>JAXRJS010000068.1:7070000-7682500 GCA_037127375.1 Dione juno
AGAAATTATGTTCATAACTTTTTTTAATATAAATAAAATATGAACGATGAGTGTCGTTAGTTATCCCTCGTAAACCACGGTGCCGTGATGGCGGGCGCAGACGACATCCCGGCGTTCCGCTCGATGCGTACTTTGCGCGCACTGCGGCCCCTCCGCGCCGTCTCCAGATGGGAGGGCATGCGCGTGAGTACGCGCGGTCAACGGTTGCTCTGAAGAAGTCGTGCTGCCTGAAAACTTTATCATGCAATATTGGCTAATAATATCATATGACGAATAAGCGAATACGCAAAGATGACGAGTTTTCCTTGCGGTTATTATAAATATAATAATTAATAACATATAATATGTTCAGGCAGCGCGATAAATAGGCGTGAGCTTTGACTGTTCAATGTCTGCTGCGAGCTCCTACATCAGTCTCGTTGACACCAGCTCTCGATGTCGTTCTTGTTTTTTTGTGGACATGCTTCTATGTCTTACTCAAAATTCATTTATTAATATCTTTTAAATATACTTCAAATATAGGATGCTCCTATCCTGCATGTAATGGTGATTTAAATTTGTTACGCCTTAACTGTGTCATTTTTTATAATTTTAAGAATTCGTAAAAGTGGGTAAGCGTGTTAATTAATTCAATATTTAATCTGTCGAAGATGTTAATGACAAAAAATTACAAAAATAAGTTTACACAAACATTATAAAAATTTACACTAAACTAACTGTAAATAAAATAAGAGGTCAAAGAAATATAACATTTATATAGATTTCTTTGACTTCTCACGCTTTGTACATCTCTTGAATGTTACGTTATACCCGAAAACTATATCCATACCTTTATTGTTTTATATCGATGCTTCCTATTGAATTATAAGTATTTCAGATATTAGAGGAAGGTCATATTGTTGGTCGTCTAGACATAATTTGTCTTTATTCCATTGATATTGGTATTGCAAGTCCTCGATTGCCCATTTCATAACAATTCCATTTTTTTCCTTTTAGGTTAGGTATCTAAGAGGAGAGTATTGAACCTTTTACCTTGAGTACTATGTATGTTCACAAGTTCTACTGTTAATTTTATCAGGTCTCGCTTATAAACTTCGTAGCGGCGCTTTGTGGCGCCGGTGGCATTCAGGCGTTCAAAACGATGAGAACGCTCCGCGCCCTACGGCCGCTCAGAGCTATGAGCCGCATGCAGGGCATGAGGGTACGTACCTCTGCCGCCCTGGCTCTATCTCCATTTCTAAGTATATACTTCATTCCAAATGTAAGTCTGTCTACCCTTTACTATATTTATAATTTTCATAAACAAAACAAGTTTAAGAATTATAGTCCATATTTTTGTTATGTTATTTGGTTTATAAAGAAATTAATTAAAAAGTTCTTTCCACTACCATATATTTCTATGCCACATTGATTTAGTATGTGCCCTCTTATTCAACTTTTACAAGAAGAGCCTTAACATTTGGAATGAATTATTAGCTACACAGATCGATTGTCACCAACACAACCAATTCATTGATCACTATTTTCGTTTAATATTTGTATAATTAGATTTGCTCAGTACTAATTGAAATCATTCGTGAAAGGTTAATTTTCAAATGCCACTTCATTGATAGTAGTTCGAATATTGAATGAACAATTCATTTTCAAGTCGTGGATGGCACCTCTGAATGGCTTAGTATCATCATAACTCGTCACATCTCCTTTTATTGCTGTCGGGTTTAAATTGACTCTTTATTTTACCATATCTGGTCTTTTATATCTTCGATTTCAATTTTAGCTTAGATTTTTATCCTAGATTATGGTATGTGATTTTAGATTTCGCACCTTTATATTTATACTTGCATCATTAGTAAGATCGGCTGAAGACCCTGCGAGCATGTGGTAGATATTAGTTACATTGTTTTTAATGAAGGATTCTGTTTTAACGGTAAGAGTATTGCGATATGTTTAATGCCTTAATTTATTTGTGTTTGTTGTTTATAATATATATTGCTTTTGCATGATAATGTTAATAAATTATAGTACTTTCACGATACTATCACTAGTAGAATATTTTGTAATAACATATATAAAATATTTGTTATAAGCGCCAAAATAAAGCAATAATATAAAAGTACTATTATTTCACTGCTCCGTGTTGTTAAATATACATGTGTCTCAAATATTGTTTTGACTAGCTTTCCATTTCAACAGAATTGTAAAGCATTAAACTTTAGATCAATTAGCCACTGTATCATTTTAATTTATAATAACAACAGATGATGGATTTTAAAAACGATAGCCAGTGGTAAGTTAGTGAAAACAAGAAAAATATCTCCAAATGCATTAATTACTGTGCCACCACCATACTGTATACCACTCAGTTTGAATCCATAGTTTCTCATTACACATATTTTAAGTGAAAATAAAAATTACTTTGCGTAGTATTTATATTACAATATATATGTTCATTAACTTTTAAACATTAGAATTGCAAATTTAGAATTCAAATTTATCAAATTCTAGGTGGTAGTGAATGCTCTGGTACAGGCGATTCCATCAATCTTCAACGTGCTGCTCGTGTGTCTAATATTCTGGCTTATCTTTGCTATTATGGGTGTGCAACTCTTCGCTGGGAAATATTTTAAGGCCAGTGTAGTTATTTTTAAAGTTCTATAATATATATATATATATATATATATATATATATATATATATATATATATATATATATATATATATATATATATCAATCTTTATACTCTATATAATATATAATAATACATTTTATTATTACAGTGCGTTGATATGAATCACACAACCCTTAGTCATGAAATAATTCCGGATAAAAATGCTTGTACATTAGAAAATTATACCTGGGAAAACTCTCCCATGAACTTCGATCACGTCGGCAAGGCTTACTTATGTCTGTTTCAAGTTGCTACTTTCAAAGGCTGGATCCAAATCATGAACGATGCTATCGACTCGAGAGAGGTATTTTAAAATAATTTAGTGTCGTTATATATTTTATTTACTTACTACCATAGGTATATAACTGTATTAACCTAATCTTTCAGGTTGGCCGTCAACCCATTCGGGAGACTAACATATACATGTATCTATACTTCGTGTTCTTCATAATATTTGGCTCATTTTTCACTTTAAATCTATTCATTGGAGTGATTATCGACAATTTTAACGAACAAAAGAAAAAAGCTGGTGGAAGTCTGGAAATGTTTATGACTGAAGATCAAAAGAAATATTACAACGCCATGAAGAAAATGGGGTCGAAGAAACCTCTCAAAGCTATTCCTAGACCAAGGGTATGTTTGCATACCATATATAAAACACGTTACAGCAAACCAAACACATTTTAATAAAATCTATATATTTCTGTTACAGTGGCGGCCGCAAGCAATCGTATTTGAAATAGTTACTGATAAAAAATTCGACATGATAATTATGTTGTTCATAGGTCTAAACATGTTGACGATGACTCTCGACCATTATCAACAGTCAGATACGTTCAGTGCTGTGCTGGACTATCTTAATATGATATTTATCGTAATATTTAGTTCAGAGTGCCTATTAAAAATTTTTGCCTTAAGATACCATTATTTTGTGGAGCCGTGGAATCTATTTGATTTCGTGGTTGTTATGTTTTCTATACTTAGTAAGTATAGCTTTTTATTAAGTCTTTCTATTAAGAACAATTATTATTTTATGACTATGTATAATTACAAATATTCCATTTGTTTTAGGTTTGGTATTGAGTGATATTATAGAAAAATATTTCGTATCTCCGACTCTACTCAGGGTAGTCAGAGTAGCTAAAGTCGGTAGAGTACTTCGACTTGTTAAAGGTGCTAAAGGCATCAGAACATTACTATTCGCTTTGGCTATGTCACTGCCAGCTCTCTTTAACATTTGTTTACTATTGTTCCTTGTGATGTTTATCTTCGCCATTTTTGGGATGTCATTTTTCATGCACGTAAAGGACAAAGGTGGACTCGACGACGTATATAACTTTAAGACATTCGTGCAGAGCATGATTCTGCTATTTCAGGTAAGGTGAAACATTTTTTTTATATATAATAACTTTGTACATTTAGAAATAATATCAATATTTAAATTATAAATTATTTTATATAATAAATCATATATTTTCGTTCTATAACGTCATATTCTTGTTTGTTATAAGATGTCAACATCGGCTGGATGGGATGGGGTATTAGACGGCATTATTAATGAGGAAGAATGCGATTTGCCAGACAACGAACGAGGATACCCGGGCAATTGTGGGTCCGCCACCATTGGCATCACGTATTTGCTCTCCTACCTCGTCATCTCATTTCTTATCGTCATTAATATGTATATCGCTGTCATTCTCGAAAATTATTCTCAGGTAATTTAAAATAAACGGATTTTCTGTGTAATAATATAATATAGTATGACAAAAAATATAATTAAGTAAAGTCTAAACACGAATTAATATCAATAAAAAAGAAATATTTATTTTTCAGGCGACAGAAGACGTACAAGAAGGTCTTACTGACGACGACTACGATATGTATTATGAAATTTGGCAACGGTTCGATCCAGAAGGTACACAGTATATCAGATACGATCAGCTATCTGATTTCTTGGACGTGCTCGAACCTCCGCTGCAGATTCACAAACCAAATAAATACAAAATTATTTCTATGGACATACCAATCTGTCGCGGCGACATGATGTTCTGTGTGGACATCCTAGACGCGTTGACGAAGGACTTCTTCGCAAGAAAAGGCAACCCTATTGAGGAGCCGGTGGAAGTCGGGCGGCCCGACGAGGTGGGTTACGAACCGGTGTCGTCGACGCTGTGGCGGCAGCGCGAAGAGTATTGCGCGCGGCTGATCCAGCACGCGTGGCGACGGCACAGACACGCGCAGGCGCCAGGGACACCGTCGGGGGCGGGCTTGGAGGCAGGTGTGGAGGCGGAGGGCACAGCGGAGGCGGAGGGTGCACCTACGGCCGTGCTGCTGGACGGCGGCGCGGGCGGCGCGCACCGTGTGGTGCTCCAGGCGGCAGGAGCGGCGCCGCGCCCACCCGAGCCTGCACCGCCGCCTGCGCCCGTCTGACCCGCGCTAGCGCTCGCGCTGCTGCCCGCGCTCATCGACGACGCGCCACTGCCGTTGCCCACGCCGCTGCCCGAGCTCTTGAGCCCACCCAAGCGCACTTAATTTTTTACGCTAGTTTCGAGTTAGTGTCGGGCGCGTTCGAATGTGCGGAGACGCGAGCGTTCAGCGCGTTTTGCTTGCGAGACTATTTGTTTTGCGACTGATGTTCGCATTTGAGATCTTTTAGTGTTTACTTTGACGCGTTGAGGTGGAGGATCATTTTAGCGAGCACGTTTTTATTTGTCACTAGTGTTGTAAGATATCGGATAAAATTAAAACATTAAATGCTTATTTTTGTATTCGACAATTGACACTTTGTGTAAATGTTAAAAGATCGCTTTGAGTACTAGTACTGATTGGCTAAAATCTAAATATATGTCGACTGGGTGATATCATTTTCCTTCCCCAAAATGATGTCGAACAGTGCTATGTGTTAAACGAGAGCGACGTGGAGTGACGCTTGCCTTGATGAGTTCCGCTTCATTTGGTGGTCACAGACGCCGCGCTCAATTACACACACGATATCACATAAATATACAGTTGTGCAAATTAAATATTGTGAAGGCACGGTATATGTATCTATCTGTAAAAAATTATTTCGACTCATCTATTGCGTTTGAACGCTAGCGTGATGTATTTAATACCCTTTACGCTTAAGAAAGCAATGGCTACGCCGATTCATATCAATTTTGTCCGTAATAGTATTTTGAATAGTTCCAATTATTAAGCTTCTTACTATAACGAAATTGTTACGTACCTTTCTAGCCGAGTTCACTATTCTCGATGCAAAAAGGTGACAGTAAAGCTGCAAAATCTCTGTAAGCTTAGCAAATCAATCAGCAGTAAAATTGGTACCAGAGTTCACTTCCGTCCTAATTCAGTACGCATCATAGGAATCGAGCCATTTTACGTAATGCACCTCGTAGTTAATGTAATTTCCTTCTTCTGAATTACATTAGCTGCGGCGGAGCGGCGGCGCGACTCCCCGCGCGCCTCCGCTCCGCCTCCGCTGCGACCCATCCCCCTTTCAGCTTCTATTATATTTGTATTTACTCGCACCGCAATGTAACAATGTCAAGTGCAGGTGGACTAATATGAATGATGTGATATCAACAATTGTTTTATGTATATGTAAAAAACAGCCTGAGCATTTTGGAACATAAGCAGTCTGAATCACATCGTACATAAACCGCCGACCTTTAATGACTGCTGTAATATTGTAAAAATCTATGGCGCTGTAGGTGCAATTAACATAATAACAATCGAGTGACGAATGGGCTATGGCAGACTTGATATTAGCAATAAGAAATATTATATAAATACCTAAGAGATCGAACGTCCCTTACCGAGTAAGGTAGATATTATTGAGATATTTTTATTTTTCGATTGACATCTCTCTAGATATTGGAAGTAGCGCAAGTTGTGAGGACGATAGAAGGAATGCCGGGAAGGAGTGGCGGGAAACTTCGCGCGAGGCGACATCTTGTACGATTCGTATTGTGCTCCGTCAGTATAGTTTTTTCTAGCACAAGAAACTTAATGAATCATTAAATTTTGTAAATTATCTTTGGAAGTGGTCAATTTTCTACTTCTCTGTACATATTCAGAGCTTATGCCGGGTGGAGCCCGAGTCGCACGACGCAACACATACTTTGTCGTGTTACTATCGATACCAGCGAGTCGCGCAGCGATACGTAATAAGCTTGAAGCAATAACGTTAACGTGTGCTCGAGTTTCGCTTTTTATTATGGATCATGTCACTGGATAGTTGTGTGTTGGTTGTTTTTCAATTCGTTTTTATAAAATGTGAAATTTTTGAAATGCGAGACATTGTAAACGTTGCAAAATTTTAAGAGTCGATGTATTGTAAACTAAGATGAGACGCTTGACGTTTTGCACCTATTTTGCAATAATAAATACGATTACAGATTATGAATACGTAGATCATTTTATAAAGAGTTACCAGAACGCTGTGAATGAGCCGGCGGATTTCCCCGTCGCCGACTCATTGGCCGCGCTTCCCTACAGCTCTGTGTTGCTTGAGTTACAAACGACGTACCATGGACCGGTGTTGTGTTCAAGCTGACAGAAGCAAAGCGCCAAGGAACGGTTCATCCATTTATCTTAATCGATTTTTATTAAGAGGCTTGAGTAATACTATGATGTATAATAATATCCCAATAAATAAATATCCACCTATGAAGAAAACAAGAATAGTAGGTCTAACTCCCTTTAACAAAGCATTGAACGACGAGACGAAGATCTGTTCAAGAACATCCGTAGTAACATATAGAATAAATAATTTAAACATAAAACAATTATTAGATAAATAAATGACTGAACAGTTATCATGGCAATATGGCAAGTAGTCTCAGTTTGAACCGCTCCGTGACGCTCGTATAACTACGATGTTTTGTTTATTTACGAATTATAAAAGTTATTGTTTTGGTAAAACCAAATATTTTATCTACTATTAGGCATATTGGCACAAAAAAGTTGTGTTTAATTAAGTTTAGACAATAAGTTACTATATCATTGTATTATTTCTTTGACTAAACTTATGACAAAAAGTGAGTTCAGTTTGCTGAATGATAGAGATTTAATTGAGTATTTATTATATATATATTGTTGAAGTTTGTACAAAATAAATTAAGTAAACGATAAATATAGAACTTGACTGCTTTATTGGGTCGTTTCATTCAAATATCCTTTCAAGCTTTTAATCTTTTTTCACGGTTTATTTACACAGATTCATTAAAGTGAGTATCTTAGTACTTGTAAGATGTGTGAACGTAATAGGCAACATGATAGTCATGGGTTTTCAAGTAGCTCCGGGAATTGTATGTATAAAATTTTGCTATTTTAAAATAATAATGTATAAATTATTTAATAAAAAATTATAGTAGACATAAAATAAAATAAAATATCTATTTTATTTAGATTTTATTAACCATTTGAAAGAGCCTTTTTTATCTGTATGGGACGACTTACTGTTAAAATACTAATAAATAACAAGTTTTTTATGAAATAACGTAAAACCTCTGTAATTGTTTTTATGTTGAAAGTCAATATATAAAGTGTGGAACGAGTTCTAAATATATTAGGCTTTACAATACCAGTATTCATGTTCACTACGTAACTACTAATACAGTGCACCTTCTATATAACGACACTGAAAGGTTTGCGCATTTCATGGCGTTATATAAACTGATCGCTCAATGAAAGGAAAAAAAATCAAATCTATTATTTTATAACATTAATGTCGATCAAGTAATTAAAAAGTGCCAACTGAAAAATCATTTTTAAGTATGTTTAGTACCTACATATTATTCTAACAGTTGAGTTATTTACATGCCCGATAATTAAACAGCAAAATAAAAACAAAATGACTTGGGCAACTGCAGTTTTAACAAATTTTGACAAATTGTTTATTTGTTTATTAATTAATAGCGATAGCTAGCCCATTGACGCGGAGTGGGAAGTAAGTGACGTTATATGAAGTTAACACTGTATTTCAGATAAGCGTAACAATAATTTCATAAAAAATATCAATATTCTTAAGTAAATTGTTATTGCATCATGGGAATGTAACGAAATAAAGTAAGGTTTTGCGTTATTTCTTTAATACGTTATATAATTCATTAGGCATGGTGTTAACTGATTACAAATATAATATTTTAGTCTTTATTTACTTGATTGATTTTTATTAATAATCTAATATCTCCAATTAAAAAGAACAATATTCTAAAATATTACAAATTACAACGAACATGATAGACAAGGAACGATCGACATTATTTTACGTCCATTTGATTTTACATGGTATTTTTTTATATTTAACAATCAGTAAAAAAAAAGCAACATTATGTGAATAAACAAAAATAACTACGAACCAGTTAATATTGTTCGTTAAGCTTTACTAGGTCTCGTGGGAGAAGGCGCCAGCGCATCCCTGCATGGAAAGCACAAATTAATATAAGCTTGAGAAGACGTCGCTTACAATGTACATACTAGCAACGAGGTAAATTTATTTTTGTTTATCTGTTTATATTTTGTCCTGCATTTTCTAGAGAAAACCAAGATTATCTTATAACACGTCACGGACACCCAGAGATTTTGTATATTGGATAGATAGCAGCAAAAATATTTTTTTTCTGAGAGAGAACGCAAACTGCCAAACGAGAGAACATTTATTAAATCATATTATCCTCTAAGTTGAATTACCGTACATGGTAGTATATATTCATTTAAAATATTGAATATTATGAAATTCACAAGACAAGTATTTAAAAAAGGTTAGTAAATGAATCCTTTAATTGCTCATCTGACAACTATTATTTGATTAATTACAATGAAATCGATTAAATTACATATAATTTATGTAATGTGTTTATCTTTACAGAAGTAGGATAAATTGAATAGGTGATTTTATTATGGGAAGGTATAAAAAATAAACAATTGTCGATGTTACTATTTTTATTTCCGTCTTACAGTTAAGACAAACGTGCCCATACACACACACATACAAGACGCTGGTCAATATGTTATCGTGAATCGTTTCTTTATCAATATAAATATTTATACAGCATCTATATATGTACAAGTATGTGTGTCCGTCCGACGCACGCCCGAACCGGGTCGTTGTGGCGGATGTCCCTACAACGTCCACTATGTGAACGAACAAGCTTTATATTATACCGGTACAAGCCGTGAGACCAGAGGTGTATTCTATATAAATATTTAAGTCTGCCCTACATTGACCGGCCGACTATGTGCAATGCCATCTTCATTGAGACAGCTCTGCTCACGGCTCGCACCGGCTACTAACTATACTATACGACTTTACCGAACGAAGGCAGTGCAATTTTTTAAATTTCTGTATCTATAAAACAACACAATCCAACGCAGATATGTAGATCTAAGTATTATACTGTTAAGCGGAAATCTGCGTTTCTTATTTAAAACATTTTGTGTGAATGTTTACAGGAGTTTTTTTTATAATAATTAATAATTTTCAATATATGGAGTCAATTGTAATTATTTAGTTATTTTATTAATATATAATAATAATAATAAGACCAACGCTTTATTCACGACGGAGATTTAGCTATCCATTATAAGTATGAGCCTTCGAGGCGTCAAAAAAACTCGATCACAGAATAAAAACACACTATATCTCGAACTAGCTTAATGTTTAGTCGATAAACAGTATTCTAATAACAAAAATAGGTTTTTTGGTAAAAAATATTCTTTTCGTTATCTCTTAACCGATATAACATATTAAATGTATTGTGCCACTATTTGATCAAATATTTAGTTTTATTAAAAATCAGTAAGCAGATCAAGACAACGTCGTTAAGACTATACGTATATACATATAGAATACATATATAATATATATAGACGTCACACTACTATAAAATGAGGTCGCTGAAATGCAAATACCAAAATTGAATATTCTACACCAATATCCGTCTTCGGTGGGACAGCCACATACAAAATAGCTATTGTCATCAAAAAATTTGCAGTGTAGTTAACCGTCAATTTAGTTAAAATTGCCATTTCTAGTAATCTGCCAAACTAAATGTAATAAGTGTGCAGTCTGCCTCCAGAAGACGAATACTCTACATACCGTGAGTCTCGTCAAGGTTGCTGTGAATGGCTTGTGAATGGTGAATGGTTCAGCCATTGACTTGAGCTTCTTCATTTTAAACGAAAACAACATGAATGTATAATACGTAGGTACATGAAATATATTTGCAAAAATATAATGTAGGTGCAATAAATTTAAGATTATATATATATATATATATATATATATATATATATATATATATATATATATATATATATATATATTCATATTTTTGAAAGGATACAAAGATTTGAATAGAATTAATTTTTAAATAAAATAGCTAATAAGAATGTATTTGAAGTGCCCAAAAATATTTTGCATTTTAAAGTCGTCGTGTGCGTTAATACTTTTACCATTACAGAGATATTATAATAAGAATACTTGCTTGACAAGACCACATAAATATTACAAAATAATTAAAATTATGATACACATAATCGAAATGAAATGAGTTCTAAATTAATGAGAGATCTGACCATTATTTTAACAATTATTAAAAACCTAATTGATTATTTTTGATTTTCTTAAAATAAAATATTTATATTCAAAAATTAGTATTATTTCGACGAAAGAATGAAAGAACAGTAAGCTATTAAAGTTCTAAAAATCAATCTAACAGTACGCCTCGCGTGCTTTAGTCCAATGTCATGTTACAAAGCAATTTACTTAATATAATTATCAATATTAGACGTTTTCGTTACTGACTACTCCATGTTTTTTAGTTAAATTTAAACAGACTTTTTCATTTTAAGAAAAAATAGAATAATATTCTTGAAAACGTATAAACATTTTGACAATCACGTTCGGGATTCAAATTGTACAGATGTCATTCAATAGTAACAGTTCGAGTTTGAGAGACGTTCATATTCACATAGTTTCTAAAGTATTTTTCCTTCCATAGTGTGGAATGGCACTTAAATATGTTACAAATAAAAACATGGAATAGACAACAAACAAATTGTCACATTTATGATAACTAAAATAACCGAAGTACCAAAAATAGTGATATACATTTATTGTACACTATTATTATGAGATCTTCCATCTACTATTAATGGCAGACTGTTATGATATATATTTATATGAAACAGTATATATTAAACAATATTTTTTAGTTTAAGGGGCATGGAATTTTATGTGTCAGGCTCTAGATTAGTCAATCAAGTCCTATTGATATTGCGAGATTGTGTTTCCAACGTAACAATATATAATAATTATATCATATGTTGAATTCTATACAGTATGGTCATTATAATATTGTAAACAATGTCTGCAACGTGTGATTGTGTTCTTTATTACTTATAATGATTCATAAAAATAAACTATAACATTATTTTGATACGTAGCATCATTATCTTTAAAATATTACTTTATTATTTTTTTTTGTATATATAAGTATATATATATTTCATAATTCCTAGCAAATAAAACCGATAATAACATTTTTACATGAACTACGATGTGATATGAGATAACTCTGCCACCCACATCTCATCATATTGAAACGGAACGGACATGACTTGAGGTTGTCACATGGCAGTAGATTTTATTTGCAAATAGTTAAATATACTGTATTTTCAATATATTACTATCGCGCTTTAAGCATTAAATTTAAGCAGATTTCCTTAGGATTGTTATGGGAAGGGAGAGAATAAGTGAAAGAAATATTATTCATACAATTTTGAAAATTTCACTTTAGAAGTAGGGAGAGTACAGCGTGCAGAACTGCGAAAACTTTCATTATCTCATAGCCCCATTATTGTCCTGAAAGTTAATTTATATCACAATTATACATAAATAAGAAAATAAATACAAGATAAAAATTTTAGAAAATTGACAAGCAGGTTTTTAATATATTTAGTCATATTAAATCTCACTTATATTTTAAATTGTACTTATATATCTATATGCGACAGTGATTTTAAGTATTTGCAAATAAAATAATAAAGCTAAGCATCTAATGAATGGATAATTACTCTGTGTAGTCCCAACCATCCTTCTCGTACCCTTCATGGACGTGCTCCAATAGAACCTTGCGCCTGCTGTCGCAATATCTACAAAAGATAATTGATGTGAATTAATGATATAACATTGTAAATACTTCGTCTTATATGTTAAAATGTGTTTTAACTTATATCGTAAATTTTTAAACTATTGTCTTGTTGTGACATACGAAATGTACGAAATAATAGATATCATTATCTACAGATCGAAATAACTTTAAAGTTACTAATGAGGAAAACAGCAAATCAATCAAAGCGAAATAATTAAAACTAACCTATACTTATCCTGTACTTTCTGCTTAATATCCGCTAAGTTCTCACTAGTGATGTCCCTCTCCAGGTACTCGGAGAGAGTCTCGGTAGCAGACTCGAGGTCTCGCTGGTTGTCCTCGAAGATCACCGACTGGTTGTTCTTGCGCAGGTAGTACGCGAACACGTACGTGTACATAAGCGTTTGTCTGCATTGGCATAGGATGTCGACTGCTTTTTTGAGGAATTGGACCTAAAACAACATACAAACTTGAATATATATACCGTTAAAATTATTATGATTCTCAGAGTTACATTTCAAGTCGGATATTTGAGTTGGTTCGAATCGCAAGGTTTGATACCGTCACTTATCAGAAGCGATACGTCCATGACGGGCTCAACATTTTATAAATCCAGAATGACATAACACTATGTTATCTCTACCTACATTATCATAGGAAATACATAAAAAAATTAAAAAACGTATGACCCAAATAAATAGCTTCACCTCAATCCAACTCATATTATGCTGTTGCATCTCCTCCATCTTCTCCTTGACGGACGCATACAGCTTGGACTCGAAGCGCAGCGACTGCATGTGGTTCATGTACCGGTTGCAGTAGAACAGGTAGCGCTGGAGCGCTGCGCGGGACCGCTCTTGAGCGTCTCGGGCCGCTTTCGCTTCGTCTACGTCGTATCTGATGTTTATTTGTGGAAATATGTTAGAGATTTTTGTTGGCTATTTATTATCATTTGCTGGCTTTGGCACTTCTTAGAGTAAGCCCTCATTGGGTTGAATGGTGTACTGTTTTACCTGTTACAATTATACCAGCTACTGCCATGCGGCTCCCAGGGCCCGAGGCACACCCAACAGAAGTCAGCCTTGCAGTTCTGGTTCTTGCACACCATGTGGTTGCAGCCGCCGTCCTTCTCTATCGTCACATTACATTTGGGGCACTCCTTGGTGTTGGCCGCTATCCAGTTCGAAGTTTCTGAATCGTCGTCGCATTTCTGTATTTTATAAACATTTGAGTTCGTATCATTTTAAATTATTAAATACCAATCAAACATAATTAAAATTTTAATTTAAAACCAACCAAAAATTGTACTTGTAATATTAATGTTTTCACTTTATACGAAAATAAATCCTGTTAGCTGGCAAAGTCCAACATTTTACTTAACAAATACAAAATGCTTATTTCTAAACTATAATCTTGCTTTAGATTCGTCTATGGTAAAAATGCTACTCCATGGAAACATCTCTTTTAACAGGAGTCCAAATTTGATGTGAATAACATGACATCATCATGAATCACCATGACAACAGATAACAAAAGCAAAAGGTTATCTCACCTTAATCCATTTCTTGAGCAAACAACACCGTACAGGATCGTGCCAGTTCTCGCCGCACGCGAAGCAGAAGGTATGCGTGCAGCGGCACGTCACCGGCGCGGCCTCCACGTACGCCACCTTGATGGCGTTGCTGCAGTCCGGCGACGGACACCAGCGGAGCAACCGATTACACTAAAACATAGCTAACATTTATACACTCCTGTCTACGTGCCTTACGTCCAAATTCGAGACCTTGCGTTTTGAGTGGCATAACTTAACGCCACACTGTCATATCAGAGTGGGACTGTCATACCCGTAACCATCTCGCAAACAACAATTAATATTACCTACGTCTATATTTTATATGTTTCTTGTATTTTCTATCAATTTGTCTCAATGTATATAAATAAACCAGATACTATTAAAAAAATTCTTATACTAACCTCAACAAAACTATTAGTTATAATGTGTTGGTATTTAAGCTTGACGCGCGGGTCGCGCACCAACCGCATGACAGTCGCGTCGTCCACGAGGATCTCACACGCGTGCGCCGCGCAAGCTATTGTCTGACCCTGTTTACATACAAGTCATGTTAGCAACAGTCAAAATACTACTAATAAATTTAAACTGATGTCAACTATTTTTTTAATTAAAAGTATTTGTAATCAAAACTTATTATAATACAATATGAATTAACATTAAACAAAATATATACTATTCCATATGCTAGCTGATATTCTTATCAAGGGCACTTTTATGGCACCTATCCACTTGGATGAGTTTCTCATATATGTTATAACATACATAGGTATGTAACATATGTTACTTTAAGAATAAGGTTTGCAAGACACCTCTATCCATACAAAACATGAAATAGTTATATTACATTTCAATAATAATAGTACTGTGCATAAGAGTATAGTTATATTATATTTCAATAATAATAGTACTGTGCATTTTTAAAATAATTAATCCTTTTGTTAGAAAAAATTGCAAAATTTCTTCTTTCTGAGGTTTAACAAAAGTTGTTAAGCCAAACTTTAGTAATTCAAGCTCTTAGGAAATAGTCATGAAGCCCCAGGTAACCTTGCAAAATATAAAATAATGTGATGTATTATAATGCCCAATATTCAAAACTGTTATAAGATACTCACTAGGCCTTCTTCCATAATTTTTGTTGTCAAATACTCACACCAACATTGAGTACAAAATCTGTGACCACATTCAAGGCCAGTCATCATCTGCAAGTAATATTAAAAGGAAAAAAGAAAGTATGCTATATTCTTTAGTTATATTAAATAGTTAGCAACAGATATTTTCATATTGGACAAATACAATGAGCAAAATTATTATCTTTGTAGTATAAAGTGATAATAATTTTGTATTTAAACATTAGCAGTCCAGTAATGTCCTCATCAAATCAAAATTTTATTTAAAATTATAACTTTATGTAATTCGAAGATCTCAACTAAAAAATAAAAACTAGATTATATCTAAAAAAAGTTCAGTGTTTTATAATCAAGTTTTCAAATAAAAGAAAATATGATTACACAAGTGATAAGCAGAAAATTTGTATGATAACTTACTGATGATGGATGAATTGAGAAACATATTTCACATTCTTCTGTCCCTGATGTAGATATCCGTCTAGGCAACTGAAAGATAAATAAATAAAAAAGATATCATATCATATATAATAGTATAGATTACTGAATAATATAAACATATAGAATGAAAAAAAACTTTTTATCTATTAGATAAAGATGAAATATTAGAAAGTGTTTCTAAAAAGTATTGTTTGACAATAAAAGTTATTTTTATTCACATTGGACAAGGCTTGAATAATATTTACATGTTATATACACTATTTAATAAAAAAATGTAAATATGTAAACCTTTTTACCTTTGGTTTTTGTATAACAGGTTTTTTAATTGGATTTATAACTCTAGCCTCAGCAAACAATTGATCCTGATCACCATCATAAAATCTTTCCATAAGCTTTTCTTTATCCCATTTGAAATGATTAAGCAGTATACGGGTGGTTGTGGCTGGAATCTGAAATGTATTTGTTTGATATTTTATACACAAAAGCTATAATTTTAGGAAATGTAATTATGCTAGGAATAAGGTAGATTATTGAATTGTTTTTGATATAAAAAATTCGAAATATTTAATTACATTGATTTATAAATCATAGTATATCATATATCTGCCAAATTATTTGAAACAATCCAATAGATGGTTTAAAATTTTGTTTTAGCTTTTTATTCATAATTGCAAAAAATATATAAAATGTTTGGCAATCTTAACACTCAAATTATGGCTTACTCTATTTGTGTATATGCAAAAGTATAATGTGAATATCATATTCAGGGTAGTCTATTTAAATGTTTTAATATTACCTATATTACTGTTATTAAGATATGTTTTAGGATCAATTTAAATGTATTGTATATGATATTTTTATTTAGACGTTTATTAATATAACATACAGGACTATTTTACTTATAAGCATTTTACGAATCTGGTCTATTTTCGTAAGTCATTCAAGTTCGTTTCATGCGCCTTCTTTTTTAAAAATTACTGTATAAGAGTAAAATAAATCCATGAAAGTCGTAACTCGTAAGACGAACTAGTGATGAAGCAAGTCAGTGTACGAGTAACCTCATTCAATATATCCATTGTTTACTACTAACATACTGACCTCAACTACTGTATTAACGTCTTTGATGCAATCTACCATGTGTTGGACGATTTCTTCCGTTGATAACACTTCGTAAGGATATTCTTCGAGTTCTGTTTGCCGTTCCCTTGTACTGTGAGTCTCGTCCATGACAAAGTCGACATCGTCTCCGCTTGACTCATTGCCTGAGTCCACATCATCCTTTGTGTCGTCTTCGGAGTCCATGATCGAGTTAAATTAATTATATGCTAGATAATATTGGTACAGCAAGAATACTTATAGTGATGAATTAATTACACCTAAGATTTAGGAAAGGTCAACAATGAAGAAAATAGTTCACCCACGGGCTGCCAAAACCTCTGACGTATTTGTAGGTAATGTCTATGACGTTACTCTTAGAATTACAAATGTCTATGGATTATTAATCTAAGAAGTTTTCTAATACATTAAAAGTTTTTTTTAATACATCACAATAATATAAATGAACCACAATATAATATACGTTTATATGATTAATAAATCATATATTAATATTTTATTTTGAATATAAAAGTATCTTACATAATAAGCAAAGCAAATAATATATAAATTGGGAATATTTTAATTATGTATTAAAATTTAGTTTATTTATTGTGTATTTAACAATATATTCGTAACATGACAAGTAGACAATCGTAGTGACAATTAATCAATGTCTATCTGTTGATCCACTTAATACAATACTATATATATACTAATACATTTCTATTGAGCATATAGCACATATAATACAACAATAATAAATAATGCTCCAGTAGGGGCTATTCATAAAAATATATATATTTTTTTATAATAAAATGAAAAACAAAAATATAAAAAATAAACATTTTAATTATTTAACATACAAGGCACATTGTTTATGTTAGAGTTAGGCTACAACAAATTATCTAGTTCATTTTGAATGCTTTCAAATTGTAGAAATATTGAATGTAATTCTTGATGAGATAATTCTATTTCACTAACACTTTTCTTTCCACAGAAAGCTATGTATGCCTTAGGAGTTTTTGTTTTTTTATTACTCTGAACTTAATTCAGTATTTAATTTCCAATGAATATTTGGATTATTTTCATAGTTTTCGTTTGTTAAAGAAGTAAAATTATGCAAAGTAAAATTTGTTTCAGTGGACCATACTTTTATAAAACAGCTTACTTTTTCTTCTTCAATGCCAACATTTTGCAAATCATTCTTTAAATTAACAGGCATAAATATAAATTTGAGAATCCGTTTATATATATATAAAATAGTTTTAATTGCGAAATTTAGTTGTTCTTCATTTATACCAAATATTTTTTCTAGTTTTCTTTTTTCTCCTTCTGTAAATATTTCTGTATCTTTTTGTTTTAGCTTCAGAACTATCCGCCTAAGAAATTGTTCAAACTTGGTATCATCTAGTTGATTAAATAATTCAATTCCTTTTTTAAAACTGTAACAAAAATATTAAATAATATTTTAACAAATTGTTAGGCATATGTATTAACATGTGAGTATAAAATAAAAGGAACAGAGCAAATGAAACTAATATATTAGATGTACCTTGGTGAAGATTTAAGCCATTTACATTCCATTATATCTTATTGTACGTTCTCACAAAGTATTCATATTAATTGCTCAGCATTATTTTTCCCAGGGTTTATAAATCTACATCAATATTTATTTAAAATTAATTTTCAACTTTTGACAACTTTATCTAAGACTTTGTCAAACTGATGAACTGTTAATTGATAGTTGACAGCACAGAATACCTATTAATATTAATAGTATATGGTTGACCATCTTGTATAAGGGACAAAAGGAAACAGGTGTCCACATTTAAACAGCGAATTATTATTACTAGCGTAAATATAGCAATTTTGGGATAAAGGATGAAGTGCGTTGGGTTGAAAACTGATGTTTCGTAACCTGTATAGCTAAAAAGTATGTATTATTTAAAATCTCAACTCTTTACGTAGTGGTAACGAAGCGATTCTTTTCTTTTTTATTTAGTATCCTATTCTAGCTTATCGCGTTGCTTTTAAAATCTTTTTATATGCTATTGTGGCGTCACCTTAATTTGCTTCCTTTCAGCGGAATACGAAATACAGAAAAATTGGCAGTTCAAAAAATATATAGATAATGGTATGAAATATCGACGTCTATATGTATAAGGGTTGTTGCTAAGTATTACTTGCCACCGATTATCACTCTGAAGCAGCCGCATAGTGCTTGCTTTTCTCAATGACAGAGTACTCTCTTCTTTCCCCACCTGGTGTCGCTGTCAAGGCCAGTAGTGCTAACAGTTTAACCTCACATAACCGACATAAAAAAATTAAAAATAATTACCTGGTATCAACTACTGCATTATTAGTCTATGTAACATTACACAAAAGATAAAAACTGAAACCAATACATAAATTTATAATATATTATTATTATTATACATAGCATGTGCATAAATGAGAGTAATAAATCGTTGTTTAAATGTAAATTCATGCTCTAATTCAAAAGAATTTCTGAGTAGCGGAAATTTGTAAAAAAATCCTTGAATTTTTTATTTTAATTTGTGTCTTCTTTCTCAGCCACCCTAGCCGAGTTCTTCTTCTTATCTTTATATATGGCGTTTCGAGCGTGCCAGTGGAGCTCAATTCACTTCGCCAATGTCACGTTGAATTGAGAACACACAAAGGAGAGTGTACGGTAAAAAAGAGATAATATTATCTCTAGCCGAGTTTCGAGCCTTACGGATGTGTGGTGTGATCTTTAGCTTCCGGTCAATGAAGACGCCCAAGTAGATGGCGTTAGTATGCCAAGGTATAGGGGAATCTTCGAGGACCAGCAGAGGAGGGAGCTGTCAGTGGCTCCCAAGCGGAGCCTGGGTTTGTGCCATGTTCAGCTTCAACCTCCACTCCACCAGCCAGTCCGGGAGAAGATCCAAAGCTTTACAGATTTGGTCAGGAGCGCGATGTCATCTGCGAATATTGCGAGCAAAGTGTCCTGTCCGACTGGAAGAACGTCCGTAAACACTGAGTATAAGGAAGGCGAAAGAACGCTCCCTGAAATGGCAGTCTCCACCCGCACCAGGTAGGGTATGCCAGTGCGTGAGATCTTCAGGATGAGCCCGGGGTGTCAGACTCTATCGAAGGCTTTTGTGACATCCAGGAAGGCTGCTACGATACTCTCTTTCCAGATCTGTGCTTTGGGTGCGTAGTGGTGCTAAGATGGCGTTGAAGAGTGGAGTGGGCACGGTCCTTAGAAGCGCAAGAGCTTCCTCTTCCACCTGCTGGTGGGTCTCCTAGAAGTCGTATGGCAGGGATCCGTTGTTGTCATATGGCGGTCTGAGGTGTGGTGCCTTCCGGATGAATTGCCAGCACAGTTTGTTAAACGAGTTCTGGTCCTCGCAGGCGTTATTAATTCGTTCCTCCCAGCTATCAGCGGCGTCCGACTCAAGTTCCATCCTTATTAGCTCGATCAGTTTGTTCAGGTCAGTCTTGGTAGCCAGTAGCTTCGTACCTATTTCTTTGCCACTCGATGCGCATTCGGCGAAAAACAAAATTAAGTTGTTACAAGCGTTTAAAAATTTCAGCGAGGTTAAGGAGCGTAGAAGTAAGTAGTACCAACTCACTAATAAGTACCTATCAAGGTTGTTAAATGTCAATAGATATTTGACATCTCAGTGTCATTTTTAAAATAATTGTGGCATGTCGTGGATTCTTGCGTGGAAGTTTTAAAAGCGGTGTTTCATCATGTCGCTTAAAGTTGATAGAGTACCTGAACACATTAATTTCTCTAAAGAAGAAGAGAATGTTTTAGAATTTTGGAAAAAAATCGATGCTTTTCAAAATTGTCTCAAGCAATCTAAGAATAAACCAAAGTAGCGTATTCTAACCTTTGATGAATCAGTAATGTAATGTTGGAAAATATTAATAATTATAAATGATTATTTGCTTTTCAGGTATTCTTTTTATGATGGACCTCCATTTGCAACCGGCTTACCACATTACGGGCACATCCTTGCAGGAACTATTAAAGATGTGGTTACCCGATATGCCCACCAACGAGTAAGAGGCTATTTGCGATAAAATTGATGTTTTTTCTTTTACTCCACGATGTATCCTGAACACTGTCAAGACAGTCCATTCCATGCTAACCTTAACTTAACACTGTGCTTTGTCTTGTTACCAAAGGGAAGAAAATGAATATAATTCTTAGTCACTGATAGTAAATTGTCACATTTACAGTCAGATGTTGTGCCCCCTTAAAAATGGATTACTTTGTTTTATTAAAAAAAACCCTTGTTCCTTAGTAGGTGTAAAATATAGTAATAAAATACAAATTTAACTGAAATTAATTAAATTAATTATTCTTTATATTCTATGTAATCATTAAATCTATTACTAGAGAGTAAACAATATGTTTTTAAAGTACTTTTCTTAATTTTGTGATTTAATTAACTTTTCAGGGATATCATGTGGATAGAAGATTTGGTTGGGATTGTCATGGATTACCTGTTGAATTTGAAATTGACAAAACTTTAGGCATAAAAGGACCAGAAGATGTTGAAAAAATGGGTATTGACAAATATAACGCTGAATGCCGTAAAATAGTTATGAAGTATGCCACGGAATGGGAAACTATAATCACTAGAGTCGGACGATGGATAGGTAATATTTAATACCTACCTTATTTTGTACAGTATTAATTATAAAATTTTAAAATAATTATTTTTTTCTATAACTTTCTTTACAGATTTTAAAAATGATTATAAAACATTATATCCTTCATTTATGGAATCAGTTTGGTGGGTATTTAAAGAGCTTTATAATAAAGGTCTGGTTTACCAAGGTGTCAAGGTAATGCCTTACTCAACAACATGTTCAACACCATTATCGAACTTTGAAGCTGGACAAAACTATAAAGATGTAGTAGACCCTGCAGTTGTTATTTCTTTTCCCACTGAAAAAGGTTTCTCATTATTAGCTTGGACTACAACACCTTGGACTCTTCCTAGCAATTTATCTCTTTGTGTAAATCCAAAACTCAATTATGTTAAAATCAAAGAGAAAGCAACAGGAGTGTGCTATGTCCTGCAAGAGGCGAGATTTCCAGTAATATTTAAAAATGTTGATGATTTTGAAATACTGGATACGTTTTTAGGTGAAACATTGAAAGGGTTAAAATATACACCACTTTTCAACTATTTTGTTAAGAAGTGTCCTAATGCATTCCAGGTTCTTACTGATGGTTATGTAACTGACGACTCAGGTACTGGTATAGTACACCAAGCACCTTATTTTGGAGAAGATGATTTTAGGGTTTCTTTAGCTAATGGAATTGTTACTAGAGATCAAGAAATTATCTGCCCTGTAGATGCAAGTGGCAGGTTTGTTGAGCCAGTAAAGGATTTTCTCGGACAACATGTTAAAGATGCTGATAAAAACATAATAGCTTACCTTAAAGCTTCTAATAGGCTCATCCAAGCAGGACAAATAAAACATAGTTATCCATATTGTTGGCGCTCGGAAACCCCTCTGATTTATAAAGCTGTGCCATCTTGGTTTGTAAGAGTGGAACAAATGAGTCAAGATTTGCTGAAGGCCAGTGAGGCAACATACTGGGTGCCAGAATATGTAAAAGACAAACGGTTTGGCAATTGGTTAAAAGAAGCTAGAGACTGGGCAATTAGTAGAAACAGATATTGGGGGACACCTATTCCTTTGTGGGTCTCCAGTGATAAGCAAGAGGTTGTTTGTGTGGGCAGCATTGCAGAACTCTGTGCCTTGACAGGGCAAACAAGTCACCGACCTGCATAGGGAAAGCATTGATCATTTAGAAATT
This sequence comes from Dione juno, assembly GCA_037127375.1. Classification (NCBI taxonomy): domain Eukaryota; kingdom Metazoa; phylum Arthropoda; class Insecta; order Lepidoptera; family Nymphalidae; genus Dione; species Dione juno. The sequence continues at coordinate 7,092,893 of JAXRJS010000068.1, forward strand.
CCTTCTGCAAGGCCGGGGCAACCACCACTTAGGAGAGTACCAGAGGTTTTTGATTGTTGGTTTGAATCCGGATCTATGCCGTATGCCCAAAATCATTATCCATTTGAAAATAAAAAAGAATTTGATGAAATATTTCCAGCGAACTTTGTAGCTGAAGGTATTGATCAAACTAGAGGTTGGTTTTACACTTTAATTGTTTTGTCGACAGCATTGTTTAACAAACCTCCCTTTAAAAATCTAATCGCAAATGGATTGATTCTGGCGTCTGATGGACAGAAAATGTCTAAAAGAAAGAAAAATTATCCAGATCCTTTGGATGTTGTAGGGAAGTATGGTGCTGATGCTTTAAGGCTATACCTTGTAAACTCACCTGTGGTTAAAGCTGAAAATTTGCGATTCAAAGAAGAAGGTGTTCGAGATGTTATTAAAGATGTTTTCCTGCCGTGGTATAACGCGTTCAGATTTTTAATGCAAAATGTTGAAAGAATTGTTCAAGAAGACAAAGTAGATTATGTATACAATGACAAGGCTATCAGGGAAAACGTAATGGATAAATGGATTACTTCTTTTACTCAATCGCTAATTAACTTTGTGATGAAAGAAATGGCAGCCTATAGATTATATACAGTTGTGCCAAGATTAACTAAATTTATTGATCACCTTACTAACTGGTATGTGAGAATGAATAGAAAGAGACTAAAGGGCGAAAACGGAGTTACCGACTGTCAAGTAGCATTAGACACATTATTTGGTGTTTTATTTGACATGGTACGAGTAATGGCGCCATTTACTCCATTTTTGACTGAATTAATGTATAAAACATTACGACGATTGCTAGTGGGAAGTTCGCTCGAAAGTGTTCATTTTAATATGATACCAGAAGCGCGATTAGACTTAGTAGATACAAATATCGAACGAGCTGTGCAAAGGATGCAAACAGTCATTGAGTTGGGCAGAGTATTAAGAGATAGAAAAACTATACCTATTAAATATCCTCTTCCAGAAATGGTAGTTATACACCAAGACCTGACCTATTTAAATGATATTAAATCTTTGCTTACATATGTTTTAGAGGAAATGAATGTAAAGAAAATTGAATTATCCAGTGACAAAGAGAAATATGGTATAAAATTAAGAGTAGAACCAGATCATAAAATTCTTGGAGCTCGTCTAAAAGGCGATTTCAAAGCTGTAACTCAAGCGCTTAAGGATCTTAATAACGAACAATGTGAGAAGCTTGTCGCCGATGGGTTTGTTGAGCTTGTAGGTCAGCGTATCGATGTATCAGAAGTTAGAGTTATATTCCAAGCTACAGGAAATGATCAATATGAAGCTCACAGTGATAATGATGTTTTAATTTTACTTAATGTCACACCAGATCAAGAAATGTTGGACGAAGGATTTGCAAGAGAAATCATTAATAGAGTTCAAAAACTCCGCAAGAAAGCCTGTTTGGTGCCGACTGACGAAGTTGATGTCTATTTCTCGGTCGCCAAAACGAGCGATATTATGAGAATTATACAATCTCACCGGGCTCTAATCGAAAGTACAGTTAAGGCGCCACTGGTAAATCTCGAGGAGCTTATAGCGTCAAAACCAGTTATCATTGAAGATACTCAAGAACTGAAAGGATCTCAGTTAAAGCTAGTAATCACTTGGCGTAAAGAAGTAGAGATGCCGGCCTTACCTTGGGCTAATGTACTTTTACAAGGATTACAATCGCGCTTTGGAGTTAGTGAAAATCAGGGAAGCATTGTACTCCAAGGAAAAGATAATAAGTTTATACAGTTGGATTGTTTGCATAGAGAAGTGGAAAATTTATTTGGTTTATATGGAATGAAATATACATTATGGTGTGACGGCGCCATTGTAAAAAATACGGAGGATTTAAATGGCAAAACAATAATTGTTTCTCCAACCAAACCTACGGATGCTGTTCTACAAAGTAGTCCTTTCTGCAAGTTTATTAATATTGAAAATGGCAAAAAGACTGTAACACTTTTCATAGAGAATCCAAAAGGCAAAACAACTTTTAATGATAAACAAGCTGTTAGTTTTATTGCGACATACTTTGGAATTAATGCGGCCGAAATTGATAAGTTGCTAAAATAAAAGCAAAGCTTTTATTTAATTATTTTGTGTTCCATGTGTGTATGTATATGTTACGTGTGTACAAATTCTATACACTTCTTTTGGCTTTAAGCTTACTTTGCGTAGTCAAAGCTTGTGGATAGATTTTTTATGTAACAACTACAGTATTTAACTATCCTTCCTGTAGTAAGAAGTTTCACAATGTAATTTATTTGAATAAATATCTTCAAGATATATATGTTTTCATCATTACTGATATCGTTGTAATCCTATACTTGCAAAATATTTGTATAAAACAAATAGCTTTGATTTTTGTATAACAATTGCATTCTGTATAATATGTAACTGGTAAAAGAGGACCGTCGTCGCACAGAAGCATAGCCTCTGCCTGTAAGCGCGACGGTTTGTGGGTTCGATTCCCACTCGGGGAGAATTAATGATTTTCATTTTCTTCGCTCTGGAAATAGGCAAAAAAGCGAGGCGTTTAGTTCCGCCACTCAACACGTAACGCCTCAAAAGCCGAAAACGGGGAACGGAGTGTCTTAACATTAGGTTGCTACGGTTCCTGCGGTTCCCTCTGCCATGAGCTATATCCCAGCGTGAAGCTAATTTATAAAATTTTACTATGAAATTAAATATTCTTTAAATTTTTTGAGCCACTTGATTTACTACTAAAAGATATTAAATACAAAAACATAACATGTACAGGATCTCCTGTACATGTTATATTTTTGTATTATTAATATAAAAATAACAACAGGGACATTTTATACCAAACACTCAGATAATTATTTAAATCTAATGGCATCATGGGACTACAGCACGGTATTGACAAACTAACCCACAAATAGATCATTCAATAGATTAAAAAGGGCCACAAATCAAAAAAAATCTAAAAACTCTTATTTCAAAAATGAAGACGAAATCTATTTAAGTTTTTAGTAAAAAAGACACTTGTCGATTTACATCACAATTTAGACACAAACCATCATTTTTGCGATTTAGAATGTAAAAGGGGTCTTTGTGTTTTTACTTTTACTAATTACAATAGCTATTATAATTAGCATATTCTTAATCGATAGAGCATGTAAAAAATGCATACCGTAATGCACCTAATAAAAAACATATATACATCAATGAGGAGGTGTAATAAATACTAAGCAAACAGAAACATCATTGAATGATACAACTGAAGATCTCATATAATAAATATATATATCATATAATAAATAGATATAAAAAAATGAAACATTTACACTTCTGTAAGCCATATCATATACAAAGGTACACAAACGCACACACACAGCATATCTAAATATTATATTAATATGATGCAAAATTTTCTTGGTATTTTGCATGTATGTCATTTAGTTAGTAGTATTATTGGCCTACTTTGCAATATAAAAATAGAATATAAGAAAATAGTAGCACATTAGTTGTGAATTTTTGAATATTGTAAAATTAAGTTACTTTATTTAACATTTATTAATTTAATTTTCTGTTAATATTTGTGACACAAGGAAATAACAGGACTAGGAAATCTTCAATATTATGGTTAAATTTTCCGATCATATACATACATTATACTGCTGATATTTTTTGTTATTTACTATATGAGGTATTTTATAAGGTTCCCATAGTGATCAAATAAAAAACATTGCTTAAATTAACCTTTATTTTAAACATTCTTTCATAAATAAAACAAAATAAGCATTAAATATGACATTATCCACAATTCAATTATAACAGATACAATTACAGAATACAATTTACAATACTTATTATATATTTTTTCAATTAATCTATGAACATAATATTATATAGTAAAATTTTGGCTTGTTGCAGAAATAAGTTCTCTATGACCTATTACTCTATGTTTGAATTGCTCGAGGCGTTATTTAAATAACTAAGTTGTGTATTGAACTGATTCATGACAAAAATTTGATTATATGTTGCTGTTAAAAGGTTAAAAAAAAGAACGAATAATTTGCCTGTGAATCGAACATTTGTTAAAAACTCAATACAATTGAATTTACATATTCATCTAAGTTGTTACAATTACTTCAATTTGTTTATTTTCTCGTTTTGATATGCAAAGGTGATGTATGATTTAAAATAGGAATATATAATTGCTATGACCCGTTATAATTGGCATACGTTCTACAACAAGAAATGGTCTATCGGGGCGCAAAGTATAACTTTCTTGTGTGAGTATAAAACAAATATGACGTAAATTTTTATAACATTTTAAAGATTTGAATATACCCTCAGTACACAACTTTGGCGCATACGTAATAAAATAAACTTAGACAATTACAAGCAGTTAGCCAAATAAATATAATGAAAATATCCAAGTAAATAATTTTCTGTCTAAATGGTTAGAGATAAAAGTAACGATACCACATGTTTTATGTTATGTTTGTATATGTAATATTGCTATTTATTTATTTTTAAAATACAATAACATCCGTAATAAAATATTACCATTAAATATTTAATAACAAATTAAGAGAAAATGCTGATTTAAATGTATCGTGTGCAGCAAGGGTTATTCAGAACTATAATAAGACAAATATATACTTAGCTAAAGAAATAAACATTATCTAGAACTAATAAAAAAGAATAATAGATATAGAAATAAATAAAATAATCATTTAATGGTAAAACAATTTTGGAATAAAATGCCAAATAATATCACAATGCAGACACACTGTACGAATACCGCAGTAGGCATTTGTGTGAAATAGAATTAGATTTATAAATAATATCGCAGCTTTCGTTCATTCTGTGATTCATAATACTGTTCACCAGAGCGCAACGTATGTATATTCGCGTTATTGCTTAGCTTTATATGATTTCAAATGTATTGCTTTTAGAAAACAAATTGGACGTGTGATTCAGAATGTATCACGTTACATTAAAGACAGCAATAAGAACACTTACACCTTAAGTTATAGGATGTGCGAATTTAAGGGAGCGAATATTTATTTTATATATCAAAATCAGCAATGTGATTACGATTACATACAAATAGGTACTTATTTAACATTACACGTACCAAGCATAGGCGTAGCTAAGAAATCAATATTGACATAGGCATCAAAGTAACCCCGCAAAACTATATCATTTCTTATAGAACACTTGAAGTCGTCTACATTGTAAGCTGGAAACAACAAATTACTTAAAGCTGAATATAATTTTATAATTATTTTTTTGTTATCTTTGTCACGTAACAAGATATTATGATTGTTTATTACATATAAAATTTTAGAGGACGTTCCTAGCTACGTCTATCTTATCAAGCCACGACACGAACCAACGATGAATCGAAAAATACGTTATTATGCAACAAGTTATAAACATACGAGGAGTACGTGCTCTTAAAAGCTTATTAATATAAAGATTTAGAATAAAAGGCGTTAACATCGAATCACAAATCGGCTAAAAATAATAATTACAGAACACCATCCATTATAGAAAAATAGTCCATCTCATTTACTTATATCTGATAAATAGATTTGTGTTTTACTATTATAAAGCGACACTAGCATGCATGCTTCAGAAATTCAGTTCATAAAAATTATTTATTACATATATAGAGTGAAATAAGAAAAATATATTTTTTTCTATATCGCATTGAATATTTCTGGCATCATAACAATAACAATTACATAATATTATTATTTTTAGTCGATATTGCAGAAGTATTATTGCACTTCAAACACATCATATTATAATCCTCTCACTACTAGGCCGCCGCCCGTTCATAAATAAAGCTTTTGGTACCACACGAGACAAGACATAAAATTATAAAAACAATTACTCACAAATTGCCTAAATTAAATTTAATCTTATTTGGACATCGTAAAAATATCTTTCGAGTAAGATCAATCATTTAAAATGGCACAAAATATTTGATATGTTTCAATAATAAGAAAAACTGTACAAAATATAAACAAACATAATTATTAAGTTTATTTAATTTAGTTTCCCGACTCGTGGGTATTGATGACAACACTGTCATGCATACTTTTGAAAGAAGATTAACGGTAGACATACAAAAAAATATCTTAATAAAGTATTGTTTACAGACAAAAATAAATATTAGAAGTGAGTACGCATGACGATGTCAATATGAAGGGCAGGGTTAAAACAGCAGGATAACATATGACAATAAACGCTTATAGATTCATAAACATTTGTATTAGGCTAAATACAACACACTACTAAGTGACTAGTCTACATATATCATACAACAACAAGGATAAATACATCACAATGGCGGCCCTCGCCCACACGCTACCTACGGTTTATCTACTCTGATTTATACCTGAAACAATAAGTTATTATAGAATAAACATTTAAATATATGCAATAAAATGCATTTTTTTTCTTAGTCCCCCCTCTTAATTATTACTTCCATCTTTACTTTATTTCAAAGTAAAGACGCAAATACATTTTAATTATGAAACTGTGCATACTGCGTATTGCATAATATTTCGTTCACTTATTATCTACATTATAAAACATTGTTTACCACTGCTTTACTAATCTACATACTAATAATATAATGCAAATATTACACAGTGGCGCGACGGCACAACGTCTGACTGTAGCTGCGACGGTTGTGTGTTCGATTCCCACTAGGGATAATCCCTAGATTCCCACGAATGATACTAAATGAAAACATTTCCTCGCTTTGGTAACAAAACAAAGGGCGACGTTAAGTACCTCAACACGGAATGTTTCAAAAATTGGTAAGACGTAAAGTGGTGACCGAAGTGTTCTAACAATAGGTTCCCTCTGCCTACCCCGCTATATGCTTAAATAACGCGCGGAAGGACAACAGAACTTACTAAGTGGAGTAGTGGTGCAGGGGCGTGTCGCGCTCCGGCAGCTTGCGCACCTTCATGGTGCCGTCCGCGCCGCACGAGAACAGACGCCCTGCCCCGTCTGATAAGCAATATTACAGTTCAAAATTATAGTATCATATCACAAGGAAATATATATTTATCATATTTTAATTCTTAAATTCTTAGTATTTAATTTTGTTTAATTTAAAACCTTTTGATTATTAATATTTTAAAAAGTCATCTTACACAACGTGTGTAAGGCATACCTTAATTCCCCTTTTTTATGTGAAGGTCAAATGAAATAACTAAGCAATAATAAAAAATTACATTACATAAAATTTACATTTATATAAGATATCATATCATTTAGTATTATTTAATTTATCAGTACTATAAAGATAGAACTCATTTTATTTTCCTTTTTTAATACTATCATTTTAATACAATCGAAAAAACAGGAACAAATGTTTGACATACAAATTATTAATATAAATGTAGGTTCCATACCTATATGTATTTGTGTAACTCCTTGTCCGATGTGTTTGAAGAAGGAGCTTCTCGCGTGCTCACCCGCGAACGTGTGCAACAGCTGGTGTGTCGCTAACGAGAACACCTGAAGTTGTAATACAATAATATTTAAAGACAAGAAACTACTTGGTATTCCATGGCCTCATCGCGCGGGTGGCGGGCCTATCGCGTTGCAAGGAGAAGAGTGCCCGAGACTTGCGACCCAACTGCAAGTTTAAATATGTTAAAATAAATGTATATATATTAATGAATCTTACGTAAAATATTACAACATATCACAAATATATATAAAACTAATGCATTGTCACTCACTGAGTGACTGACTGACACACAACGCATAGCTAGAAACTCGATTGAAGGGGAGCACTAACAATAAGACGCGAGAATAAACGAGGTTTTACGCCTTGTACACCTTGTAATTTACAATGATAAATATTTTTTGGTCACAGCACGACTGTGAAAATAAGAAAGAACCGAATGATGTATAAATGCGATGGCATGGTCAATGGATGGCAAAATGTATAATAATATCCCGTCCCCGTGCCGACCTTGATATCCCCGTCGGCGGCGCCTATGGCGTAGTAGTCCTCGCGGGGCGACAGCGCCACGCACTTGATGGGCGCGTGGTGCGCGTGCAGCTTGTGGCGCGGCGCGCGCGCGCGCAGGTCCCACACGAGCACGTCGCCGCGCCGCCCGCAAGACACCAGCGCGCCCGCCTGCCCCGCCCACGACACGCACGCCGCGCCGCCCTCGTGGCACGTCCACGCTGTACGCACACAGACACGCTCCCTCGGTTATAAGCTCCCTCGAGTGCAATACCATTTACTGGAAAATTATATTGTGCTTATACTCACAAACCACTAAGGCCTTTTTAATGGGCATCAATGTATCCCATATTGCCACGTTCTTGCTTTCGGAACTGTGACCCGCTGTAACATAAAATATACACAATTATAATGTGTGAAAATTTGTTGTTACGAGAATGATGATATAATAATGTAGAGCGTTTACCGACTTTACGATTTAAGCGAATTTCAGTTAAAATAAATATCCGATTGATATATTTTGCATTTACTTTATTTATTTTGTTTCATTTGTTACCTGTCGCTACTAAACTGCAGGAACCGAGGAACACGAAATCGCTTATGCCTTTGCTGTGACATTGATGAGTCTGTAAAAATAATAAATTCAATTCCATTTATTCTTACAGAACTATAAATTTACAATATAAAAAGTCAATATTTTTCTAATATATGCTGCAACATTTTTTCTGGGAGAAACTTACAAAGAACGGTCTTGGCGATGCATGCGTTTGATTCACAGAGCCGGATGCAATCTGAGTGGAGGATGACGGATGTAGCTGCCATAATGCCAAGTTACCATCTGCGTCAGATGCTGCGAACTTATTGCCGTAGTCTGAGAATCGAACCCGCGTCACTTTAGCGAAAGCTCCAGGCGCGCGGGGAGACCAAACGCATGATGGATGTCCCCATTCCCATAATTGTACTGAACCATCGGCGCCGCCCGTAAGATCTACGTATAAATAAATTAAACATAATGATATAAATACATTTCTTCTCACAAGTCACAAGATGCAACAACTTTTTTTTTCAATTATAAGCGATTAACCGCCTCCTTCCTTCCCCATTACTACGCCCATGTATAAATATATAAAATACTTACATAAAGGTTGAGAAGGATGCGCTGCCATTCGTTTGATATTATCAATTTTATGTTTGAGTACCTGAATAAAAATTATAGAAAAATATATAATGTATGCATAATAGGTACTACTACTTATAGTAATTTTAAGACGTATACATTTACTAAAATTTCAATGTCCGTCCACATGTGTAAGCATAAACATAATGGTGATCTCATTACTTAAAAAATAATATTATAAATTAAAAAAAAATAAAATTAGCATAAACTGATAAGTTTGATATGACATGAAAAGCATTACAATTGTAAACACAAAACAGCAAGCTTTGTATCTCATAGACGGTGCGCACGAAAAACTATGAAATATGTTATAACAAAAATTTTAATATTTCCAATTATTAACAACTCATATCCGGGTAACTACAATGAGATGATTAAATAAAACAAGAACGATCGAAACCAAAAAGGTAAAGAAACCAATGGTACTGGATTATGAAAGAAAAATATAAATATTCATAAAAAAAAAACAAAAATAGAAAATATCGAATGAAGACCACTTAACACTGCGGAGGGTTGTAACATTTAGTTATAAAAAAACAGGTGCTAATTAGGTAAGGACTAAATGAGGAATTTGAGAATGTGCAAATATTGGTATAATACGTAGCGCTAAGCAACACGTTTTATAAGAAATTATGTGTAATTAAATATTCTACGCTCATCAACATCATCATCAGTCTCGTCCATTGTTCAACATAGGCCTCTCGATATTTGAAATATATTCACATGACTATACTTCACAAGATATATAAGATATCAATTAAATTTAAAACAAAACGCATCGTAAAGCTAACAAGCATTTTACTATACTATATTATATATAGCTATGTGTTTATGTTAAACTCGTTTAAAGCGCGATAGCAATGACTAGTTAAGTCAGTCATACTGAGCTTTACAACTTATATATGTCTACTAAATATAAAAAAATATATTTTATTTCGATACAACTTTGTTAAAGATATAGTCATGCATAATAGTTGTATAGCGCTACAGGTTTGCAGGGAGAAACCTAGGGGGATGAAACAAATACGCGAGGTGAGGGGAGAGCGGAGGGAAAGAGGGCAGGATAGGGTTGTCACTGACCGGTTTCATGAGAAGCTTGGAGCGGTGCAGCACCAGGCGACAGTATTTGGCGTCGTGGCAACCCGGGAACTGCAGGCCCTTCACCTGCGGCCAACACTCGGTTACGCACATACCTCTTACACACGCTTGTACACATTCATACTCAGTACTCACAATTTAACACCTTACGACAATCCTACCTAGCTGCAGATTAAAATAACTCGATTGCCAAAAAAATCGTAATGATATTCTAATTTACTTTACAATATAAATATATATATTCACGTCTATACTATATGCAAGTAAGTAAATAAAATTTTATTTGTATATATAAACAATGTATAAATGTAAGTTTTAGTATGTTAAGATAAGCGAAGCGCTTAGGCGGCACGCGGCGGCGGACGTCACTTGAAAACATACACAAAACCCACACACCATTCCAACTGCCCGGTGCTATCTGAATGAGTGAATGAATGAAGTGAACTAAACAAAATTTATAGTCAAATTACGTGCACAAATTTTATAATCACGTAATTATTCACGTAATTGTTCGCTAAACACATTATGCGGTTTTTGTGTTCTTGAGAATTCATTCTCTCATTCAGAATGAGTTGTTAAAATACATCGTGCACGTACTGTGACAACGTACGCTTCGTGGCCAGTTGGCTTTGATTGGCTTGCCCTTCGCTCGTGCTGTGGATATTTATAGTTTATTATACATTTCTTTTCTTCAACTATACCTGTTTCTTTTTTTGTGTTAGTCAATACGATATGGCTGTCATATTTCAGTAAACAATTAAATAAATGAAAATATTAGTTATCTATTAATATTTAATTTTAGCTTATTAGTTGAATATGACAGTACAAAAAACATTAAAAAGTTAGTACCTATATTAGATTTGTGTGACAATTCATCAACATAATTTAAATAAAACACTTTTAATGCAACATTTAGTAGTTAAAAATCATACGAAATCGACTTACCACACTAGCACCTCTTCCCGTCTGACTGGCAATGCCTACTGGAGCTACAGGAGCATTAGGGTTGAGAGGTGAACTATTGCCAGTTCCAGGAACTGAGCTTCCATTTTGTCTGTTCAAGGTTTAATTTTTTTTATTAAATTGGTATATCATTAGAAATTAAAAACTGTTTTTAAAATAAAGAATAAATATTATATTTTAAATTATTATACATTAATTAAATATATGTTATAAGCTATCGATTCTCCAAATTTATCTTATATTCCTGCCGCTTTGAACATTTATTATTATCAACTACTACTCACTTATCATGATGCTGTATAAGCAAAAAGCCGGTATCGGGCAGTGCGGCGGGGTCCGCCGACAGCGCGAGCAGGTCCACCTCGCACTCGTCCTCCGCCCAGCACGCGCCGCCCTTCAGCAGGAGCGACACGTCCATCTCTTGCACCTCGCGCGCTGTGGCCACGGCCAGGAGGCCTCCGCCCACCTGGTTATGTCATAAATGATTAGAAACAACTACCTGGTAAATTGTTTGTTTATATTATAAATTGTAAATAATATATTACTACTTTTATTATGTTAATACTGTGTAGTTGAGTAAGAAAATGTATATATGAATTTATATGGTAGAGTTGCAGTGTCTTTTCATACATGAAACGATTGCAGTAACTGTTTCAAATATTTTTAAAATATTAAAATATTTAAAAAAGTATATTTAAAATATTTTTGTTTTCCAATATACAGAGTGCTTCGTAAGTACTCCACACGATACAGATAATATATAAGGAAAAGCATTTTAGACCATTATAAGAAATAGACGTCAGAACAATGTTTACAGATTCACAACTCACTCTATTGAGACAAAAAGCAGCAATAGAGTCCTGTTCCTTGTGTATGATCCGGACGGGGCTGTGGAGGTCGTCGTCGTGCGCGCGCTGCGGGATGCAGCCGCCGCGCGCCTCCGCGCCGTGCGCGTGCGCCTCCGCCGACACCGATTGCGTGCGGCGCCGCGAGAACACCGCTCTTATGAATACTTCCTGTGGAAATTTTATAATTATCAGACGGACAATAAACACGTGACAATAATGATAAATGTTATTTATTATATATAAAAATAATTACACACAACAATTGAACTTGTAACGAAATCTAGCATCCAAATAGTATGCTTTCGAAACGGTTAAAAAGTTCTTAATTTTTCCTTACCTGCACCTGTTCTTGTCGTACTAGGAAATTCCACAAACGCCGGGCCGGTGCCGTACTAAACAATGCTGAATTGAATGGCGTGTTGTGTTTTTCTAAAAGGCATCTGCAAAATATTTTTTAAAGTTACTTTCACAATGTATTCTTTTAGATACTGATTAATTTTAATTTGTGACTCATATTAACTCGTAATTATGTTTATTGATATTTTATACATATCAGCAAGAAACATGTTGTATTTATATTTATTATTAAAAGAAGTTGTCTAGCAATGATAAAATAACACAACAGCTGCTAACAGACAAAAAGCTATAATTTATATTTATACCTGTATTTATTAATAGGGGGTCCAGCAGTCTGTTGGTCAGGGAAGCAACCAGCGATGTAGTCGGGGGGTGGAGACCTCGATTCCAAAGTTTCAGTCAGTTGTTGCTGCCACTGCTCCACGCGTCGGAGAGCGCCGTGAACAGTCGGACTAGTAGTTGCTAGTTCTAAATGTGTCCGTAAAAAGATACAAATATAAAATTGATTTAATTTGGGTTACGAAACAAAATAATATTCTGCTCATAAATGCAAAATAATTTAAAATTAAATTCATATTTAAATTTCAGTGCAATTTCATCGATATTCAACTACATGGTAGCATAACTATAAATATATATATATTTTATGTAAATAGTATATATGACACAACGTCATAAGCGTTAATTACGTTACATAGCGATCTGATGTCCCTCTCAAGCTATTCATACAATAGGGAATAGTGCATTACAAATTATTTATCGAAGTGATTTAACAATATTAATAATTATATCAACTACACAAAAAAAAACACTTACCAGACATTTCAATGCCACAGTTCTGCAAGAAATGCTGCAGTTTGCTCTGAGCGAGACGCAGGACGGCGACTCGCATCACGTACCACGAATAGGAATCCGCCTCACAGTGCTCCGTGTTTGCATGCTTACGTCGCTTCTCAGTTCTGTTACGAATTTGATTATGGAAATAAGTATTAGTTTTGTTTTATTTAGAATATTATTTTACTAAATATTTTTACAACATAAAATTAAAGTATTCTTTCTTCATCTTGATATTTCTGGTAAGGACAATCAGGTTACTTATATGCAATGCAAATAAATGTGCTGGTATCAGACACGAACAATTGTGTAGAAATAGTGTTACAAGATTTTGTTAGAATTAGATCGCAATTGCAAAGTAGATTTATAGATACATACAGATCAGCCTTACATACATACTACATATTTATAAAAAGTTGACGTTAAGAAGCATACTTAGTAATAGATGTATCGAAGATGTCGTCGTCCTCTGGCTCGCTTCCACTTTCGTCAGCGTCCTCGGCCCCAGATTCCGCGGAGTCATAATCGTTGCTCTCGGGATCTTGTTCAGGAGTGGGCTATAAAGAAATAAAATGTTCGTCCATTTATACATTTTTATATAATAAGTAAAGTGTACGTACTATACACATATAAATTCTGCCAATGAAATATTAGTAATATATATATATATATATATATATATATATATATATATATATATATATATATATATATATATATATATATATATATATATATATATATATATATATATATATATATATATATAAAGAGTGTCACGCTAAGGTTCATGCATACCTTCGGTCTCGTCCACTGTCAGTATGTCAGTATTCATAAATGCTTCCGTGAATCCTTATCTTCGACACTGTCTCGAAGGTCAACCCCCTAGCTCTCTTACCACTGACTCTTGTTTCATATATTTTTTACCATTCTTTCATCACTCATTACCTCGACGTGCCCAAACTACCTGAGCACGTTCTTCTTTATTTTTACTGCAATATCCTCGCTTTTCTAGTCTGTTAAACTGACTGCGCATATCCTCCAAAGATAACGCATCTTCACAATATTCATGTTTCTTTCATTCTCATTCTGTAACACCTATGTACGTTTCACTTTCGTATAACAGCGTCGGCACTAGCACTGCGTAGTCGTCGTCATCAATGCAGCTAAGGCACAGTTCATTCTGTTACCGGCAGCAATACGACTTGCCACATCCATTTCGCATCTTCCATCTCTACTTAACATACTTCCTAGGTGTATTTACACTTCATTTTACCTGTTCTATTAGCTTTCTGTTGACACTGATTTGGCATTCTGTACTTTAAAATTCCAGAACTTTTCTCTTACTCGTTGTTTCATTTTGATGATGCAACATGACAACGCAGGCGACATGTCAGCTCCTACTTGCACACAGGCTGAGTGATATCTATATAGAGACTTTACAGCCAGCAGCGAGAGTCCGTCCACGGTGTAAATGAGTTAGTAATACCGGAATGTATTTTAATTATAATATATGTTAATAATAATAACTATTAATAATTATATCCTTCATATAAAGTAAGCAATAAATAGTTTACTCAAGATATAACTTTATATGTATGAACATTTTATAATTTTTAACATTTTATGTATTATATATTATTATTTCAAAGAACTTACCTTTGTAAGTAGGAACGTCAATATACTGCACAAAGGTGGTACAAATTGTTCTCTATAAGTGGGTCGGCCCTCTTGAATGTTTTTGTGTGGCGCGGTGGGGCCCAGACCGAGCAGGCGCATGTGCAGCAACGCGCGCTTCTCGCGCAGGGAGGACCATACTGACGTGCCCTCCGAGCGCTCTACTAGCTTAGGCTGGAATTGTGATACAGCTTATTTATTTCATATTAAATACTTTCTATAGACCACGGAAAGTATAAAAAATAGCAATATTTATAGCACAAAAGAAAAAAATATTCCAAATGCATATTACGTTATTTTTCTTTAGTCACAATAAGTTGGAAAAGTATAACACTAAAAAATGCATGTTCTAAAATCTTTAATACACTTTTCCTTCCGGATTTAATTTCTTCGAAATAACTACGATACATATACGGGATTAAATACTACCGAATGCAACCTGTATAGCTAATTTTATTCTTATATCAATTATCAAGTAATTGATACCATCGTGGCGCAGTGGGAAATGCGGGAATAAATTGTTTTTATTTCTCAGACGGGTATTATTGTGGCGAGTTCTGACGGGCCGTAGGCGGGGCGCACAGTAGTCACCTGAGGCGGGGCGGGCGCAGTAGTCAGCAGTCTCCGGACGCCGCCACCAAACAGCTTGGCGTGCGCCCTGTTGTCGGTGGTGTGGGCGGCCAGGCGGTACAGCAGGTGCGCGTCGCGCGCGGCCAGCGCCCAGCCCAGCAGCGCCAGGTACACGGCGCAGAACGCCTCGGCCAGCAGCACCGGGAGGCGCGGCGCGTCGTCCTCCTCTGCCGCTCGGAGCGCGAGGGCTCGTAGTGCCGATACACCTAGCGAATTGATGTAAGGTCACGTGTAGATACTGTAGATGATACTTTATCGTAATTTTAGATAAAATGTTAATTTGCTTTTTCATTTTCACGCATGTCTTTGTGTTGATGTTTCAAAATGAATAAACAATGTGTAAAAAAATGTATAGACATGCTTTGTTTTATTAAAATGAAAATAGTCATTATACAAAATGTTTGAAGATGTAAATACTACATATATTACCCGGCCATTTGTTAGGAGACGTGGTGACGGTCAGTTCTTCAGTTGAATATCTTCTTGGTCTTATTAATAAATTGTTTGTACCAGGTGTTTCAGCAATCATGCTAAAATTTACAAAAGAATATCGTATAGTAAATTATATAAATCAATAATTTTATTTAATGAAGAAATGTATAACAAATGACTCTTTGAGCGGGAAAGTGTAAAGATAAAAAACAACGTATTTACCCGTCATGATGTGCAGCTTGCTTCAAACTAAATGTGTCGGAGTCGCACAGACTCTGATATATGCAAGCAGATAATGCTACTGCTAATTCTCTAAGAGTATGCAATATCCGTGTCGCTGAACCACCTGGAATGCCTAATTCTCCTATTGTCCCAAGCATATCATGAGCTACCGCCTAAAAAAATATTTATAATCTTAAACATCTTTTTATAAGTATTTACGTATTCTAACCTTAGTTAGTAATTTATGTATATATATACAATTCATATTTTAATACAGAAAATAAAAATTATATTATCGATATATGTACATACCTGTAAATGCCTAACGGGGTCGGCAACAACAGTATTATTAGTAGCCACAGCGGCTGCTAACAAAGGCAATGTAGTGGGGAAGGGTAAAGGTGACAACAATTGTTGGTGTTGCTTATCCTGTCCTAGTTCTTGCAGAAGTAAGACTAGCTCCATTCTGACCGAGGCCAGTCCGCCGCCGCCGGCGCCGTGCAGCGAGCAGTATGATAACAGAGTTCGTAGAAGTGTTTCGTTTGCTGAAATAAATCATTTCATATGGAAAATGCATAAAAATAGTAGCTTAAATATAGTGAAAATGCAGAATGTTCACATTTCATTACAATTATAAAAAGTTTATTCCGAGTCAAAATTAGAACATTCACCTAAAATGAGTTTCCCTTAAAATTAATAATTTAATAATTATTACTTACTTTAAATTTGTAAATAAATATAACTACCGAATACTATATATCATAAACAGAGAATGGTAACTTGGTTACAAAAAAAGATACCTTTTAACCATTTCTTTCTGCGCACAGCTCTTTGGACTTTAGCTTCAAAATCTGCCTTTTCTCTGATCAACAATTGATGTAGAGTGGGTTTCTCTGGTAAGGGGGGTGGGTCACCGTCGGCACAGATCAGTTCACCTCCTGAGGAGGATCCGGACGCTGATACGTATCCACATAGTCTGCGTAAAGCCTCCACTTCACGTTCTAACCAAATGTACAGTTGGTAGCGAAGATGACCCCCTAAAAGTAGATGAATAAGATTTAAGATAAGGATATTTTATGAAATGTTAGGAAAGTACATCTTATTTATATATTACGCATTTGATTGAGTTAGCGAAAAATGTTTGTCTATATTATTTGCTAAGCTGATTCGCTCAGTTCTCACAAGCACAATAGCCTCACAATTAGCATAGATCTTCATATATTAAAATTAAAAACTTACCATCTACTTCGAAACCAGTTGCCAAAGTACTGAGCTCCTCCATTAATATCTTGAGGCATGCCACAAACTTTAACTGCTGTGCCATTATGTCTACAGTAGGCGTATCTTCTTTCTCACTTTCCCCAGTTTCATTTACTGGTTCTTCAGGTTTGTCCACTTTCATTTCTAAGGGAGGTGTGGATGTTCCAGATGCCTCTGACCTAAACAAACAATATTTTTGTTATGTCATTTATTTTTTGGGATATCGCCTAATGAATTGTCGCACTTAGACTAACAAGATCGATAAAACTCCATTGTGCTCAATTTAGAGTCACTATAGAGCATCAACGTAAACTAGCTACTCCAGTGTACATTTTATTGTGAATGAAATATACTTTTGCTTTGGTTTCATTGATTCTTAAAACTAAACATCTAGAAATTATATTATATTTATAATATAGAAGAGCGAAAGAGGCTTTCTTTGCAGTTTGCAACAAGTTCATAGAAAAATCGAGTTATTTACTTTTCTTCCTCATCGTCATCCCAGCTGAGAACAAGCTCATCGTTTTTATTCGAAGTGACCGGGGCTCCCCAGTCTACTTCAGGAGCAGCCGACACACACCAATCGGTAGTATCTTCTTCTTCTGTATAATATATTGTATTTTGTTATTATTTAAAATCAAAATAAGATTATTAAAATATCGATGAAAAGTTGACATAGTAAACTTAACACTAGGTCTACTTTGCATATGCTGTTATATATAGCATACAGAGTGAAGCTAATAAGGATTATGACCGCTTGCTATCGCATACTAACTTTTAGCAACAGCGTCAATGAGCTGTCCCGAGTGGATAACGGCGTCGTCGAGAGAGGGCGCGGCCACGGGCGCGTGTCGCGGGCGCTCCTCGCGGACGCGCGCGGGCAGCTTGGACAGCACCTCCAGCGCCAGCGCCGGGCACCCCGCCTTGAAGTGGCCGTGCGCCGTTTGGAAGTATAGCCGTCGTTCTAGACGAGTTATGCCTTCTTCGGCATCTTGTTGGAGGAGAGCTAGTGTGCCGCCCTGAGATATTATTTTATTGTTATGTTTTATGTTTTTATGATTTTATTATCTTCATAATACTTTAAAATAATTATAATTTTACGTTAAAAAATAAATCGAGTAGAAAACCTAACACAAAATTAAAATACAGGACTATTTATTTCTTGTTGATTGACTCAAGAAACATTTCATTAAACGAGTACTGTAGTGCAGAATTTCTTAAGCATTTAATTTTCCATGTACATTAGCGTTAAAATATGAACAAAAAACTAATTAGAGATCTATTACTGTATGCATACACCAACCTGACTCGGCATATTATGTCGTTTAAGCCTCGGATGTGTCCTCAGATATACATAGAAGTTAAACACGCTCGGCATGGGCTCGTTATCCCGTGCCGCGTGGAGTCTGCCCGCTGGACTCAGCAGCGTGTCTAACGCATCGCCGTAACGCTTTAGTTCCCATAACGCCATGGACCGCACGAACGGGTCCGGGTGGGCATGCTCCAGGTCCATCTCACCGTCTTCTTGTTCGCCACTGTTAAAATGTATTTAAAAAATGACTAGAGAGTATCCTTAAGATCCACTATTCAACACGCAATGTCTCAAAATTGGGTGAAAATCGTTACGGACTTAACACTAAGTTCCCTACCTCTATCTTTCCTGTTATATGCGGGAAATAGAATAAATTTACAATAATTAAGTATCTATAGAATTAATATTATTAATGTCGGGAAAAGGTATAATAAATTTATATACAAACCCAAGTATTTCATCCATTAGTAATTTCTTAAGACTGTTTGGTAGGAGACTATCGGATTCATACAGGCGTGCAACTACCATTGCTAATTGTAAATCCCCCAATCTCGTTATAAGAACCTGAAAACATATCATATTAGAACTATTTATTCAATTAAAAATTCAAAAATAATGAAACTTGTAACAATCGGATATAATAATAGCATTATATAAACGTTACCTCTAGAGCGTCTTTTAAGGCGCAACCTAACAAG
The DNA here is from genome assembly GCA_037127375.1 of Dione juno. Taxonomy (NCBI): domain Eukaryota; kingdom Metazoa; phylum Arthropoda; class Insecta; order Lepidoptera; family Nymphalidae; genus Dione; species Dione juno. The sequence goes on from JAXRJS010000068.1 coordinate 7,112,418, forward strand.
AAGAACGCGGCTGCGTGTTCAAATCGTTGCTTTCCGAGGAGTACGAACGCGTTTTTTAAAGCTGCTTTGCGCCATCTGTCTTCCGTAAAGTCATTTGCGAAAAACTAGAAAAAGAATTATTAGTATAATATTTATTAGTTAAGGGATTTATTCAATATCGATTACAGTAAAAAAATGAATTTATACAGTTTTTCGGCATTTCACATTTTCCGCTTTGTTTCGGAGTAAATTGCGGTAAATAATTACTTAAATCTTTTTTTTTGAGGAATAATATACATACCTAATAAAATATTGTCACTAATGTCTCTAATAAAGTGAGTGGGATTTCAGTGACATACTTCAATAAAAGAACTGCGAAATATAATTCTTACATATTCTGCTTGATTAGATTTAATTGTTAATAGATTGATCTCAGGAATACATTAGTTGGTTATACTTAATAATCTTGTTTAAAAAAATATAAATATCGTGAAAGATGAATTGTTAAGAAAATAATAATACCGCAGTCATTTTATCATCTCGGTTGGATCTAAACAATCCCCACAGCAAGGTCTTCTTCTTCATAGCGAGGTAGTACAAGGCCGCGTCCATGGGGTCTTGCTTGGCCATGTAGGAGGCGCGCGCGAGGCGCTCGATGCAGGTGCGCAGGAGGTCGCCGTGCGCCCACCATCCCACACCTTCGATAGCAAATATCGTATTATTATGCAAATTATAAGTAAAAATCAAATTTTATTTGATTAAACTAAAATATTTTTAGTAACCACTGATGCACCTAATTACTTTTTTTTACATAGGGGGAAAATGTTATAATAATAACTAATAATTTTCTATAATAATCTTGCACATAGCAGAGTGGATAGAGAGACAAGTCTAAAATAATCACGTTATCAACTTAAAATCAAATAAATTAAGTTAAAGCTAAAAAAAATACTCTTATACTTAAAAAAACGTCTAATGATGCTAACGAGACATTCAAAATTACTAGTAAAAGTTTATATACATATACAAATTTTCAAGACAAATACAAATGCCACTCACCTAATTCTCTCATGGTCGACCACTTCGGTTGTCCCTTGGTGTAACCAGGTATAAGCCCCAGCAGCTGCTCGTGAGACTCCGAGTGGAAAGCCCATACGAGATTGCAAGTACCGACGCCTGTTCTTTGCAGCGTGGCTCTCTGTGCGATGGGCAAGCAACGTAGGAGGTAGCCGTAGTGCTTCATTGCTAGCAGGAATCTTAAGCCGCAGTCGTCTAGTGAGTCTGTGGAAATAAATACGCACACATATTTTATGATATTTAAAATGTTATTATTTATTTAACGTTACATTGAAAAAAGGAAATACGGGAAAACGTTAAGATCAAGTAATTTTCATTCTCCATTTCTACTCATTAAGCCGTTAATGCATTGTCTATTTTTATAAATGATCACGATAATATCATATACACCAGCTCATTTCATTTTAACAAGAACGTGTGGAAAGTACTTACCAGGCATAACGTCCTGCCCGGCACCCTGGGCGATATCCATTTTAGCATTATTAGCAATCCTCTCTGCAAAATCTGCGTCACAAGTCGACACTGTGTCCGCGAGAGCCAGCAGATGCATCTGATCTAATGAACTGAGACCCGGTAAGTGCGTGTGTGTTAGTAGTCTGGAGAGGATACGTCCTGAGGGAATAAACACATTCATTATGGTTATTTTTTTAATTGAGACTGTGTTAACCGTTTATAGTTGAATATGCATTTTTCTCTCGAGAAGTAAATTTCAAGGCACTCGATTTTCGACTTAAAATATTACATTTAATATTTTCATACAAAAGAATAACAGAATCCAAAGAGAACTATATAATTTTTAAAATTATTTATATTAAATTTTAATTTCTGTAAAATCTTCTTGACATTGCATTGCATATATATATATATATATATATATATATATATATATATATATATATATATATATATATATATATATATATATATATATATATATATATATATATATATATATATATATATATATATCATAATGGAATACCTTGTCTAGGTCCAAAATGTGACAGAGGCTGTCTCTCTGGCATCGACGGTCTACGGTCAATACCTTCTTCTTCACCTAACAAAAGCGTATCTAAATCTTCTTCCACTTCCATAGTTCCTTCAAACAGATCATTGTAATCCTAAAATGTAAAAAGAAGTAATTAAATTCTTACTAACACTATAAACATAGTATCTTTTTAAAAGATGATTCGGTTAGTTTTGTACCAGTTATACTTAGCAAAAAAAGGATTTTGAAAGATTGGTCTCAAATAACCTCTCATTAGGTCTTACAATACACAACATATTCATTAATATTACTAAAGTATTTATTTCAAGAAAATTAATTAATCGATTATATATACTTTAGCTTCTTGTATAGTGGAAGGATGATGTGCAGATTCTTTATCCGCAACTAGTAGTGTCCAAAGCGGCAGCGGTGGGACCGATGTCAGTTCTGCGTAGTCCAGTTGAACGTCTTCCGTTATCTATATTTATAATTTTTAATTTACTAAGATTTGAATATTTAGATGTTTTTTATTACTTTAATTGTGAATAAATAAAGTCTATTGTGCGTTAAGTTGCTTGCGCATCCATTCATTCGTTGGACGCTGTTATGCAAAATGGATATGAACATATACATAAAAATTATAGTTTCAATTCTACAAAAAATAACAAACATGTATATCTAAAACACATTTAAGTAATATTTCATTTTTTAAATTTACTTTTTCATTAAGCACAAACAAAACCCATTTAACACAAAAGCGTCAAAACACGAAGCAAACCAGTGTAAACGTGTATAAAGTCAAAGCGTACCTGCGCAACGCCATCTAGCGGCGACGCGGCGCCCGCTGCGAACGACACGGACAGCGTGCGCGAGCGCGACCACCCGCGCTGCAACACACCCACGTACACGTACACGTACATGCGGAGCTCTCGCGATACTAGAGATGCTTACGCTTACACTTGCACTTGCACTAGCACTTGCATATTTTGCTCAATGTGTTAGGTACTTGACAACATCGATTACGACATCAATATGCTTATTTAGATTTTATGTATATTTGTGTAGATGCAAATTATCAACACTAAACGGATTTATTTTTAAAAACTTTTAGGTCGACGCTGTTGATGTAACGGGATTAGAGAGTAAGTAGTATATTTATTAAAATTTCTTTAGTTTTTTTAATATTACTTATTATATATAATTATTACATTATATATAAAATATTATATTACTTATTATATATACAAAACTTCTTTTGTATATATAATAAGTAATATAATATAAAAATATTATATTACTTATTATATATACAAAAGAAGTTTTACTTGGAAAAGAGATAATATATGTATTCAATCTTTCTAACATACTAAATACTACGTAAAATTAAATGTTACATTTTATCAAGTACCTTACATGTATTATAGCAAAAAGTGTCAGTAAGTTCACAGCTGACAGCCTTTTTTTAAGCTTGTTGTGTAGTGTATGTAAGCTTAACCAGTAACGGATATATAACGTTTTTGGTTTTAATATAGTGTAAGCTATTCTTTACGGATATTCGTGATAATTATTACTAAGCCTAGGACAATCACAGTGTATTTGAATGTGCAAATGTAAAATGCTGTAATTGTGCACATGGCGTTAATTTACGTGAGTAACGTTTAATGTTTATAATATGGTGTATAAAATTTATATTTTTTCATAAAGTTAAACTACTAAATCTTTTAGTAAGGATTATTATTGTGATAGTAATCAAGTCCAGTATATCAATAATATAATTGCAAGTAATGAATAAATAAGATTAAAGGCTTACTGATATACATCAATATTTTCAATTTTATGTCGATAATACGAAAAGCGTTAAGATAATTTTACTTTTCACATGTCGGGTATATACAAATAAGCCAATTTAATAATGTAATAATAATAATAAAATAATTTCATACCTGGCGTGACAAGCTGTCTTCATCACCTTGAGAACTACGACTGGTGTAACTTCCTCCTATACATCTGATGAACATGTTTATGTATTAACAATAAGATCATCTTAAAATAATAAAACATAGCATAAAATAAGCGATACTATCAATGAATATTATAAAATTTTAACATTATATACATGCTAGAATGGACAATGGGATTTGAACCTGAAACATTTGAAAAATGTTTATGTTTATGTGTTTTTCATGTTGATAAAGTGTCCTTTTAATTTTTTGTCCTTTTACCTTACTAAATGTGCCAATATGGCTTTCACCCATCTAATTTTGCCACTATTCAAAAGTTCCATAAGCTGTTTAGGATGGTATTGTGGCAGCACAGGACAGGCCATTTGTGATGCTTCAAACAAGCCATAGTCTGGCATGTAGTCCAGCAGAGGCTGGAAGAAGTCAAATCATTATATTACACCACTATTTTATTTGGTAAACAATTTTCACGTTCTATACGTATTCAAATTTGTTAGTTATACATTGATGAAACTTAAGCATAAATAGTTCATATAAAAAACTAATATATTATTTCCAACATTAATCATATTTTACTTGTGGTTGATCTGGTTGTGTTTTGTTTCTCCTTCTAGCGTCACGTTCTAACAGTTGTAGGTTGATGGACGAGACGCGTTGCAAATGTGGCGCGGATATTCTCAAGTCTGAGTCACGAAGCGCTCGCGATTCACTGCACTCTTCTTGTTCCTAAACATTAAAAAAGCAATTGAATAATTACTATGGTAGTAATAATTATATATCATTCATTATTATATTACAATCCAACGTTTATTAATAAACAAACTAAGTCATTATAAAACATATTATGCCATAAAAACATAAATTGATACTCTATTTTAAGAATGAGTTATATATTGTTTCTCACTTGACTAGCAGCATATCCAGATGCTATCTGCGGGGTCTCGGGCTTCCACTGCGAGTAAACATGCATTTCAGAGTCCATCCCCACAACTAATATCCCATCTCGCACCCACGATATTTGCATGGGCAAAGGCGGCAAGCCATCTGCTGTCTTTAGTTGAATCCGTCTAAGTTGCATCCATCGAATTTCTTCTACGAATAACGGGGCCGCCAGAGAAGATGCTTTCCGTAGTATCGGGCGGTTGTTGTTTATAGATTCTTTCATTGCCTATAGAAATATAAAGTTTATATAAGTTAAACTGTTCGCAACAATGATCCATGAAATGCAATATACTGATTTGAGGATATTTATTGTATATTATTTAAAGCCTCACCTTCAAATTAGCCTGCGCCAAATCACTAGACACAGGCGTAAAAAGCAGCACTCTCGATCCAACAGCCACAGTGAGTATATGAGATCCATCTTCCTTAGACACCCAATCTAATTGCACTAGATGTTTTTGCGTTAACGGACAAGTATTGCCGTTCTCCATGATGCTTCGGCGTAACGACTGCAGAGTACTGAACGACGGTACTGCTAGAAGTCCCGCTGACTTGCCTGTATCTGTTTCCCCATTTCTGTTGTTGCGACTTTCGTCTGAGGAAAGCGTTTGTAGGACCTAGTGATAAAATAAATTGTTTATATTTTTTTTCTGACTAACTTGATGCTTTTCATTTATACATTTTTAATGAGAGACTGTTTAGATTAAATTTACAAGAGATTTCACCTAACAGTGACCACTACGTAACCGTAACGAATGTTATAGAAACATAAATAAAATTAGCACATTAAATAATTCGAAAGCCTGAGGGCCAGAAATAGCTAAATAAGTACAATGCAAGTCCAAATAAAACAATAAGAAGCAATACAAAAATGTTTTGACACTTTCATCTAAAGTTTACCTGTGTGAGCCTCTGTTTCTTCTGCATGAAGGAGGTGTCATGCAAATAGGACAAATCGATCTGCGTGTCAGTGCTCAAGCCGACTCGCGGCAGGCTAACGTTCCGCAGCGGGATGGTGTCCTCCAGCAGCCACTCGGCGCCGCCGGTGCTCTCGCACTCGTACACGCACACGCAGAGGTTGACGAAGCGTGCGTCGGCCGCCGCGCCCCCCGCGCCGCCCGCGCCCGCTCCCGCCGCCTTGCTGCGCGTGAACGAGCGCCCGCACTTGTACGCGCACGCGATGCGGCCGGAGTACGCGGCGCTAATGTGGAGCGGTTGACCTGACGGTGACAGTTTCAATTATACCAGAGACAGCGATATATGGATTGCACACGTCACATAAAAACCATATTTTCTACATAATACACGATTTTATTTCTAGATGAAAATGTCTGAGCAAATAGGAATCATCGAAAAGTATATAAAATTTTATAATACCTGGAATGTCTATAGTAGATTCTTGATCTTTGTTCATCATTTCCCATTCTTTCCATGTATACTCAAATTCGTCATTGTTTTTTTTACTAACATTGCACTTCCAAAATCTAAACGAACAATGCATATATTACATTCATGTTTGATATATAAAATCATATTAGAACAGAACTTTTTTTATTTTTATTAACCTTAAAGTGCTGTCAGAGCATGCCGTTGCTAGTATGTAAGGAGCCAGGCAAGCCGGGTATATGGAGGCGGAGCTGAGATGTCCCGCCGCTGGAGTAGCGTGGATCACGTCGACTCCGTCCGGTAGCGACAGTGGGCACTCACATACCTAAATAAAATAGAATTAATACATAATTCTTATTAAACTGCCTATTGTGTCAGAGTATTGTCGTGATGCAGAGGGACTGCGTTTGATGAATTGTTTACATATTTGGTGAGATTATCCTGGATATCCACCACTTACACGGAATATTTCCAATTCGGGCGGAAAGTAAAGAACCGAATGTAATGGAAAAAGTTAGGGTAACCTATCCTGCTATATGCGGGTTAAAGAGTAAAGCTAAAAATATATAAAATTAAAAAGAATATCACAGCAGATTCATTCATTCATCAGAGTACTCAGTTGTATATCCCTGCACTTACCATGCAATCAATATTGTTACATTAAATGTTTAGTGACACAACCTATTGCCTGGATATGTATATTTATTATTTATTAAAATTGGACAAAAGGGAATCGAAATATTTCAAATGTACAGATTAATTCGAGTGAGATTTAAAATAATACAAATTTATTTAGTCTGATCAACTATGATATAATGGCATCAATTAAAAATATATAACCTAATTGTAGTACTTTATATAAATAATACCTTCTTGGTGGAAATAGATAAATGTGAGTGAGCAGGTGGAGCGGCAGGTCGGTCCGCGTCCATAGATACTGAATTTTTACGAGATTCACCTTCGTCTTCCTGTACCAAGGCACTGTCGGGCACATACATCATGCTGTTTGTTAAATCGTCTGAAATAAATGACTGATTCTATCATATTTTATTTTTACAATACTTTAAAAGATATTTAAAAAATTATGCAATTTATTAACAATTTAGATAGTATAGATTTAAAAATCAATGTATGTAATGTGTAAAAAATCTTTTAATATACCTGATGGATCCGCTTGAGACGAGACTGTGAGTCTCCACATATGTACAGTAGAGCCTCCATCAGTTCTCTCTAACACAACAATATAGAAAGGTTCATTGAAAACTGCTGCTTTCCTCAAGTCGACTATTGCTTCTAAACCAGCTTCAGTTAGTGTATTAACATCCGAACCTTCGACGCCAGAGTCAGAATTTTCGGTATCGCTTGAAGTTCTTTCACCTGAAATAAAATAATAGAAACATGGTACTAATTACATATTAATACAAAAATTATAATTATATTTTTGACATTTATTTTGAAATTGATAGCGGGGTCGCTATTGTGGGGTAGCATAAAAACAAAAGTAGAAATTATATCTAGATACCAGTGATAAGCTGCTCCTGGAACACGTGCAATAGTTGCGTGTTGTGCCAGTCGTGCGTCGCGTCGGCTATGGCGTGCAGTTGTATGATGGCGCCGGGCCGCGCCGTCGACTGCTGCGAGACGATCTTGATGCGGTCGTGGAGGGGCACGCCTCCCTCTTCGATGGTGGAGTCGGATGACATCGACATTGTGTCGTGCTGCCGGGGAATGTTATTGTAGTAACCAATAATAGAACACTTATGAAGATTGGATCACAGTGGAGGCTCGAGTCCTCGCTTCTCGAAAACCGTCCAAGCGCTCTGACAAGCAAGCCGTAAGTTTTCATCAAGCTACTCCAAAATACTTCTATGCTTATCACTCGCTGTTTTTATTTTTAATGTGAGTTTAGTTTTAAGAATACAATAATATAAATACATAATATTACTATTGTTTTATTTAGTACCAATACATCCTTGTGTCGTCTCTCTGAGGTAGCGATTTCTGCGAGCAAGGTTCGTGCATCGATAACGGCTTGGAATAGCCGCAAGCTTTCACCGTCACTAGCCACGAAGCAAGCCGACGGGGAGTTAGATAAGTTGCCCAAAGTAGTGCTGTAACAGTAATAATGTGACATATATATTTTAAATGCTCTTTAATATGATCATCTGCATCTGAATGCACATTATAATAAATAATTCCTTTTTTTTATTTACCGTATTAATATTATTTTAATTTACAAAATGACGTACACTATTTTGCATTCAATTCTTTTACACACACCAAATCAGATTAACAGATATTCAAAAACATACCTAGGCAGCAACGTAGGCAGCCAGGCAACATTACTGAAGGCGGAGAGATGCGGAGAGTTGACTCTCGCCAGCTCCGACACGCCGCCCGACTTGCCCAGCGGCCCAACGCACTCCACGCGCCACATTATGAGCTCCGAGCAGAGGCCGCCCGCTGCCGCGTCGTCGTGGCCGGGCTCTCTTTCGCTATCTGCACGTAAATGTAAATTAGGATTCATGCTGTATCCCACATAATCATATAGTAGGGCAGAGCGAACCCAGTGTCAAGACACTACGTTTTCGACTTTGCACTGAAATTCTAAACGTTGAGTGGCAGTACTCAACGCTGCATTTTGTTCATTCATTTTGTAATACATTCCTTGGGGTGACGATTGAAACTACCAATACAATAACCAACCATTGCGTTTACGGTATTCTACTGCACCACAATGGCTTCTAATTACCTATGTTGAACTACTATTCGTTGTTACTTATAATAGTCGATAATATATTTGTAGTATAGCAATTTATAACAACAAATGTTTGTTTTATGCATTTATCTGGCAAACGATATTAATAAGCCCTAAAGAATAAACTGAATACTGCCTAAGCCGTTAATTATGAGCAGTAGCTCATAGTATGAGTTGCTATGTAGTAACATAGCAACAGTTCTATGAGGTATATATGAATAATTTTTGTATACCTGATATATTGTGATGACTTGTTGTGAGTAGTAGCGGTAATACCGGATGGCATGTGATATCATTCACCCTAAATCTATGCCCAGAAGCTCTGGACGCGTGTCCAATTGATAAGACCTAGTAGACAAGGAAATATTTTTTTGTATATATTAATATCTTCGAAAATACAACAAAACAAAATATAAAGATACGCTATGGAAATACATTTATTGAAAAGGAAAAAAGAAATCTTATTCACACCTGTGAGAACTTTGACTTATCGTCAAACGTTAGCTGCCACAAGTTCAAAGTTCCATTGGTATGATTAGTGACCATCGATATAACTGGAGCTGACTCCAACACATGTCCTTCTTGATTTTCCCCAATATCTTCAGTTGCGACACTAGCTTTACGTTTCATCTCATTGTTATTTTCTTCCCTAGTTCCTTTAATATAAAGTATAAAAAAATATTTTCATTTAAAAAAAGAAGAAAAAAATATTTTTCAATTACATATCATATCAATAAATCATAAATATAAATAATCAAATCAAATGCATTATAATATTTTAATTTCTATACCATTCTCTTGTTGCGTATTGTGCTCCTCGCCTTGTGGCCATTCAGTTTCTTCTTTTTCTTCTTGTACACTTGCTAGAGGGGTCGTAACGGTGTCTCCCTGTTGTTGTTGTCCTATTAGAACATGTATGTTGAAAAAACAATGAATAAAATCATGTTGTACGGCGGTTTAAGAAAAGATTAAGGCGGTATCACATTTCTTTTCAAAAAATACCGTTCAAATTGTTCACAGCCTCCAGGACTGTTTCCTAATTATAAAAGATTCGCTCACCGGGCGTAACGGGTTTTGTCCTGTGCCGCACGTACAGCGGCTGCGCGGCGGCGTGGTAGAGCGCAGCCGGCGTACACATGGTGGTCGCGTCGCCCAGCGGGAACGCGCACGGGATGCGCGCCGAGAATGACACCTGCGCCTGCCGTATGGCCCCCGCTTGAAGCTCGTCGAGCCACTCGCACACCCTGGTGGGTAGGTTGTTTTTGATAACTTGGAATCCATTGGCATAGCTATATCTAATAATTATATCAACTGACAGACCAATGCCACCTCAGTGTACGTGACCAGGGACTTCCACAAAGTGTTCAAATCGTCATGTTTCCAAAAATAATGTCAATATACGCGATTAATTCGATTAAACGGTTTAATTTAAAATTAGTAAAAATAGCAAATATCAAAGTTTTATAAAAATATTATAGTGTGGCATATATTTAATTGTTATTAACTTTCTTTTTTAAATGTAATTTAAGCCTTTAAATTGTATGAAAGCTGTACATGCCTGTAATTAGTTCTTGTAACGGAATCTAGCCTCAGGACGAATCAACGTTGGTGTGTCAAATAAATAAATTAAAATAAATGTATATAGATCCGATCACCGTGAATAAGTTTAATATTCTATTAATATTATTCATATTTACTATAACAAAAAAAAATCCCTTCCGAGAGTTAAAACTGTGTTTATTGTGCAATCTTTTAATAATTGACAATATAATACAATATACGTAACAAAAACCACATATGTAATTTAAATCTACAGCTTACATAAACATACATAACACAACTAATCACTGCATTTGCTTATTAATATTACCATATCAAAAAGCTGCCATCAACCGGGTGAATCGAGAACAGCAGATCAGGACTCTGATGCCAGTCGCGCAGTAACGCCTCTATCTTGGCATCGAGGGAATCCGGCAAGTGCGTACAAGTGACGTCCGTAGCTATGGAGTTTATTGATGTTGTGTTTGACAGGGTAGGGTGACTATGGTTGCCGCTACCTACAAGTTATTTATTTATGTTAAAAACTAAAATTATTTAAGTCAGTAAACGTTAAAATGTCTCACAAGAGACTATCAAAGGAATCGTAAACATTTTTTAAAATGTAAATATCTTTCTTTTCACAAAAAAACTAAAATTGCCCAAGTTATATTATTATTTGCAATATGTTTAAAACTGTACCAACAATTCTACACTAATCATTTCATATGTTGTTCTTATTTTTGGCACATTTTATAATTTGAAACTAAAGTAACATCATTGAAATTTTTTTAATGTTGCTACTCGGGTATCATAATTTACCTGGCTGTTCATCACTATTGCTGTTATCCTCAGACTGAGCTTTAGTTAAATGATGGCTGGGTCGCCTATGTCCTACACGGCAGCATGGAATAAGCAATGGTATTTCAAAGCAACGTTTAAATGTTTTGGTTAGGCATTGTGTGTGATTGTATAAGATATATAATGTGATATACTGTATTGCAGCAAAACAAAAGATAATGGCTAGAATATTTTTTAACATATTTTTTTTGTTCAAGCCGCAGATGTAGCGTCGACGTTAAATAGTATCAATGAAGCACATGTATGAATATATGTATGTATATGTTAAAAGTAGCCTTATAAGATTATGTCAATAATATAAAAAGAAAAAACTATTATTGCTGTGATATGTTAGAAAAGCATTCAAAGTATAGTTATTTTTTGTTATAATATAAAGAGAATAAATAAAATGATTGTCAGTGTCATACTTGTCTCATTCTCTCCATCCGGATTTGTGGCGTGCTCGAAACCAGAACCTCCCTCATCTGTTTCTTCTTTATCTAAAATCTAAATAAAAATATAATGTATGATATGAGTACTGAAAATTAGCAATATCAGTTCAACTTTCTTGGACCAGTTAGCCTAGTTATTACCTAGTTAGTTAGTAATCTTGTCTTCTAAAGAAATGTGCGATACCCTAATAAATGAAATAATCAATTTATATCGTAATATTATTAAAAATACATAAGGAACACATGTGCCCACATACTATTAAATATTTTAAGTTTATTTTAGTTACTGTTACAATTACAGTTTTAGAATCTCTACCAAAATAATCATGAATTTTTTTATACGTCATATGCTCTCAACACTCTCTGGGCGGGAAGTGGGAAACAGGGTGTATTCAAAGTAGGTTTCCTATACCTACCCCGCTATGTGAGAAAAAGCGTGAAGTTGCTTTTTGCAGTGGGGACCAGCTTTAGACTAAAGCCGCGATGGCTTGGAATCTACCTCGGTGGGATGATTTTGTTTTCATTTCACTGCCCTGATAAGACAAAGCGTTTAGCGTTGAGTTCCGCCACTCGCAATGTCTTGATTTCGGGCGCAAAGAAGCAAAAAAAATATACACATACTTTTTTAGTCAGATCGTGCAAAATAGCTTCAGCTTGACTCGTAAAATACATCTCTTTATTGTGCAGCCAGTGTAATATGAAACGACCGCCACCCGCCAGAGAGGGCACCAGTGGAATGTCAGTTTCTGCATTAATAGACGCCGCTAGGTGGAAATGGAGACCTGTAAAACATCAAAAATTTCAAATGAAAATATATGTCTTGAACTTTTAAGAATTTTTAATTTAATTGTCTATTAACAATAAATAAAACAAACAAACCGTAAAAAACCCTTAAAGGTTACAGTTTAAATCCATTATAGTTAATTTAAATAATATGTTATTGAATCAAAAAGCATCAAAAAAGTATTGTGACAATAACCTCCAGTATACGAAGTCGAGTGATAAGGATTGTGGAAATCGTGGGCGCTGTACGTCGAGGGGAGTGTGGGGATGGGCGCGCCAGGCTGCTTCGACGATTGTGCATTCCGTCGTATGTGGAAACATGTTCTGTGATACACAATACAGAGTTTTATTTATATTAGATTAATATAATCATCTAAATTACTGAAATATCTATTGAATAAAGACATTAGGAGTTTTTTAGGTTACATTTTATTTAAAGGCTCTATATAACAACGTTTTTTCGCTTCACACTATATACCGCATATCGTAGGATAAATAGAAGGAACCAAATGTTAGGACAACACATGTTATCGTGTTTCCACATTAGTGTTTCGTACTTACTTCATATGCTTCAATCTCTGCATGAACCGATGCTTGTGACGGTGTGTGGCGCGCTGGCGGCGCGGAGGCGAGCGCGCGTGCGGCGTCACGCTTCCGCCCCACTCGTCCTCTGGCAGCAGCGTCTCCGCCCACACGCGGCAGATGTTGTCCACGCATGACGTCACCAGCACGTTGCCTACGCTGCCCCTGGGTTGGAATAAGTGTATGTTTAAATGATATATCTATAACAATAATATGAAGGCGAGTTCCACGTCAGTTAGTAATTTTTTTTTAACCGCTAAAGCTGCCGAGCTAAGTCTATTCGCTAATCCATCAATATGAGTTAACCACTATAATTTTGAGACAAAAGTGATACCGAGAAATACCGTAGAATCCACAGGAGCTACGGCTTCACCATTCAAGAGTACATTGGCTTTAAAAATGTTTGTGTCAGGCTTTCTAAAGCTTATGCATTTAGTTTTTTTTTACTATATAATACAAAGTAGCACTAAACCAATGCACTTTTTCGTCAGAACATATACATTTTGGCGCTATTTTTAATTAAAAAAAATAATGAAATATTAGCAAACAATTGTATCTTCTCCTCCTTCCAACTAGATATGGTAAGTCATTTATGTATATTAAAAAGACAAAAGGACCAATATCTGCGGGACTTCGATCTTTGGAGCTTCGTCACCTCAGGTGGTAAGACCATTGTCAATTTTTATTTAAATTCATGGTTGTGATTCTTAGCCCTCACAATGTATTATGTTTCATGTCACCTATGTTCCTATGCCTATGTTAATTAACAGGTGTTAGTACTCAGTCATTAAAAATGTATCACATACAACTCTCAGTTATTTCTACTTAACCATGGGCTTAGCTCCAAGGTTGAACATATAAAATATTAAAATGGAAAAATGAAATTATACTTAGGTGAAATTTGTGTGACTATGGAATTTGCTTTAATAATCGAAATGAAATATTCAGAATTTTAATATCTCGCGAAAACGTTTCTCTATCTAAGAGGACGTCGCTCTAGTTCTAGTGAACACGTCACCAAATAATATTTATCATATGTGTTCTAATGAATGTCAAAATGCGTCTAAAGTGGTTGGCTAAAATATCTTTTCTTTGAAGATAACCAAAGTAATTATTTGTTAAATTAGGAATTTCAGAGTATAAATTGTTACCCACAATATGTCCTGGCGCTCATTTTGAATGAATATCCATTATCATGAAATATATACACCGAAACATTAACAAAGGAAGCCGAACATGTTACGTCGTCTTCAATTTGACCAATCATTACTGTTTACTGTACTGTCAGGTGACTGAAGTATACAAATTTATATTTTCATTTAAGGATTTTATGATACAATAGTGATTATTTACAGATTATTTTACTCCATAACGGGTTTACAGCTTACAATGAATACAGATGACAATCCATTAACTCTTTATTTTTCACACTATTAAATAGGCTATATTGTTCAATGTACAATTGTTTCTAAGACTATTTATTATTAAACGAGTTATTAAACGAGTGTTGATATAAATTATGTACATATGTAATATAATATGTATATGTAAATATATAATAAGAATAAATAAAAAAAATACTCATAAGGAGCACGGTTTTTTAAATATACGTATTTAATATTTATATATGTATATATTTTTGTTTTGAATTATGCAATACTATACAAAAATGTAATACACGTTAACGTTTTTATTTTTAATATTTTTGTCTAATCTTTTTTAATAAATAAGAAATGACAATAATACTTACTTAGGCATATATTTGCTTGTTTTTCTCCATGATAAATGTGTAACAGCGCGTGGATGTGCCACATAAATGAATGTGTAATTAAGCTCCTGAGGAGAATGTTCACCATGTGCTTGAAATAGCGCTGGAAAGAAATTATATTTTTGTATTTAACATTATCCTATAAGTATAGGGATAATTTTTTTTAAATTGATTTACTTAGAGATTGTAATTTTCTTTACAAATGTCAAAATTTTTTTTTAAATCCATCTTTACTGTAATATAACTTTAGCTCGATACGACCAAGTAAGACCAGACAGTGTCTTCTTTGTTTAGTATACTAACTGACTTAGTAAGATTGAAGCCTTAACTAACCTTTGTTCTGATACCATATTTTGACGAGCCTGTCGTTTACACCGGACGTCGCGAATAGCACTCCATCTGGCGAGAAAGCAAGGTGATGTGCAGGAGTTGCAGTGTGACATTGCCATACACATATCCAACCCTGCAAAAATTATATGAACGTGTTAAATTTTATTAATTCTTAACTTCGCCTTTTTCAAATAGACATTTATCATAATCATATGCATATACAGTTACTGTTTAGTACATTCTACTTCGTCAAAAGCTTAATAACCTCAAAGTTCGGAAATAAATTTTAATAAAAAAAAATAATAATATTGGCAGTTATTTATTACTTTTTAATTTTTTATTTTCGAATTTAGAATGGTTACTTTTTATTTCTTTGCTAATAAAATATCACACCATTTTTCTTCAATATATGAATTTCAGTTTTAACCTATTTTATACTGTATCTTAGTATAATTTATATATGGATATCCTCAGCTTTACTGAATATTATAGCATGTGTTATATAATAGAAAGGTTAAAACAATAATAATAATCTGTAAGGATTTCTATGTATATAAAGTTAGAGAAGGAAAATGGTTTATACTAAAAGATTTACGCTTCATCAAAAATATCATAATAAACACATGAAATGTGTAGATAAGAGATAAGCTTTATAGTCATCAGCGCGTCAAAACGCTTACATTAATCACATTGAACGCACAGTTGACGAGTGATAACAATATAAATAATAGCAGTGGAACCAAACAACGCTATCTTATCTAGGTGCTATTTTATCTCGGTACTCTAAACAAAATCGTGTACTCACAGGTTCTTCCTCCTCCGGTGGTTTTGGTTTTTCATCTTTATCTCCGCCAATTTGGAATGTGACGCCTGAACTTGCTAAAATATAATGAGATATGTTATTGTAATACATTAAAATGTTTTTTTTAAACACACATTATATCTAACGAAGGAAAAATATCAATGTCAATAATTATGTTTTCTTCAGTTTTAGTACATAAAATAGTTGTTTAAAATTAAATTCAAATCATATGAAACTCAAAAATGTTATATCTTCCAAAGACTTAGCATTCGTTTACGTAATATACCTATGCCCGTAGTCTTTGGTGCTCTGCAGATCTTGAAAATCAATGTAAATTGCGCAATAAAAGGTGATGAAATATCACTGCGTCAAAAAAGTAATCGATCGATTACCATAATTTAAAAAGAAATTATAAATATGTGTAAAATCTATTGGATCTTTACGAAGGATGGACGTACCAGAAGGATCTATTCTTAGTCCCTTTTTTTGTACTTTATATGAATGACTAAATAATGTATAAAATTTGGGTTACTATAGACAGAAAACAAAGTCTCTCTTTTAAAAGTTAACACTAAACGTAACGGAATAAACAGTTTTCTTAGGTATAATTATAGATTATAAGCTCAAGTGGAATACCAACCTCACTTGCAAAATCTAATCCAGAATCACTCGCAAATAAAATCAGCTCTGCCGCGTTCGAAATTAAAGAAGTTACACAAATGTTGATACTGTCCGACTCGTTTATTTTAGCAATTATCATAGCATTCGGTCTTATGGAATGCTATTATGGGGCGGTGCAGCAGAAATAAATTTTATATTTATTCTCCAAAAAAGAGCAGTGAGATCGATTTATAATCTAAGAGCTATGGAATCTCTGCGAGATGTTTTTAAAGAAATAGGTATTCTAACATTTGCTTACAATATTTATTATACTATTTTGTTCTTCAGACAACATATCTAATGTTACAATAAAAACAGTGACAGATTTACGATATTAACAACAAATAAAGATAATTTATGATTTTGTAATCCACTATAGATGTGTGAAAAACAGTAGCTACACTTCAGAAATATAAAAGAAAATGTCAAATGTGTAGAATTGATGCCATTTTAATTTTATACAGAATTCTATTACCAATGTTCTTAATAATAGTTTTGGAACATTGTTATTTAAAAAAGCAACAATTTAGTTTCTTGCCGGCTCTTCTCAGCAGAACTGCCTTTCGGACCGGTGGTGGTGACATATCCATTCGACGATTCAAAAATGTTTGTAAAAGTCTATTTGAGTAAAGAATATTTTGCATTGTATTTGAATATAATCTTCATATTTTGACTATAATAGGAATATGCATTAAAATTTAAATTAGTGTCAAATATATTTTTTCGTCATCATAAAGACATAGTAATCATCAAAAAAAAGATGGAATGATATTTTTTTTATTTAGTAATTATTTAAAATATTATAATGAAAGTGAATTTTAAGGGAAATTCAAACATAATAAACGCGTCACCGTTGATTGAACCGAAATGTGACGTCAGACGTCACAAAATTGGATGTACGTGTACAGGCATAGACAGATGGTAGAACTAAAACCGTTTCTCTCAAACACAATCACATTTTGTTAAAAATTGAAGGATTTATGATGGCAGCATCTTTTACAACAAATCTCTCAAGTATCTCTTCGTGCTCAGAGATAAAAAAAGAAACCTGACAGATAATTATTTACATATTAATTAGTTATGTGATAAATATTTTTATTTTAATTATTTTGATTTAGATTAGATTTTAATTTATAAACGATTATGGTATATATGTTTCGCAAATATTAGAAATGTCTTATTATTTCATGTATTATTGTAATCGATAAATATTTAAGGTTATCTTTAAGCAAAATTTACTACTGTTTAATAGTTAAGGCCGAACTATTTAAATATTTCGGAATATTATTAGGGTGGTCTCTTATTTACGATACAGTAGATTTTCGTATCGGAGCCGAGCTACAAAACCAGGTATCATTTTGCAAAGCTTCACTCTGAACAAAAGAATCGTGCCAAAATTGTATACTTAACTTAATTCATCTGTATATGTTGATCGTTGTTATTTGAACGTATTTTTCACTACCACCTCATTTAAAATTGTAACATTGTAAAGCTAGATTAGATAGAGCCTAATCTCTTTGCAGTATGCATTCCAAACTTGCTGATTGAGAACTCATTTTTCAGCTTATTTCGGAAATTGTCTTTTATTTTTGAAAACTAAGGTACATTCAACTATTTTATTCTTCTGTTTATAGTCGTGTTTTTGATTGAAATTTTAAAACAAAACAAGTTAATTCAATTTTACCTTAATAATAAAAGTACTTTCGTAACTTTTGCGATGCTTAAATACTATTTACTACATAATATACAAATAATTATAATTTACCCCCAGAAGAAATGAGCAAAAAGCTTGCATGACTAGGGAATGCAAATCTCGCGAGATTGGGGCTCCTGCGAGATCCCGCGATTTATGAATAACAATCTCGCGAGATCTCGCCAATTTCGAGATTGGCAGTTTTGTGTGTGTTTATTTGCAAATTATCGCAATAAATATTTAAACAAATTAGGCATTGTAAGATAATCATTTATTTTCACGATTTCTGCTGTCTATATTATTTTTCTTATAAACTTCTAAGAAATAAACTTTGACGTACGTATCTACCAAATAACAAATAATAAAATCAACCAGTATTCTCTTCTAATATCAAACAAAAATCTTTTAGTATTAAGTTTTCTTATAATAAATAAAACAACGAGAAATTAAAAAAAAGACTTATCATCTAAGTCGAGGTGAGCTGACTATTTTCAATCAATTTCAATCTCGCGAGATCTCACCTTTTTCCGTCCGAGATTAATCTCGCTAAAAAAGGCCGAGATCTCGCGAGATCGAGATTGCATTCCCTATGCATGACTATAATGACATTTTGTTTCCTCCCAATTTTTGAGACAACGCGTGTTCATTGGCGGAACACAACGTCACTGCATGCAATAGCCCATTCAACCATGGGTTATTATCATAAAATGTTTATCTAGCTTTCAATTACATTATTTGCGTCAGTATGTCGTTAAGTTTTGTTACCCATCACAACAATATAGAATGCTTTAACGTAATCAGAAAGTATTATCAATCACTGTCAACTACATTTAGCAAAAAAGGGTGTATAAATATAGCTATGTTTGTTAAACAGTTTGTTGGAAAATAAAGTTACAAATCATGTACAATCAAACGTTAATTCGATAGTTCCGTATTACTTATTAGGTGTGTTTACATGTTAACGTGAGTATTATTTTAATGAACGGAAATAAAGAGAAAACAGTTTATTTAAGTATTAAATGTTCTACTTTTAAATTAATCAAATAGTTATATCCTGTTATGTTGTAAGTAAATAATTTTCGCCTAACTTACGTTGACTGTCATCTTGATATAGCGACGCTTGATGCCACAGTTGTAGAAGTTTACCGCCTGTTAGTAGTCTTGTACCTTCTAAATTCCATGATAATGCTGTGATTGGACCCTCTGCCACTAATTTCCCAGTTTGCACCCAACGATACTCCAAGCCCTATCAATAAATAATATTCATTTACATTTACAATAATTTAATACATTAAACAATTATAAATATATTTCACAGCATAAGCCCGTTTATAAAATATAATCCATCGTTACGTCATTATAAATGAAAAAATGTCTAGAATATATCTGTCTGTAGATTGATAAAGTTTACATTGATAAAACGACCGATTATTAATAGACATTTCAATAACAATAATATATACACAGGTATACAGTAGGTATATTTATAATTGGCTGTTAACATCCCGCTTAAATCTACTTTCGATACATGTCTGAATAAGTTAATCCAATCGTCAATTTATTCATATCAAAACAAGTTATAACAAGTAATACACGATAAACATAATGTTTTAGGGATTTCGCGTAGATTATAACTAGTATTATATTGTGAGCGGTTGTTATTAACGATTATCACACAAAATATCTGAAATATGTTTAAAAATACTCATTTGCAGTTATTCTTAATAAGTTTTTATTATTAAGAATAACTGGAAATTAAATTATATAATATATAGATTATACTTAAGATTTAAAAAATTACACAATATAGTAGTAATTAGAAATTAAAGTAATAAAATCATATTTTAAAATTTATAGTTTTCATAAATTTTATTAGACTAGCATTAAATATTTAAAAAACATATGCGTTATTTGATGGTCTACTTTATTTTATGTTAAAAGTCCGTCTTAGTCTAAATATTAAAATTCACTGATAAATATCATGTTTTTACTAGATTTATTAAGTCGTCGTGGCGCAGCGGCAAAAAGTTTGACTGTAAATGTGACGGCTGTGGGTTTGATTCCCATTTGGGGAGAATAAATTATCATTTTCGTCACTGGTAAAAAAGCGTAGTGGGTTTTAGAGCCCCACCCTTCGACTCAAGTTCTAAAAAAGTTCTAATTTCGTATAATGAAGATATTGAATAATAGATTTATAAAAAGATGAAAGAAAGTTATTACATACGAGTTAAGTAATACGAAACGTACCTATATAACTCTATTTTTAATTACGTAAAGTACATTTTTAACATTATTTGCTTAATTGCTTTGTCTGAAAAATACATCTTTAATCAGTTAACTGGTTATAATAATAATCGTTAATAGCAACTGCCTGGCCGTTTGATAAAATCGCAATTGACGAATTACTTCGTCTTCATTATTATCACCTAGTCTCTTTTTGTGTGGTATTCTCATTTTCATTTCATTCTTCATGCATTGAATTATGTACGGATATGCATTATAATCAACGAAAGCATATACGAGAAAACACTGTAATACCACGGGTTCCTTCTTCTTCCATGACAACGTAAAACACGTTATTTATAAAACTTGCTTTCTTAAAACAACTTTGAAAGGTTTTAGGCATAATCGTTTGCTATGCCACAGGAGTGTATGGAATCGCACTATGCAAGTGAAGACTAGTTTGCTGTCTGGTTCTTCCATTTCTTTAAGATAGCGATTTGTAACATATGCCTTTATTAGCTAACAGATTCCAGAAGTGTGATGTGAATTACAAGAAATCTCATGGTTCATTAATTAGTATGGGAGTCGAATAGGGGTCTATTCTTAGTATTTTCTTCTTTTTAATATATATAAATGATTACCATATCTAGTTGCAAGGAGCTATGAGACTTTTTTACTGATTCACTTTGACTTCATTAATTTTTAAAATGATGGCAACAATATGTATATTACTAGATCTTGTTGATTCTACGACATTTTTCGGTATGAACATTGTCTCAAAATTACAGAGGGGATCACATATTAACTTGGTGAATAGACTTAGCTTTCGCGGTTTAATAAATTAGATTACTGACGTGAAGAAAAGGCCGCCTTGTTTACTTTAGGTACTATCATAGTATTATCTCCTACGGTATTATACTTTAGGTAATCCAACCGCTATTAGTACTATTTTTGTATTGCAATAGCTATTCGTGCAATCTGTAACTTAGGCCCTAAAGATTCTTTAAGACAAAAATTGAAGGAAATTAATATATTGACAAGTGCGTCTCAATACTTTTTGAAAATGTTATGTAAATTAAAAAACATATTAATGATTTTACCAAAATCGGTCATGTACTTAATATTAATACTAGAAATAGGCTTAATAAGATATAATTTCTTGGTACAGTGTGTACGCTTTTACAATAGGATCGCAGAAAATCTCCGGGAAGGTTCTATATCACAATTTAAAAGAATTGTCAAAACACGTTTATGAGTTAAATGTTACCTAATTAATGATGTTATCAATGATAACACGCTTTGAATGAGATGAGATGCTCGCTCCAGTCTAAGTCAAAGGTATCATTGCATGCACCTAATACTTATCGTTCTCATCTTGCCGAATAAAAGATTCCATTATGTCTATGCTTTGACATTTCCTATTCGATCCTAACCGCGCCGGATCCTAACCCGTTTAATACGCAACCACGCGGCTACCCTAAGGGAAAAAAATTACCTTAGAAGGCTAAGGTAATTTTTTTGTTACTCTCTCTGCCTGTCTCTCTGTCCGTCTGTTAAGACCACTTTTCTTAAGAACGTGTGAGGGGTATCAAACTAAAATTAATATCAAATATCTCCAAATTTGTCTATAGTCCTATTTTCATGTATATGAAATTCGCCACGTAATCAAAGCCTATATATAGGTTACTTACCGCTGACCTCGTGTTATAAAATTTGGCAAGGAGTTGGAGTTTACACGTTGAAATTTATATCACAGAAAAAAGACTATTATGGAGTTATGTCTAATTTATTTCTTATAAAATAAATGCATACGTTCACAAATTTTAGTTTCTCCATTTTTATAAGTCGTACTTTCCGTTGACCTACAATTATGAAATTGGTATGGAACCCTCGGTGCGAATTCACCTCGCACATGACTATTTTTTTTATTGGAAAATTGCTAATGTACATTTAATTTTAGAATGCACTTGTACTAGCAATGAATATATAGGTGCTTATTAGGTGATTAGGTGAGTAATTTTAGGTATATATATAGGTGCCTAATCAATATTTAATGGCTAATAATTTATAATTAAGAAGAAAACTAGGAATTACTCTATATTATACATAACCAAAAGACCTTGGTATATTAAATTTTTTTGTTTACCTAATTTATATTAATCCTAACTTTAATTGGCCTGTTGCTAATAATAACCACCGCTAGTTTCATTGTGTACATTTTAGATTACTGAAGTACAAATTATATTTTTTAAATGGTTCTCTTATATTATTATGATGTAAAGCGCAAAGTGATCACGATTACGACGCATTATTGTAAAGAGCAATTTAATATTCAATTGCACATCATGTGACTAGCGAGAATGTTGAGCGTAATAAACAGAAGCAATTGTTTATTTAAGTTTTGTTGTGGATGTTTCGCTGAAAAATTTTCAGCGTTTCCTATATAATTCTACTTTTGAATATTATTTATAGAACAAATAAGTCCCCAACGTTAGTGTGTTAAGCCAAATAATTGACGAAATTTAAATAAATAAACAACGAATGGACACGTTGCGGATTGCACGAAGGAAATCAGCACGCACAAATTATTATTCATCTTCAGTCTCAACAAGAGATACTCATCAGACAAGAAACACATGCAACCCATCCTTGTCATTGAATCCCAAGCTTTTTATCATTAACCTAATTTTACCAACGCTGGAATGCTAAATTAGAATATCACGCAAACTGCGCATGTAATCGAATAGAAAAAAAATATGTTAAATTTAATAGTGCAAGGTGTATGTAATACATTACTATCGTAATGAACTTTTATTAATTAACTACCCAATAACTTTATTTGCGACATTTATTCGATGCTTCAAAATGCGCTGAATTCTTTTGTTACATAATGTTTCATGTTCAAACTTTCTTTCTCTATGAATTTAAAGTTTTAAAATTTTATCCTTGTTAGTTTCGATAATCTGCTTTAATAACGATAATGTGCTTTAATTTAAACATAGGAAATCTATACTAATTATAATTATATATATCTCTAATATGAAAACCTTCTCTGCTCTCCCTTACTAGAGACTAGGGATATGATACAGAGTTAGCATAATGATGGTGATGTAACCACTCACCAGTATCATATAACAAAATGAATAATCAAGTATGGATATTTTCCTTATTTGCATGCATTTCTCATATTTTAGGACTGTCAGCAGAAGAAAATTAGAGTTATGACATTCTTTGGTCATTTTAGAATGTTTCATAGTTTATCCTACCAGACAGTAGAAATAAAAATCATTTTAATATCACTCCCACATGATAGAATAATGTGTATTGTATGTAGTCACACTTACCAAATATATATTTTACATTTTTTTGTAAAATATGCATGACAAGTCTAGTCAAGAGTTATCTGCTACATTACTCTGTTCTCCTTTATTATTAAATATAAAAAAATGTATACAAATTCAATTCAATTTTGGAGGTTCCATACCATTCCAGGAAAGTGGAGTTGTAAAAGTTGACAAACTTAATTTTTTGGGCATATAATGAACTACACATAGTTTATAATGGTTTTTTATATCCATTTACTTATAAATTTCCAATTTTTCTATTATAAGTATATAAGTTAGTATATATAGTAAGTATGTAAGTATTATATGTTCTTGTCTCTTGTTAAATATTACAAGTCTAGATCAACTTAGAGCACTCTATACTATAGTGTTCTAAAACCTATGACTAAGAATGAATTTTATACAAATTGGGACAAAAATATAACATTGATTTGCTTCAAGGGACTATGAACTTGAAGATTTAATATTAATTTCAGCTTCATTCCTCCATGCCTTCTTGAGCAAAATGAAAGTGATCCTATAAGAGTTCAATTTTCTCTTTTGAGGTATAAAACCCAAAAAATAAATATTTAGTAACTGTAAGTGTTCGTAGTTGTCTCATACATAACCAGAACACAGGAGGTGAACAGGGATATAGTTTAGGGATATAGTGTGGAGCCAAAAAGTGGTGCAAAGCAATGATAGATTGAAATAATAAAAGTGGGACAGTGGGTCTGTTATGGTTTAAAGGCCCCAGAAACAGGAAAGAATGAAAAAACTTGGAAGTGGCCTTTGTCAAAAATGAACAATCATATAAAGCTATGACAATATTTTATAAATAATAAAAATATTGTAAATAAATGTGCAGGAAATTAGAACAAACGTTATTCAGCATTTTGTTCTTTCAAACAGTCCCAAATGTATATTGATAGTCCTATAAATAGTTTTTACCATTATTAAACGTAAGCTTCTGATTAATTTTGAAAAGGTAAATCACAATCTTAAATTAAGATTCTTAACAAACAATTATAGTATTAATAAATAGAAATAAATATTTATTTATAACATGGCTTCTCTTCTGTGTAGTACATGTAATTGTTCAATTTGAATTCATATATTAAATATATTTTAAATAACTAACATTTATTACCTTCATCTTACTTATGCTGAAATACAATACATTTTTTATAAATTTTTGATAGTTAAATTATAAATTTATAATTTGACTATCAAAAATTTATAAATAATATTCATTGGTATTAGTCAATAATGATTTTAATATATTAAAATCATTCTACTTACATGTGTTGTAGCTGCAGTATGTATCAAGGGGGTTGGTTCAAAAATACACACTTCTGCTCCATATGCAGCTGCTATTTTACCAGTATCAGTACTGCAATCCAATGAGCTTATACGGACATAGCCATGGATGGCACCAGGAATTATTTGAACACGTTCAAAGTTTGAAGCAAGAATTACTATATTACATCCTGCTGCATAAGCCTAAAAATAATTTATTTTATTAAACAACATTTAATAACAAAGTTTTAGTAAATCCATATTAAATAACTTCTTATGCCTCATTATTCAAATATTGTAATTTGCATATTTAAAAATATAAAACATTTTTGTCTTCTAAAGAATTTGTACATAATTATGTTTAAGTAACACTTTTGTTATTGTGAAGTCTAATTTCAATGCAAATTATATATTTAACAAATACACCGTCATATAAAAGAACTTCAAGGTAAACAATGTCTTTCAATAATATATAAACAGTAAACTGTAAATTAATGTCCAAGGCAATTTAACAGTAAGATAGCAACAAAATTTTTAATATATTCTACTCTATATATCTAACGCTACTTGTTTGTAGATATTTTGAATAACAAGAAATTGTATATTTCTTATCATAATAGTTTAAATTAGATTTTCCTGTTGGGCCCATTACTCTTCAATTACTAGAAAATTTGAAACATCTTGTCACGAGGTTTGGCCATTTATAAGAGATTCACATTTAACAAAAAATACTTACTGTAAAAGGTATTCCTTCAACTGAACCAACAGCAAAACATTGATCTCCTGAATTACAGGCCCCACTAAGTACTTGATGACAGTTCATATTGAGCTATTAAAACTAAAATTTCCGCGCTATATTTGTACTATATTGTAGTATGACACGGGCATATTTCTACAAATGTAGTGCATAGCTATTTAAAATTAAAAACAACATTTCAGATAAGTTTTTTTATGAAATAACCGATCACGAATATTTCTCCCTGATACCACACATCGAACGTGAGAGAATGACGTACGTAACGTAAGAAAGAGATAGCTAAATGATTTCTGAATCCCAATATGACATTTATAAAAAGATTGTGTACTTGCTTATTTTATCTGCGTCGAAGTATTAATTATCTGTGCTAAAAAAGTTATATTGATACTATACCGTGAATACGCATTCGCTTCACGCTTTATCCATAGCAGGGTCGTCAGAGAGAAGGGAGTGCCAAATCCTGCGGTCCCAGCATATTTCTTTCGCCTCGTCCACTGTTATTAACCTCTTCATACATGCTTTCGGGGGGAGGGTCAAATGAGGTCACCTCTTACCTCGCTAGCCGCTCACTATTGCTTCAGATAAATTTTTTAATATTCTTTAATCACTCTTTCTCTCCACTAGTGGACATGCCTAAACCAACTGAGCACTATCTTCTCGTACTGACTGTGACATCCTCACTGGTACCTACTATCCTATATATCTCCTCGTGGCGGATTCGGTCAGTTAAACTGCTTTGACATCTCCACAGACGGTCAGTTAAACTGCTTTGACCTCCAAAGAGATGGCATCTCCACAGCATTCATCATTTCTTCATTCTTCTTCTGCAATACCCACGTTTCACTGCCATATAACAGCGTCATCATCGGAATTGTATTGTGCCAAACGTGCGGCTACATTGACATTCTGCTGTCTTAACAAAGCAGTTAAGACACCGTTCATTCTGTTACCGGCAGTAATACGTCTTTCCACTTTAATTTAGTATCTTCCATATCTAATTAACATACTTCCCAGGTATACTACTTGATTCATTGGTTCTAATAAGTCTATTCCGTTCAAGAAAGTTCCATTCACAAAAATCTTGCTTTCCAACCTTTCTTTGTCTCTTTAAAACACCAGAACCTTTATATTACTTTCATTCAGGCTTAGATAATAATTATTACACCCATTTTTCAGAATGGTGACCAATATCTGCAACTCGCATTCTAATGATGCAATAAGCACTGCATCATCTGCGGGCAATTTTGTGCTTTAGTGGACTTGGAGAAAGTGTTTGACAGTGTTGTAAGAAATAATTTATGGGAGCTTGGCTGTTCAATTTGTATTTGGATAGCTGTTTCCAAAGAGTGAAACAAAGCGACATGGAAGTGAAATTGAAGGTGACTTGAAGGTAGAAGAATTCCAATCGTCTTAATAACATTATGCATACAACGGTATGTCTACCGTACATTTACTAGATGTTGATTAATTTATTCATCATTATTAATGAATAAACTTTTTTTTATATATTCGACCGCATCAAGCCTTAAATTAAGCGTTGATACGATCTACGATGATACCTTTAGAACAGTGTCAAAAGATATTAATGTGTAAAGTACTGTATTATCTTATAAAGATGCCAAGTTATCAGCCAGGCTAGGCCTACATGACCTAGACCTACATGATCCTCACTACACCTATGCTGTAGTCTGCATACTAATTAATATCTAGTTTGTACAAGTCTTTTTTGTACAGCAGGATAAGTGTTACAGAGAGAACCAACCACTTGGGAACACTTGCATTTACGTCCATTAAACCTGACAAGCAGCCATCCTCGGCTACTATTATAGATCGATCTCTTAAGAAGTCCTATATTCAAGCACAAAAGTTATTAGGCTAGCCATATGCGAACTGCTTATTAATAAATATCAGCCCACGCCTTATCAAAGGCCTTTAAGATTCCTTTCAATATTTTTACCCCAGATATATGTGACGAAACGAAATACTGAAAATATTTCCTGCAGTGTAAAGGAAATTAAATGTGTAATAGTTAAATATTTCCTAAGTACAGCTTTTAAAACTGAGCAAGATCAGCTGTAGAACTATATCAGTCTAGCTACACTATAAGAAATTATAAAATACTACCGTAACTGTAGTCGTTAAATGAGATAAGCATTTTAAATTGAAACTTAAATAATTTAAAATCTAGAAACTCTTATGAAGAACCGCGTTAGTCTGGCGATAAGAAATAATGAAATGCATCCAAAAAATTTTGTTGTAGGGATTTTCAATTGACTTATAAAAGACTGTAGCAACTGCTGAAGGACCTTAATAACTCAGATTACCTTTAAAAATACTTAAATGCTGCCTCGATAAAAATTGTTCGGCGACATTTTCAATAGACATATAAAAATAAACATTTGAAACTTCTAAAACTATTATGACCCAAGTAAACTAAAAAAACATAAAAAAGTCGCCATGATAAAAGCTCTTCAATATCAAGTTAGTTTTTATTGAAGATAATTAATTATACATTTTAGCCATGGATGGCGTATGGGGACAGCGTTTAATTTTTATTCATGATTGCACTATTAATATAATTCCACTCAAACATCACGCTTTGCCGCTTCGGTAACGCAAAGCGTGATGTTTGAGTGGAATTTGTGTGGAAATTGGAGAACAGAGTGTCTTGATACTAGGTCCTCTTTATCTACCTGCTGTAAGTTTCAAAGGCAATGGTGGTACTTGCATATGATAGCACGAGTCATAAAGTCCACGTAAATAAAATTGCTACTGGTACCGTAATAAACTAGTTTAAAAAAGATGTACTCACGAGCTACATAGCTTATATTAATTTAAAATAATTTTAATATTTTTTTAGTTTCCTTAATAATTTTTATGACTATATTATATTACAAGTGTAAAAAAATTCTTAATATAATAATAAGCAAAAAAAATAGTTTAGCACTCTGTGTGCCACAGTTATTAAATCTGTGGCTACGATCAAAGTTATTAATGAGAGCTGTTTTGTGTACCTATTGATGTGCTATTGATCTAAGAAGTTAAAATTTGTATCAATGATTAATTTTTAAAGTGATTATTGACTGTTAACTTAACAACATATTTTATTTGTAAATACTGGATAAAGATTCAAAACACAGGTAAGTGAATACGATGATAAACCAATATTTAAAAATTTTACCTCCTTACCTTTAAATACAAAAATTATATTTACGTACTTGTACAAATTTCTTTCTCTTGATACATTCTGAATTTTGAATCTTTGGTACTTTTCGAACAAGTAAACTCATTTTCGTAATTTTTGTATACCTAAGTTCTTGTACTGTATACCGATTTTAACCAACAACGGAGACTAGATGACGTGAGTTAAACATTCTAAATAAAATATAAATATTAATAATTAAATTAATGTGTTTACTCTTATCTATTTTACAAGTACAGTTACACAAGTTTCAATGTAAAAATTTATTAATTTTACTTTTATTTAAAGAATTAGTATAAATTTATAAAGGCTTCAAGGATTGGCCCCGAAACCTGTATTTTATATATATTTTTATATAAAAGTGTGTATTAATATGTGGTAAATAAAAAGACTTTCCTTGTTTTATGACCAAATATACAAAAATTATAAATCAACTTAGCATATTTTTCATTATACATGTTCCCAAGCAAGATAATACGAGAGAAGAGGATAAGAATATATAATATGAATATGAATATTTAAACAAATTCCGGAATAAAATCAAATAAATTTCATTCAGACTTTTTCAGCTGAAAATTCAAAATTTTCATTCTGGTGCTTAAATTAATCTATTTTATTTTTCTATAAAATATTTAAAAAAAAACTTTGATAAGACTGATAATGATATTTATTTGTTATTTGCATGTTGATTCATTTTATGACAAAGTTATCAGTTATAGTTGGTATGATAAAATTGGAATCACTGGCCTTTATTTCCCGTTAACAACATGTCTGCTAATTGATTATATTTTTGAACAGGCACTTGTTCTTCTAATTGAGGTTAATAACACAGACTTACTGTGTATTACTATGAAATAAAGTAAGTGATCAATCCTACCTTAAATGAATTTCAACCTTATGATGTTATAAAATCTTAGGTGTTATAGATTATTTCCTTTGTAGTAAGATATTTCATAATTTTTCTGGATTACCACATATATTTTTTCTGATTTACTCATATATTATGTACAACAATTATAATTCAAAGAAATTCTTCATTATGTACTTGTATGTAACATTGATTATTTTGATCTAAAAATCATATCTTATACTGCTCCGTTTATTTATTCATCATTGTTAATGTTATATTAAAATCCTGTGTATTATATTCTGGACTCTCAAAATTAATGGATTGTAAACAATTTTGTTTGCTTTTTTTTCCATTTAATTTATTCCAATTTAATTAAAATATTATTTTCTACTTTTAAGTTATATATTTAAGTTTATACTTTTACTTTTTAACCTTTTTGTTTAAGTTTGTTCTTTGTCACAGTTGAATGTAGGCAATATTCTGGGATAAATACTAGTGAACAAATATTATAATTCATAAACTTGATTAAACCATAACATCCCATATATGTAACGTTTATAAATGACCAGCTCTAAACTTGACCTACCATACATCCATCCACCACCATACATCACTACTACCATACATCAATCCATCTTGACTTACTTAACTTGACTAACTTATTGATCTTACTTTCTTAATATCAATAGGCACTGCAAGTAATGATTTTATATATTTTTATTACATCTTTTTTTTAAATCTTTGATTTCCAAGTTAATATGGGCAAGCAAGAATTTGGAGTTGAGGAATTGTACCTTCCATCATCACCTTATGCAAATTATACAGTAATACACAATTTGACTTCTATACAGCATTTTGATATTTGAAGAATTTCACTCTTAACAATTATTGAAGAGTTATGTCTCCTGTCATTAATTTATTAATATTATAATAGATGATGATTACAAGATGCAAAAATATGTATTTTTAAGACATTTTATAAAACACCTATAAAATGTGAATGTTTCTCTTGATTTTCCTGGGGTTCCATCATCAGATTCTGATATGGTTACAATGGGACCACCTCTTTACCTTACCTAACCTTAAAGAAACCCAAATTGGTTCACAAATGACTAAGATATTGAGTGACTTATAAAAAATAAAATACACATTGAACATAGAATCTCCTCCTTTTTGGCAGTTGGTTATGAGTAATTAATATGCAGTAAATTATTTATATGTATATTTATGGTAGGGTGCAAAAAGGATGTACATGGAAATTTGTTGATTTGCATGAGTCATCTAGTAAACTAATAAAACAAAAGTAAGTGATTTCTTTTATATTTTATTTTAATAATAACTCAAATGCAATAAATATAAAAAAAATGGTTCATGAATGAACAGACAGCCAAATCTTATATGTGAATTTAAAAAATCTAATGAGGTCTTATTTAGGCCATTTAATCTTGCGATAGTAAGTAATGTCCATATTTCATACTAAATTACTTATATTTGCACTATATTTTAAATATAACATTTCTATTTTAAGAACTAACATACATTAATAGTAGTGTGTAGTTAACTATTCAAATTGTTACGTTTGCGTCCTTTCATGCGGGGGACAATCTATTTTTAGTTTGTGCGCCATTATTTCTTGAACTGCAATATAAAAAAAGCATTAACTTCACAAATTATATTTCTTTGAGTGTATATAAACAGATTATAACAAATATTTATTTCATGGATGTTTCTAGAGTATGCCAAATATATAAATATTATATTATGTATCTCGAAGTTTCAGAACCTAAAATTTAAATACAGTCTGTAAATCTTAAATTTTAAGTATTTTAACCTCTATAATGACACTGTAATAAGCTTTTCTGTTTGTTGATTTAAATATTATATTTGCATCATATTACATTTGATAACAAAAAAACACGATTAGTAGACCAATTATGCATGCATTATTCAAAAAGTGTGATAGTTGTCCTTGTATATTTAATTTTTTATTGAAGTTAAAAAAGTCTATTAGATAGAGTCTATCCACACTCGAGTGCCGGTTGCAGTGAGTTTTCGGTCAGTTTGATAAAGTATTTTTATACGAGAAATAAAGAGAGAATTTATACCATCGTTAAGTTCAAGTTCAGGTTTGATCACACTCCGGCAACGATCCGACTCATTGAATATTTGACTGATCCCAGATAAAACTTGTCATGACATGATAGTTTTAGGCTGGTAGTTTGAATGTTCGACTGTTCCCGATTCTTTTTGCGATTTCGTTACAGTGAACATTAGGTAATAAAGGCTACGCAATCGTTTTACGCATTTAATAATTTAAAAATGACTATTTGAATAACTAATAAAGGTACAATAAATATTCGATATTTAATAGTAATATAATTTTACTATGTATTACAATTCCAATACTTCTATATCTAATGTTTTATTAATTATGAGCCAATTCATGACTGTTTATTGTGAACATTATAAGATTTTCCCAAACCGAGGACGAACAATGAGCTCATAACCTATTTGGCGATGGATGTATCCGAACATGTCGGCAGACAGTCGGGCGCCATCGCTTATTTTATAGTGTCACGCCCTCTTATTGGTACAAATCTAGAAGATGTATATTATATTATTTAGAGCACATTTGTTATTGTGTCTATGAGAAAAAAAGCAATAATTGGACTTGTAAAGATTAAAAGTCAAATGCAATAATAATAATAATTTTCGTAAATAACTTAAAATACGGTATATAAGAACCTTCGGGGTAGTGCTAATCTGTGTTATTAATAATTTGGAAAGTCATATAGGAAGTCCTTTCTGTCTATCTGGCATTATGCTACATAATACATAAAGCATGCTAGGCAGAAAGGGCTTGCTATGTGCTGCATATAGCATTTCTGTTTTAATTAATTCAAACTGAATACTTTAAATATATATCTATGTAAGTTTGTTTTTTTTTAAATTTTAGTATGTATGTAAATTATACAATGAATTGAATCTCGAGCTCGATCTGAGGTTCTACAGATCTGTAAGATCTTTAAAAAAATACTTTTTAGAACTGAATTTATTTACTTCTTAGTCAACGCAACACAATCAAAACATACGAGGTTTTTTACACTTCATTTACCGCATAACCAAAATCTATATAATTCCGATACTCTCGAGTTCCATTACTTCCAGATTTATCTTTACATTTGAGTAAGTTATTGGAACTCCTTCATTAAAAAAATATCAGAAAAGATTATCGTATAAGCTCGACTCTTGTGTGGACTAACATCGTATAAGTACCGTAGATCGTATGTACACACAAAGGCACTCTTAAAGTCTAAATAAATATAAAATACTTTTTGTAGACATTTGAACTATAGATGATATAGATTACGGTATACGTATATAGATACGTATATAGATTACGGTGAAAGTCATAATAACAAATTCAATAGCCTTATCGAATATAATGCCTTTGAATGAGATCGAGTCGGGGATTAAGGGATAAGGACAAAGGGGGAGTAAGTAATTCACAAAATATTGTACATAAGGATATAATACTGAATACAGTGATTACTATGGATGCTGTGAATATATGTGTACTAATTTGTTACGAGGGTTCCGAGCTCTGTCCTCCGAGCGCTATTTTTAGGTGAAGAAACAAAAAATGTCACTAGGCTTGACCATCCACCTAGGTCTGGTGAGTGAGATAGATGGTCAAGTAGTACAAAGCCTAATTTATGGATTTTAGCCATGGCAACTGCTGAAGTAAGAGACGATGCGTTGTCTTGGTAAAACAAGATATTCTTCTTTTGCAAATGTGACCGTTTTTCTAGAGAAACTGCTTTTAGCTCGTCTAGTAATGATGTATAATATGCTCCTATAATAGTTTATCCTTTTTGAAGATAATCCCAAAAAAACCTCCGCAATCACTTTTCGGTTTCTGCTTTTTTTGGAGGCGATTCGATCTTTTTAGGGCTACTTACCTCAAAAATAAAAGAAACCCTTATAGAATTGTATTGTCGTTCGTCTGTTGATACCATTTTCTCCAAATTATGTGAAACAATCAAGCTGAAATTATATCAAATATCAATGATTGCTTGAAGCTAAGAAAAAAATTAAACTTCTAAGTCAATGCAATCAAAAGTATATGCTTAATTAAACCTACAGGGTACTTCCCTTCGTCGTCGTCTTAGTTATGAAATTTGGCAATACGGTAGAACTTACTACGCGTGAACACCACACACACACATATATATATATATATATATATATATATATATATATATATATATATATATATATATATATATATATATATATATTAGTCTACCGCAGTTGCAATGACGATGTACACTTAAGATTAATATAGACTTTAAGATTAAATAATGTTATCGCATAAGTGACATTTGTGTCTTAGTTTATAATAAAGATTATCAAACCTTCAATATTTGGCTTACAATGCAGTAGTCCTACTGCATTACAAATATTTTTTCCACAATATAGGTAATCTTCGACAGATGATTGATCTCGAATAAACTGAAAAACAAGGTGAATAAAACATACATTTTCTACCAAGTAGGCAACACAGAGTTGACTTCATTCTTTCTTCTCTTAGGAATATTTTGTGAAGCAAACAGCACATATTTGGTTTATGGTCATCGATGCTCCATATACAGTGTATCTTGAGGTAGCACATTCACATACAAGTCGTCACCTCCACTATCTATATCGGTGATAATGCCTGTCTCTCTAGTCTAACGTCTCTTTAAAATCTCTGTCTAGGCTAAGGATGTCACGTATATAATTTTATAAACGAAGAGCTTCTTGTGAAATGTTTGTTGGTATTTTATCATTTTTATAATGAATTTTTAGGGAGATTTCCATCTGAAAACATCATGTACAATATCTTAAAGATTAAAAAAGCTTTTAAGCAATTTCTAAATGTTAATCTTGTGTAATAAAATAAACATATTCTCACCAAAATGTACGAAATAATTATTGAGACTTTCGTCTAATTCATAGACTATTGTTTTATACAGCATGGACTTTTATTGACATGAAAAGAGTTTCTAGAAGAAATAGTCAATAAGATGATTTTCATCTTAGCTGAAAGTTGTATGGCGGGCGGTAATGAATTGATGCAATTACATTAATTGAAGTGTTTAATAATTTGTAAATTTTGATAGCATAAAAACTTATCGAAGAATAAAAATTATTGCTTTCATTTTATCGTTTCTTATTTCGGTGAAATTATTATAATATCAGTTACCACACCAATTTACGTGTAATAAAAAAATACAACCGTTTTTATCTTGAATAATTTGAAGCGACTACTGTGAAGCTATTTTCGTCTCGTTTATTTTTTCTCTTTTTTCGTTCAAACGTCGACTTGAAGAGGATCCTACAATGACCGCCAGATGTTAACCTGATGTCACAAGAAACAAGCTGCGCGCGCATTACGCTTCGATCCATGTTAGTTATTTGAATGAACTGACGATCTGACACATCGACTCACTACTCTTAATATTCTTAATATTATGATATTTCGAATGTACACCTTAAATAATCTAATATAGTTTCCTTATTTATAGTTTATTAATAAACACCAAAAGTAAGTATTTGGGATATTAATTATTTTTCATTGTCCATAGTAGGTAGGTAAAATCGCTTGCTTAAATATATACTTGCTTAAATATATACCTTAGAATAATTTGTACGTAATAGGTACAGGCTACAGGCCATCCAGCGAATATAAAATAAAATAATTTTGAAGTATATGTTCTGTACAAGTACAACAAGGGCATATACCTGCTTAAACTGTAAACTTTCTACAGGTGGAATCTTTTTCATGGCACTGTAGTGACGTAGAATGTTCCAATTTTCACTTTATAATCATTTTCACTCATATAGGATCTGCCAGTACTTCAAGTAGAAACGCCAACAAGTTGACCTATGTCTACTAAATACGTTTAGCTGTCTATAAACACACACTACACTAATGTTATAAGAAGAAACTGAGATGATTTATGTTGAACGCCCTTATCTCAGGAACTACTGGTTCGATTTGAAGAAATATATTTTTTATTTTCTGAAACAAAATAATTTGGTTAAAATATTTATCCATGAATGAAAAATTCACGTGAATCTATGATGTGACATCTTTTTAATGACAATAACTATTCCTCTGATTATTAAATGTTCCCCCAACGTGCAATAATGTGTGCAATACAAAATTAAAAATAGACCGAATTAAAAAATATAATAATTTTACAATTTACGTTACGCTAGAATTGTTTTGTATTAATTCTTCCACTGAAATACGTCTGCCAAATACGTTCGCCCTTTGTAAATTTATCAGAATAACATTTCATTATTAGCAAAAAGATAAATTTCAATATTCTTAGAAACAAGGTAAAAGATATATTTAACTTTTCGTTGAGGTCGTTAACGCATTATGAAATAGAATAAGTTAAGTATAGTCAGTTATACTATTTGAAAATCAATCTGAAGTATAAAGAACCAAGATGTTAGTATAATCTCTGAACCGAAAACGTGGGCGAAGTGTGGGCGTTTCAATGGTGGTCTTGTTATAGCTACTACGCCTTCGCAGTTATCGTAATTTGTTATGAAAATAATATATTTTTTAGCTTCATCCTGGAACCCGCGTATCGTAAGGTAGGCAGACAAACTCTAACTCAGGACTCCATTCCCTTGTTTAACGCCTTTGGAGACACTGCGTGTCGAGTGGCGGATCACATCGCGTTTGGTCTTGTCATCAGGGGTCAGAAAATAAAAATGACTTATTGTCTCGGAGTAATCATCAAACCCAAAACAGTCGAGCTTACAGCTAATGCAAATCTTATGTTAACTTTAATGATTCAAAATAATATTAGCTTTATATAAAATTAAGAAAGGTGAACGTCAGAAATATGCAAAATTAATTACAAAAGCAATTAAATTACTTTATTATAACATTTCGTGCGAAAAAACTATTCTAACTTCAACTTCGGTAATATATTTCTGATATATAAATGTATGTAATAGAAATTATTGTGATTATAATGCTTACATACAAAATAATTCTGTATTACATACATGTATGTAGAGCAGTATTTTACACCAAACTATTTTTATTTTATTTCTATGTACACTTTACTGAAATAAATGAGAATTTTATTTCGCTTATTCGAATGAAATTAAATGAAAAGTGGTAATATACAACTCTGAAAGACTCTTACTTACAAGAAAAGATGAGTGCTAAGTAAAATTAATGTAATAAGTACTTATTTCGACATAAACTTGGTAAGTAGCTATAAGAGTTTCTCTACGTCCACTTGGACAAGAGGCTTAGTATGCTTGCATTTAAAAATATATGATCAGCTCATCGTATTATAAGATAATGTCTTTGTATAATCATAAAAAATAGACGTCGAATTAAATAACTAAATAAATTTTTATTTAGGTATTTTTTTTAAGAAATCTTTTAAAAAATATAATCCTAATAATAATACTAAAATAAAACTAATACCGAAGTTTGAATTGGCATACTTTCAAATTAAATGTAGGTAAAATATTCGAAATAGAATTGTGGATTGATATCGGTTCCATATAGTGAGGGGGCGAGGCTGCGCACGCAGTTGCATGTCGCTACGACCCCCTCAGTCGCTCCCACACTACGAGCTACGTGGTCCGCTACGCTGTCGTAGCACCGAATAATTTGAACCCTAGTCGTCATTTAGTGTGTTGTGAAGAAAGAGGATTAAAGGAGGTATGATAGTTTTATAAATATATACTTTATAAGTCTTGCTATGTTCTATTAATAAGGTTTCCTTTGTAAAAACATTTTAGACCAACTTTTACATGTAAGCTAAATAAAATATCCTTAATTTTTTGGTATTTGGAATGAGTGATGAGGTAAAAAGCAATTAAATTTAAAGTCTTTATATCATAATTAAAATTCTAGCAAAAATATAAATAAAAATAAACTTAGTTTTAATAGCGAAATTATATAGTACGTTTCTGCGGCGCCATATTTTTATTAAAGTGAAGAGTCAATTACGCTCAGAATTCAATTTACGAGACTATTTTAGCATAGAGACGTGAGACTTACGAGCAGCGACATTGGATATTTATAGATAGTTAAGTGCTACTTAAACCTTGGTAAAGGTATTGTATTATAACCTTTACACTAAATATATAAAGGTTACTTTACCGCTGTACGTGATTGTTAAGTGCGTATGTTTGTACTATTTCAGAAATCATAGACAGTTAAAAGTTGTTCAAGAGGATTTCCCTAGTCATAAACTAGTTTCAAAAAGTAACATGATTGTTTATTAAAATAACTCGAGAATCGAAATCAGAGATTAATTAAAAATGCCCTCAAAGTTATATTTCAATATAAATCTTTTTTTCTTTATTTTAGAATTATTTAAGTTATTTAGTCGTATGAATCGAAATTTATCCAATTATTAGAATATGGATTGATCTAAGCTTCTTATAATTAATAGCGGCCGCCCGTCCCGCGACTTCGTCCGCGTGGACTTTAATCCACAATATTATTTATATCTATTCCATTAGTTATAAGCGTGACGTTATATTCGACACAAAAATTCGAATCAGTAGTTCCTGATATTAGCGCGTTTGTGTAGCACAAACAAACAAACAAAGACTTCACATTCCGCTGAGGAAAATACTACTCATAAAAGTTGACAAACTTATATTTGCAGTCGTATCCACTCATTTTGTATGAAATTAACTACAAATATAAGTTTGTAATGGTTTCTTTCTGCGTTTAACTTATAAATGATCAAATTTGAGATTTTGTCCTTTATACATATTGTAAGTTCTTACTTTCCGTCAAATTTCAAAAAAAAGTCTATGTCAATGAAATACAACTAATAAGACGAATGACAAACTTAAGTTTGCGGTTGTATGCACTCATTTTGTATAAAGTGAACTACAGTATGTTTGTCATGGTTTTGTCTGGGTTTAGTTTTAATGTTTTTGATTTTTCCCTATGGTTGTACTATAAGGTCTAACTTATTGCCAAATTGCCATGGTCAACTCTAAGACGAAGGGAAGTACCTGTAGGTTTTGATTACGCGGTGATTTTCATACAAAATGCAAAAAAGTGAAGCATAAACGCTCATATCTTTTGATTGCGTTCACTTAGAAGTTTGATTTTTTTGTGCTTTAAGTCATTGATTTGGATATTTGAGATAATTTCAGCTCGATTGTTTCACGTAATTTGGAGTAAATTTTATACAATTTATGCAGAAGTTATTAAATAATGGCCATATAATATAACAATAGATATTATGGGTGTATTTATATTTTGTATTTTGATATAAAAACTTTTGTTATATATATTATCTAAAAATTGTATGGTGTTAGACTATTTGAAGGCTATATCCGAACATTTGGGAAATTTTAGTTAAGGATTGATTATAGTAAATATATAAGAACATATTGAGCTAAACCGGTAACGTTTCGTCCAGGTCAGACATATATATGATGAGCGTTAATATCTGTTCTATATCTAGAAGTAATTTTTTTAAAGTTACCTACATAATATGGATCTTGTGAACAGTTGTCTGATCTTCAAACTGACTATGTACGTAATTTTATTAGATTGGATAGGCATGTATGTAATTTAATAAAAAATATGATATATGTACATTGTACACACCTTGCAATGGAATAGTCATTGTGGTTGGTAACGGAATGTCCATCAATCATCAACATTATCAAAATAAACGTCATAGAATTAAGAATGATTTACTCATTAAGTAAATGGTCTTCAGCGATAAGAGATTTTCTTCTTTTGTAGAATCTATTACAATTTTTTTTATATGGATTCTTCTTATAAAATTCTATATAAGAGGAAAATGACGTTAAATTATAAATAAAAAATAGTATACTTTTAAATATCATTTGTGAGATTAAGTATCCAGATTTAAGTTAGACAGAGAGAAGCTAGACGATGATGATGTACCATCAATCTGCCCTCCACTTAAGTTTAGTATAGTTGATA
Organism: Dione juno; assembly: GCA_037127375.1. Lineage (NCBI taxonomy): Eukaryota > Metazoa > Arthropoda > Insecta > Lepidoptera > Nymphalidae > Dione > Dione juno. The sequence continues at coordinate 7,152,621 of JAXRJS010000068.1, forward strand.
AAAACCAATTATGTGCATCATGTGCTAAACGAGGACAGCAGCAACAACACGCAGGAAAGCTAAATACTATATTTCTTGATATTTAATAATGTATGACTTATAGGTGTAAGTTTTATAGATTAGGCTTCGTTTCTCATCACTTTGCCGATATATATGTATTAGCTTATGTGAAAAGTTATTGACGCGTCAGTGCACTAACGTTATTGTTGACCCGTCATTATATAATACTTCTTGCGTATCGATCCACCCACATGGCTCGCTGCCAATAACAAACTCATCTACGCTCTGCTGTTCTAGAAGTACAATTGTAGGAGAGATTTCAGTGTCCCACATGTTATAACTACAAACTATTTAATTTGAGTGAATTTAAATGTTTAGATACACAACTTTTTGTAGGTTATATTAACAGACTCGCGCACACAAAAAAAATTAAATTGTATATTCATTAGCAGATTCACAGTTGCTGTGTGTTTTTAAATGAGTTTATTTTAGCCTTTGTAATTATTTTAAATTGTACGTAATTAACAGGAGACCAGTGACGACGAAGACTTATTTTAATCAAAATTTCATGATATAAGAAATTTTGATAAAACTGTTCAATGTCTTATATATTTTTATTCAAGATTCAGCCTATTTAGATTTCTATTTATAAATTATAATATAATTAAATATTATGATAAAAGTGAAATATTATAATAGTGCTGAGGCACGCTGATAACTTGCTTGGAAATGCTTTCAAGAAGAAATCAACCGATAGATCGGTCTGTTCCCTGCGTTCCTTTATATTTCAATACTACAATAGTTAAAAATGTTTAAGCTTTTTATCAATTTAACAGTACTTTTATCTGACATAAAAGAAAATTAAATCTCACAATGGCTGCTCTTAGCAGTAGTATTATCGCCTTTTGTTACTAGTAATCTAATATAGATTAAATTTTGTTTATTTAATTTACCAGCTATTAAATATTTCCCAGTAATGCATAAAGTAGTATTGATTAATTGTTTTATTACTTAAGAATTTAATATTTTTCAGATCGAAGATATAGTTAATACACAAGGGACGCAATCATGGCCTTCGCTGGTCTCAAGAAACAGATCAACAAAGCTAACCAGGTAATATTGTTTCCACTGCGAAAGAGTAATGAGCGAGTAATACTTAAACGAAACGGACTCGTTTTTACTAACAAAGACCTTCATATTTCGATTTCCACTGCAAAATGAAAATGAGAGAGAGGCGAGCGAACTGAGCTGAACGGAAATTTAGAAATGGATATTTTATTTATGTTAACACATTCGAGATAGAACATTTAATGGGAAATATAGTATATTCTACGATTTAGATGACGATAAACAAGCTTGCGAGCTTGTTTCAGGCCCATTTTACTCGCTCGATCCGCACCACTCCGTGTGGAAACGCCACTATGCAAATCGTCATTGCGGGTCAAACGCATTCAGTAATGACTCCGCTCTGCTCCTTAGAACTGAGCGAGTTCATTTCAACTCTTTCCGCTCGCTCGGTCCTTTCCGCCCGACTATTTATTTCGAGTTCGTAATCCTTAATACATCCGTTCCGCTCGCGTTAGAAACTGGGCTTTATATTAAGCAATTATCAAGTAAATTTTATTTTCCATTATAATATTCAACGATTGTACTAAGAACTTAAGAGATCTTCTACTTTAAGTATAGTCAGGTATCTATATAAGTCACGTTATTTTATTTCAAATAAACCTACATACACTTTTATAGATTAAATCGCTTTTATCTTTTCATTCGCCTAATTTAAAATCGTTTAATTGTATGTCTATTACATTCTTAATTACTCTTTGTTTCCATTATTCCTTTCATTTCCTTGCCACATGAGCATATTCAAATATGTCTCAGCGGATCGCGACGTGATTGATGGCTCATTAATGAGGCGACTTACTACGCTGTCCCCTCGGGACCTATTATAGTGATACGAATGCTTCATAACTTCACAGGCATCTATAACTATACCTAATATTTTTAAATATTAGTTTGCTTAGTAAGTAATGTAAATAATATTCCTTTCAAATAATTCTTTACTATGTTGTGATTGTTATTATAACATTCTATTAAGCCATTTAACAGACAATGATAAGAGAATAAGATTCTAAACCAAAGAACAACTCATAAATGGCAGACGCTCAGAATTTAAATTAAACTGTTACGACTCCTATATAAAATAAAATTGTTACATTAACAAAGTAACAATTTTATATTTAGAGAATTTCCACGGATTTCATTGCATAATTTCCGGACGCTGCACGTGATCAATAATATCAATGTCAGCGTCGAATTAGAGTCCTTCTAAGGGATGAAAGACGACCGTGACCCATGGCGCCGTCGCGTCCTACATTGACGATGTGCCCCAATTATACTAGCCTTTATGACCCGCTACTGCCATGACAAAGGAGTTACGTAAATAATCTTTATTATTAATATAAAAAATAACGTTGCCAGAATAGTTAAGGAAATTAACTATTAACACTAGGTACTTTGATAACAGAAATGATAATTATGTTAAATCAATATTATGTACAATATTGTTATGTTCAATTTAATAATATATTCAATATCCTCCTAAATTCTTTGTCTTAAAAGTTTAAAAAAATCCATTTTTTATCATTTTGTAATAGAATATCAAAATTCTCACATACAAATGGAAAATCTAATTGGAAGCATTCAATCTACAGAGCATTGCGGTGCAGTTTTAATCTCTTATAGGTGCAAATTTCTGCTGAATTCGGTCAAGGCTATACTAGTTCCGACCTGTACTTTTGTACTCAACCGAGAAAACCGATAATTCACCCCTTTTATGGGTATTATTGCTTTCGAATACTTGAAAAGCGCAAGAGGTTTTAAGATAGCTTCATGTGATGAGATAAATATTGATTCTGCAATATATGAGTTATTTGTTAATTCTGATCAAATGTATTTGTGTGATTATTAATATACTAAAAAAAAACGTCGTTAACAACTCAGTTCTTAATTACTTAGTTGTAACGAAATTAAGTGAATTATCATAATTAAAAAATCGAAAATGATTTATACTACCTACCTAAATATTTACTTGGTATTAATTCAACGTTACGCTTTTTAAAAATTAAATTAACGTAATTAGGTGAGATCAGCGTTTAGGTGGACATGAGATAATGTACGTGATGGCCATAGATTCATATTGATCTTTGTAAGCACAACTTTTTATATTAAATCATTAGACATGTTAAAAAAATTTACTTAACGAGAGTATTTCAAAAACATTCTTAATTATGTTTCCAAAATCCGCACCTCAAACTAATTTATTTTTTAAATTCTTTTCAGTATGTCACTGAAAAAATGGGGGGTGCCGAAGGCACTAAACTTGATCTGGATTTTGTGGAGATGGAAAGAGTAAGTGGTTTTCTTAATGGGGCAAATTATAGATTTGTCCTATTTTTAGTTCATGGAGTATAAATAATAGAGTACTATGTTAGGTATATTTGATGAATGGGGATGTTTCCGCTTAGTCTATATAAATCTGTCTTAATTTTAATCTCTCATTGACCAATCTTCATTTAAAATACATCTATGATAGGTGTCAGTAATTTATCTATGCAAAGAAACAAACAAAAAATCGGGTATATTTTAAAATAAAAACACAACCATCCAACCTCAGTTAGAAAACATGCCAAAAGCTAATAATAAATATTAAGCTTATGTATTTTAAAACATAGTTAGAAATATGTATATTTTATTATTACGGACACGTCTTTGTTCTTAAAAAAGTAACTCAGTAAACAATTTCCTTGAAGAAGAAATGTAGCTGCTGTATTAACATGTATTTACATAAAATCAACATTTACTGTTATTATCTTGGGCAATATCTTCATGCAAACTCATCACGTAAACTCTAAATTGTACATATAAACGTCTCGCTGGTTATTTTGTCTTCCAATATTTATAGAGAGTATAAAATTTATAGAAGAGTTTTTTGTAATGAATTGAGATAGTATTATATTAATGTTGAAATCATATCTCTTCTATAAGATAAACAACATGATAATTGCACAAAAAAATTAACTTTAGACAGCAAACGCACGTCGTAAATTTAAAACCATCGATGCCTGTATATGGAGTGAATTTTATGATACTATAAGAAGTATTCGAGTACGCGCTCAAATCTTAGCCACGTCCGCATTGCGGTTGGCACTGAGGCAGCTATTCTTTTATTTTTCAAATGACTTTGAGCCTCCTCAATAACTGAATCGCATTATTAGAATTTGAGTCTTACTTGTATCTCGAAAACACAATTGTGATCTTTTTCGCTTGAAAAGGTTTTACGGAGTTCAATTTCGTTGACAACATTTCAACAAATATATTAGTATTAGGTAAATCTTAAAATTCCTGTTCATTTTATTTTTATATTTAATATTTAGTACATTTATTTGAACAAACTTACATAGTTTTGTGGTTGTACGTAATAAAAAAAATGTACTCTTTGGTATAGAATGCCGTTGTTTAATGTATACAATTATGTCATCAGAAAACAGACGTAACATGCGAGCTGGTAGAAGAGTTACAAACAAAGACGAAAGAGTTTCTGCAACCTAACCCAACTGCACGAGCAAAGATGGCCGCTGTGAAAGGCATTAGTAAATTAAGTGGCCAAGCTAAAAGTAACACTTACCCCCAACCTGAAGGCGTTTTGGGAGACTGTATGCTGCTTTATGGCAAGAAGCTTGGAGAAGACACAGGTTTCTGTACGTATATCTGTTTAATAAAAAAAATACGTTTCAGGTATATAGAATCATTACACAAAGATATCGAGCCTAAGTTTCATGACATCGATAAAATTCTTAAAAAAGAAGACAATTTTAACTGTATTAAATTCAAAATATTATTCAGTAATACTAAGCTAATATAAGCTTCCAAAACATTGTATTTGCAATCACAATAATTTTAAATGAATAAGGCGCTAGAGATTCGACGATCAGGCTTTTGACGCGATAGATTAATATTCATGATATTATGTTTATAGTGTACTCCTAAAGTGTCTATTTAATCGTAAACAAGTTTGCAGACTAATGTAAACTAAACTACTTCTCGATAAGTGAACTAATGTAGTCTTCTAAAAAACAAAAATGAAACACTTGTATAAATTTATTCCGTTCCATTTCTATAAAAAGAATATCAAGCACATGAAAACTTTATAATATTTTTATTACTTAATTTCTTAGTATTAGGCTGTCTATAATAAGAACCTGCAAGGTGAATCCATGGAATGCTAATTAGTTTATTCTTTTTATTATCTAAATTATTAATGTGCTTTGTTTTGTATTATACAGCACAATGTTTAATAGAAATGGGTGAAGCTCTAAAGCAAATGGCGGACGTGAAATATTCTTTAGATGACAACATCAAACAAAGCTTCCTCGAACCACTTCATCATTTGCAAACCAAAGATCTCAAAGAAGTTATGGTAATTAATTTATTATATAGATATAACTAAACAATAACATGCTTGCATTTTTTTTATTTAAACATGATACTATAGATACATGGTCCCTATCCTTTTTTATCTAGTAAATTATAATTATTTTATTTTCTTATCATCAATATTACTATTTTATTAATTATATTACCATTGATATAAGAAAGTGATATTTAAAAAATATTATCTAATTTATTATAATAAATTATTTTAATATCTTAATCTAAAATTATTACAAATATAACCATTTACCGCTTTTGTAGAAGACGTGACAGCTCAGTTACACCTTTAAATTATATTCTACTGTTAGTTCTCGTTGCGTCCCGAATTACTCTTACTGTCGACATCATCTTTTCCCTCAGCAGCTTAACCAACTTGTTGTTTAGCAATACAACGATCGCACAGGTCAAATCCTGAGTTTCATTAACTGTCAGCAATTTCGAGCATGTTTCTCCTCCAATCCTTGCCTGACCAGAGATTTTTTTTTAAATCATAATGCAATCAATTATATATATATATATATATATATATATATATATATATATATATATATATATATATATATATCTACATATATATATATATATATATATATATATATATATATATATATATATATATATATATATATATATATATATATATTCTTCTACTTAGCATTATCCCGGCCTATTGCCAGGGTCTGCTTTCCTACTTAATCTACTCCACTTCGCACGGTCTTGAGCATCCTCAGTGGTTAGTCCATTGGCTCTCATGTCCTGCGTCATCATCGTCAGCCATCGCTTCCTTGGGCGTCCGGGGGGTCTTACTCCAAGGACAGACATATCAAGGCAATTTCTTCCGACGTAGTTCTTAGGCCAGCGCAAAACGTGGCCATACCATCTCAGACGACGCTCTTGGAGCTTATCCGCTACGTCACGGACCCCAAGACTACCTCGAATGAATATATATATATATATATATATATATATATATATATATATATATATATATATATATATATATATATATATATGTGTGTTTTAATACCTTAACAGTTTACAAGCACTATTTTAATGAGCATTATGAAAAATTTTAATTACTAAAGATAACTTTTTTAATAAATAAAAAATAAGAAACATACGACTAACATAATAGTTATTTAAGTTTTGATGAAATAAATATTTCAAGCAAAATAATATTTTGTTTATATATATTTATTTTAATTTTAATTTATTCTTTTCAGCATCACCGAAAGAAACTACAGGGACGTAGGCTGGATTTTGACTGCAAACGACGAAGACAAGCAAAAGGTAATAATTATATAATTATAAATTCTTATTATTTTTGTTTTTAATCTTGCAATCTTTTATTTATTTTCTATATGAATTATAATTTCTTGTTTTGTTAACGTCAAGGCATTCTTAAAGGCCCTTATATGAGTCCAAGTCACGGATCTCCGAGGCATGGTATGTTTTGTGTGGTAAAAAAATCGCTAAAAATAAAAAATACGGTTAATTATTGTGTAAAAAGTATATAATTTAACGCTAGACAGGAAATATAGCACAATGTTATTATTATATGGCCAATAAATGAAAAAGTATATAAATGTGTATACTGTAGGAACCTTGTCATATTTTTCGACTTATTACTTGAATATCAATAAATTTTTAAGGCTAGTACATTCCTCTAATGTAGTTCCTTTTATAGCCTTCATAGACTATAGTTGTTTCCGGTAATGTGCCTGATAATGGAATCTATATTATTACAAAAAAATAATTCCAAATCTTAATACTTCATATAGACTTACAATATATTGCTCATATTAAGCTAAACACCATTATTTGATGAAGTATAAAAGCTAGATTTATTAGTTGTTTAATATTATAATAGAACAATCGTACGTCAATAATTATAATAATAGCTCGTTTCTTACATGATGTCCCGTCAATGAAATGGTCCTGCGACGCTTCTTGCCTGTATTCGTCTCACTTTATTTCCGCTGTTTGGTCTGTATTGTGTTCTCATTTTATTTTTTCTTTTATCGTTTTTTATTTTCAATTTTATTTTGTTTAATTTTAATTAATTTTATTTGCTGTGTTATTATTTGTGTGTAACGTGCATACATCAGGCTCTCACATTCCAGACGACGAGATCCGTCAGGCTGAAGAGAAATTCGCTGAATCTTTAACATTAGCTCAGATTGGCATGTTCAATCTTCTTGACAATGATGTAAGTATAATATATATTATAAATGAGAAAATATTAATAAAATCATAAAAGGTGAATATGACTGCAATTATTGGAATAAACTAATAATTATATTTAACGTGTGTGTGTGTGTGTGTGACTGTAATAACGTAACAAAATAGGTGGAGCAAGTAGCGCAGCTATCATTCTTCGCGGAGGGACTGCTGGAGTACCACCAGCAGTGCACGGAAATACTCAAGGGACTCGTCTCTACGCTTATGGAGAAGTAAGTCATATATATATTATATTCAAAATGCACATGTGATGTGTCGCAGAGGAAAATATTTGTTCCATCATCATTATAAACTTTCGGTATGCGTGGGTCCATTCGAACTAGGGCCTCTATTCTCGACTTTTTTACCAGGATTTCTCGAGTATATTCACAAATTTATTTTTTTTACTCAACCCAATGTTATTTTGAATATTTTTATTAACTACAAATAACACTTGATAGATGAGATCAATAAAATCGATTGGAAAACCTTTGTATAAGTATATGTGTACTTCATTTCAACATTTTGAAGTTTTATGAGTTATACTTCCCGTTGACCTGCAATCATGAAATCGATATAGAACCCTAGGTGCTTGAATCTGACTCTCACTTGACCGTTATTTTTACTTTCATCAAGTTCATATTGCGTAATTGCCAATTAGGTGTTTCACTAATTGTTGACAGTGAACCAGGAGAATGCTCATGTTATAAATGGTTTTATAGTCTTATTTAATAAGATTTTAAGAAATTGGTTCTTGTTGCTTTATATTGTGAACTATTATTTTTTTATTTTCCCTTTAACCAAATAATTTATCACAGGAAAGAAGAAGCCGTAAGTCGTCCAAAACTGGAATTCGTACCGAAAACACTCGCTGACCTCCACATCGAGGGCATCCACGACCTTAACCATGGTAGGCGGTACAGCTCCTCCATGCGCCTCCCTTCCTCCTCCCTGGGGGACATCCCTACCGCTGATCCGTTCCGAGCGTGGGAGTCCCCCCGACACAACCCTCACCCCCGCCCCACCCCACGTCCCGCACCGCGGTGCAACGGCAGGGACCCTTGGACAGGTGATTGATGTTTCTTTTGCTGGTTTTATTTATTATCTTGGTTTTTTTATGGGAAAAGGTCTTTATTTATTAGGCTTATATTGTGTTTTAAATATTTATGAAAAATAATTAGATGCTACCAATATAACGAATATTTTACCGAATGATTATATATATATAAATATAAATAATTATATGTATAAATAATAAACATAGTAATAAAGATATTATATATAAATAGATAATTATATAAATAGTATACATGGAGCATAAGTGTGTTGGGTTCTTTTTTTTAATGGTGGTTCAATTAATTTTCGATATATATATTAGTCAACTAATTTATCTTTTTCTGTAGGATATTAATACTTTATGTTTCATATTTGCACATTCCATATGCAACGCACGCTGCACTTGCGGGTCTCTTCTGGTGATGGTTAGATTGAACGAGTATCAAATCAAATAAAGTAATATTCATCTCAAAATACGTACATAAGTGTCAGAATAACTATTCTGAATAATAAATAATCACTTTAAAAATATTCGGCACACTGAGAAACTTTTAGTTCGAACACTTTATTTCTTATAATTTACTATTTATTTTAGCTTTTTTGTGACTTACGTTTAATAATTATATTGAAAAATTTGCAAGCAGGCGTTGTAAATAGACGCGGGGATTTCTTGTTTCAGACACCTTCCTGTTCCTTTCCTTGTCTCTCAAAATCCTTCTTCCTTAAACTTTAAGATTTAAAAAATAAAAACTATATGCAAAAGTATATTTTTAGAGAGTAAATTAGAGAACCTAGTAAAGTGGACTCGTTTGTTCATTTTTCGCCCATTTGAAGTCCAATGTACATTGTGTGGCAACTTACGCCACTTTTTGTCTAATACAGATTAAAAATACAAGTACATATTTACTAAATAGCAATATTTCTTTTAGTGTGATTTAAAGCTATATATTCGCATTGCAGGTACATCCTAAATGAGCTGTGATTGTATAAATTTTTTTCTATTCATATTTTGACATTTGCATATAGTTTGTATTCTATGTGTTTTACTCTTTTATAAGGGACAAAAGGTTCACGTAATGTATTTATTTATGTAATTTATAAGTGTCTTTCATATCTCTTTAAACGAATAGGCATTTCGGTGTAAAACTTCTTCCTTCGAATGTTAAATGTGTAGTTTGTAAAAACAAAAAAATCACACACTATACGTTTATGCCAATAACTTTGATATAAAGTAACCGTCTAATAATATGATCTAAATAAAAATCATATTGCTTAATACGTAATAGTAACACCACACTGAAGTCTTATAACCGTTCGAGACATAGGGTTACGTTGATTATGAATAACAGAAATGGCGGATTTAGCTAATAAATATATGTTATTTTTAGAACTCAAAACTACTGTTCTGATTGGTCTGTTCTGTTGATCTTCTATGGATACACATATGTTTATAATGCTAAATATGTATGCGTTCTACATTTGTACGAGTGATATAAGATAGTACTGAGGTAGCGTGTTTTCGTTTGCGTGGTGGAGAAGGGGGGTCGCGCGCGGGCTCTCCGGAGCACAAGCCGCCCGGCAACCTCGAGCTCTTCCCGGCCGGCAACGCGCAGCGCTCTAACAACGGTAACACTCAAAGGCACACTCATACACACTGACCCATAGAATCTACCAAACATACATACAACATATAAACAAACATACATGCACAGAACTATTTGGAACTCTATGTCCCTAACACATCATATCTACGATTTGCTTTTATACATTATTCTAGAATACTTCAGAAACGACTTAGTAATGCTACATTAGTACGATCACAGAAAAAAAATCATTTATCTATATATAATTTTAAGTAAAATAACACATTAATATTATGTAAAATTTCCAAGCTTAGCATGTCTAGTGAATTTATCAACATTCACATGTCGCTATACAATACGATTAGGAGGGTAATTTATTTTTTGAAGTAATATAATATTTATGCGGATGAGAGGATTATGATATTTATTATACGTTAGGTATAAAATCGTATGCTTCACTCATGTAACTTTTAAATACATGATTTAAACACGATCATACACGCAATTAGGTATGCTAGTAGTAGATCACTTCAAGTGTCCTTTAGATTTTCAAGTATTACCTATAATAGAATTATAATTATCAAATATAAATTAAATTATGAGCTAAATTCCTAGATCTTGGAAGTTTTATTATTAACTTTTCTTAGTTAGCATAGAGACGTATATTTTATACAGAATAATTTCAAACGCTTATCATAAAACATAATTTACGATACATATACTTACTCCATCAAATAGTTTTTAGCTGTCTCGCAGTATAAACCTATTAGTTTTCAAGTATCATTTAGGCATGTATCATCTATAGTATAACTAAAATAATTGTACGTGAAAGCTTGCGACGTTCATACCATGCTTCATCATACCATAGAATTTCGCTTTTTCATAGATAATTGAGAATATTTCAAAATGAAAAAAAAGCTCATACCTAGTTATTACGATCTGATTGTGTGACGCTGTGCTTTGTAGGATTATTGTGCTGCTTACAATTTTGTCGCGAATGACGCCATTGCTTAGTGAATCATGGTTGTTATTGTATTAGTATCCAAAGATATTTGCGTCGTCTGAATTAGGTCGTCGGAGCAAAAACAAAAATAAAGTGAAATTCGAGGAAATAAAGGAAAACATTTTATTTTCTTGATAAAAAGCTAAACTATAAATGTACGTTTCATTTGTTAACAGTCATTTGCGTCATTATTAATCAAGTAGAAAATCATTGTGATGCGGAAACTTGTTCTTTTAAACTGACGCGACAACTTTTGCTCTGATGATTACAATTGAAATGAGACGAGTGCTTTATAGAAACAAAATATTATATTATAGATCTAGTACTTCATATCATAAACCTAAATCAGTGGATGCTCATTAAACGTTCTGTCACAGTTGTCTTGAAGATAAAATTAACAATGTAAAGATGAGATATAACAGAAAATGGGAAATCTGTTTTTATGAATAGCATCGCCATTGCCGTCGCCCGTTAAGTCTCCCGCGAGAACACCCGTGGTGCCCGCCAAAGGGCCGTGCTGCACTGCGCTATACGACTTCGAGCCAGAAAACCAAGGAGAATTGGGATTCAAGGTATGTTAATGTTCTTAATTTAATCACCTTGTGTTAAGACACTTAAAGAAACTATGGAGGGACATTCAAAGCTTTATTTATATTCCTCTAAATGATATCTGGCTGCACTAGAATCGAACGGCATCTGTTGTAAGAGTCTGTAAACGATTAAATTTTATTTTATTTCATAAAGGAAAATGACGTCATTACGCTGATAAACAAAGTGGATGACAACTGGTTCGAAGGCTCCGTCAACGGCAAGACAGGATATTTCCCCATTAGCTACGTGCAGGTCACTGTGCCGCTACCCAATATGTAAACAACACTGACGTCAAATTGACAGCTCTGATTTATATACAAAAAAATATATTGTTGTAAAAAATATACACATACACGTTTATATTATATAATATTATATCTGTTATTTGAAGTTGAAGAAAATTATTTTTCTTTTCACAAAAATATAAAAATTATGAAATACGAAATCCAGCCAAAACTAACCGGATCTTACAATCAGAGCTGACAATTTCCAAAGCTAGTTTGACCCCGTATGAATAACTTATTTTTATTCAATTATTGCGTAATTTGTTGATATCTTCATTGTCATATAAAGTGAAATGTGGCCTAATTAAATGAGTTTAAATGCAACGTAATGCCAAAGAGTATTTATTTAATTTACTATTAACTTTTTACATATGTATGTAATTATGTGAGCGTCTGCATTTTGTTCTCTTTACATAACATTTATTTATTAACGGTATACATATTTGGTCACATATTTCGTTATTCGTATTGGGTCGAACTGAACGTTGCAAATAACCAAATATTGTTACATCATGTTGCAGTATTATATTAGATGACTTAATTCAAATCTATATCTGTGTCAAAAGCTCAATGTCGTAGTTATGAACATTTTAACGTTATACAAAATAACCATCTTTGTACCATAAATAATAGGCATGTTTGTATTTTTATTGTCTTCCAATTATATTTTATTCATTTTAACATTTTGAGCCAGACTTTGAGACATTGTATTCCACCATTTCCGTGTAAACTCAGTCTTAATTTAAAGTTGTGCTACTTTTTCTGTCGGACAGCTAGAACACGCTATGGCCTCGTTGAGCCTATTTTAATAATTTAATATTACTTAAGTCTTAACGTTTTCGTTTAGTTTTAAGGCAATTCCATTTATAGAATTTATGTTTAATTTGAACTACGGATATACATGATATGGAAAGTGAATATAAATAGTTTGGAACTGAACAGTTGAGACAAAATATTCGATCGCAGGTTCGATCACAATTAGAAAAGATTATAGTGTTGTTAACTGTCTTAGATCCAGTATTTCTCATAGTTGAATTGAAATAAAAGGTAAAAATAGTGTACAATAATTAAGAATCGCGTTCTTTTACGAACCATCTCGATGCTACCCTCCGATTCATATAATACCATTACCGAATGACGTCACGTATACTAGGTATAATTATGAGATTAGATTTTATAGTTAATTGTGTTGTCTTTTACATATAGTTCGTTTTATGAAAGAAAAAGAAAAACAAATATTACAAAACATATATTATGATAGACAATAGGACGTTATAATAAAGATCAATTAGCCATTTCCAAGTTTTATTATTAAACTGGCGAAATAGACAAATAATTACATTTCTCGATCTTTCTGCACCGAACGAACTGTGTGTAGGAAACAAACGAGGTAAAGTATGTTATGGACAGGCACGGAGCGATATGTAAGAGTTGTTGAATCTTGCCAGATGTTTGTGGCGTTTTGGTGTTTGATGTATTATTGGCAAAGTTATAACAACACAATATATAAAGTGATTGTGATAATATTAGATATCATGCGAGTGGTGCGTCGTCTTTAAGTTTAACTTTTGTCTAGTTCGTTATGATTTAGCATAATATTTTACTTAGTCATTTTTATGTTTACTTTAAAACGAATCACGTCGAAACTGTAAGAATCTAAAATGATACTCGAAGTTCGCCATCTATATATTTCATATTAAATGTATGTACCTACGAAAGAAATCAATTTTGTCACCTTTAACATTTATCTTATTGATGTTACAGTAATGTTGTATTTTTTCTAATAAAATCCATTTAAGCGGTCATCGATACGGACCCGATGTACTCTTCAGACATACAAAAGACAATACCTAGATCTAACGTTAGTTGTATGTAAGTTCATAAATTAATAATTGTTCTATTCTTCAAGCGTCTCTTAAATATAAGGTATTTGAGCAAATAATAAATGCATCGGTGTTACGATGGTGTAATCTGTAGTCAGTCACTCAGTCAGTCAGTGTAGTCGCACCAAGCGGCCTCACTACTTCTTGATATACCATCTACACTCGGGAAGTCAAACTTCGTCCTTCTATTATAAATGGCTTCTACTAAACGTTGCTATTTATTTGACTTAATAAATAGTTTAAACATTGAGATTACACATTTATCGTTACTTGATATCGATAACTATTAAATTATTTATGGGGTGTTGCTTAACGGATGCGAGGAGACTCATCAGCCATCGTGAGGTGCCCATACTATATCGAACTACGGTATAAGATAGCCTGGCTTAATAAAAATATCTATATACAAACAAATCAATTATTATAGATAATTTGATGATAGATACCTAAGTGGAGTTTTCTTTTGTTAAATGTCAATAATAAATAAAGATTAATATGATATCTATAAATAACTTTGTTACTATGTATAATATATATGTATGAAAAATATATATTTTACAAATGCTAATTATTGAAAGCTGCTATATATTAGGTATTGCTGTTGGTTTTGGTGTAACGTAATTATCAGGTAAATGTATTCTTGTTCAAGTTACTGTAATTTTAATACCCTATTATAACTATTGTAATTTAATAGATAAATTGACGATTTAAAAGATGTGACACATTAATTTGTATTTAAATTTATCCTGAACTTATTGCTCGTTTCGCCTCCTAATAAAATGTTACAATAATTCGAGTTTTATTTTTCCTATACAATAACAATATCATGAACATTATCTAATATGTTTATAGCGCTCTAAGCGCTTAATTATGTTATCAAATAAAATATTAGTCGAAGGCGAGTGGGAACTGCGCATCGCGGGTCTGTAATGGTTTTTTTTTCTGTGGTATACCGATATTTTTTCTTTACCAACGTCATGATTGTAGGCCAGCGGAAAGTACAATTATTAAATATTTATATTTTAAGTTTGATTTTTATGTGTTTTAAGAGACTACCAACCTGGATATTTGATATTAATTTTAGTTAGATAGATAGACCTCTTCGAGAGTTTGAGAAAATGGTATTGATACATGAACCATATAGTGATCTAAAGATTCCATTTTATATTTTCAGGTACAGACAACATATAGAAAATAACTGATAATAAATGGGGATAAGACATTTTAAAAATAACAGTATTTGAAATGTAAATTTTACCATCTCCAATTTGTATTTAAATACTTTTTATAGAAATGTATTTCCTATTTTATTTGAAATAATTTTCTATTATTTGGCAAATACAAAATACTTTTTGATAAGTTTCATCATAGAAGCAATTTTAGTATCAGTGTCATATTTTTTTATATTATAAATGAGTGCCAAATGGGTACGAAGTACGGAAGAAATTACTACATATGTAGAGCACATAAAGGAATTGTTTCTTGCAGAAGTAAGAAAATCATGCATAAAGATAAAAATTATAATAATAATAACCAAAAAAGATTTTTAGCTTGATGACCATTTATAGGTATTCAAAAATCTGGAACATGGACAATGATTTTTCGGCTTAATGAATAGTAGTTAAGATATATAAGCATACATCATCAGCCTCCGTGGCTGATGATGTATGCCGATGACATAGTACTCATCGACGAGAACCGACTGATGCTGGAGCGTAAAGTGAACGCCTGGAAGGGTGCGCTTGAGAACAGTGGTCTCAAACTGAATGTGTCGAAGACCGAGTACATGGCTTGCGGGAACCCGGACTCGAGCACCATCCATATCGGGCCTGAGCCAGCCGTTAAGTCGGAGAAGTTCAGGTACCTTGGAGCCGTTATGCATGAATCTGGAGGCATCGACCACGACATCCATGCCCGTATAAACGCTGCCTGGGCCAAATGGCGGGAGGTCACTGGTGTGGTCTGCGATAGCAGAATACCGCCCAAGCTCAAGGGACTGATATACAAGAGCGTTATCCGACCGGTTCTTATATACGGCAGCGAATGTTGGCCAACATTATCTCGGCACACTCAGGAGTTTCACGTCACGTAGATGAAGATGCTGAGATGGATGTGTGGCGTTACGCGATCCGACCGCATACGCAACACATTCATTTGAGGTAGTCTTGGGGTCCGTGACGTAGCGGATATGCTCCAAGAGCGTCGCCTGAGATGGTATGGCCATGTTATGGGTCGATCTGAGAACTATGTCGGAAGGAAGTGCCTTGACATGTCTGTCCCTGGAGTTATACCACCCGGGCGCCCAAGGAAGCGATGGCTGGATGTCGTGACACAAGACATGAGAGCCAATAGATTGTCCACTGAGGATGTTAAAGACCGTGCAAAGTGGAGTAGGCTTAGTCGGAAGGCAGACCCTGGCAAAAGCCGGGACTAATGCCAAGAAGAAGAAGAAGAAGAAGAAGTTAAGATAATGATAATAAAAACCTAATATATGTTTCTGATAGTGCTTTTCAATTTTAAATTTCTATTAGTGGAACCTATTCTCAGTTAGGTCCTATTACCTATTCCTAGAATAGATATAAAAATATTTGTTAACCCTTATGTTCGTAGGTACTAGTTTTGTAGAATTCACTCTTTGATATTTTGCAATGTCTGTCTTAAATTAATTTATGTTTTCTCGCACATTTGTTAATTTGTACATACATATATTATATTATTAAGAATATAAATAATCGAATAGGCCGATAGCTCATTAATTCACAAATCAAATTCTGTATACGATGGTCCCATTTTCAATTGAGTAGATATATAAATAAATTCAATAAAGAAAAATGTCAAAAACATTTAATATTTAAAATTGCAAATTCAGATTTACTTTCTGATTTACTTACGACGCAAGAGCGATTTATCTACATAATTTACTACTAACCAGTAGGTGACTATAAATTTTCCACTCTTAACTAAATATCAGAATTAACTTTCAATCGTATCTAACCTTACTCAATAAAACGCCTTTTGAACTACGAATCAAACTTTATTGAATGTCAGAATTGGAATGATTACAATATTGGATTATTAATTTTGCAAAACATAATACTGAAATCATAAAAGCTTTACTTTAATTCCAATTTGCAGTGCGCTTAGAATCCACCACGGAGACGAAGTACCAAATGCAAAGTAGATTCTTTTTGGATGTTGTAATCTGACAATGTACGCCCATCCTCAAGCTGTTTGCCAGCAAAAATGAGTCGCTGCTGATCTGGAGGAATACCTTCTTTGTCTTGGATCTTGGCCTTAACATTTTCGATAGTGTCGGATGGCTCCACCTCCAAAGTTATAGTCTTCCCTGTGAGAGTCTTGACGAAGATCTGCATACCGCCTCGCAGACGCAACACTAAGTGCAAAGTCGATTCCTTTTGAATGTTGTAATCTGAAAGTGTACGGCCATCCTCCAGCTGCTTTCCGGCGAAAATAAGACGTTGTTGGTCTGGGGGAATACCCTCTTTGTCCTGGATCTTGGCTTTGACATTTTCAATGGTATCAGATGGCTCCACCTCTAAGGTAATAGTTTTACCTGTGAGTGTTTTAACAAATATCTGCATACCTCCTCGGAGACGCAATACTAAGTGCAGAGTAGACTCTTTCTGGATATTGTAGTCGGAGAGAGTACGACCATCCTCTAGCTGTTTGCCGGCGAAGATAAGACGTTGTTGATCGGGGGGAATGCCCTCTTTGTCTTGTATCTTTGCTTTAACGTTTTCAATAGTGTCAGATGGCTCCACCTCCAATGTTATTGTTTTTCCTGTAAGAGTTTTAACAAATATTTGCATTCCACCACGAAGACGAAGGACCAAGTGCAAGGTTGACTCTTTCTGAATATTATAATCAGAAAGAGTACGGCCATCTTCCAACTGCTTGCCAGCGAAGATGAGACGCTGTTGGTCTGGTGGGATACCTTCCTTATCCTGGATTTTAGCCTTCACATTCTCAATTGTGTCTGATGGTTCTACTTCGAGAGTTATGGTCTTTCCAGTTAATGTTTTGACAAATATCTGCATACCACCTCGCAGACGCAACACTAAATGTAGGGTAGACTCTTTTTGGATGTTATAGTCTGACAAGGTCCGGCCATCTTCCAGTTGCTTGCCAGCGAAGATGAGACGCTGTTGGTCTGGTGGGATCCCCTCTTTATCTTGGATTTTAGCCTTTACATTTTCAATGGTGTCAGATGGCTCCACCTCCAGAGTTATAGTCTTTCCTGTTAAGGTCTTGACAAATATTTGCATACCTCCTCGCAAACGCAGTACCAAGTGAAGTGTGGACTCTTTTTGAATGTTGTAGTCAGACAGGGTGCGACCATCTTCCAATTGCTTACCAGCAAAGATAAGACGCTGCTGGTCAGGTGGTATACCTTCTTTGTCTTGGATCTTAGCTTTAACATTTTCAATTGTGTCAGAAGCTTCAACTTCTAAAGTGATAGTTTTTCCAGTAAGTGTCTTTACAAATATTTGCATACCACCACGAAGGCGTAGAACCAAGTGAAGGGTTGATTCTTTTTGAATATTGTAATCAGAAAGAGTGCGGCCATCTTCCAACTGCTTGCCCGCAAAAATAAGACGTTGTTGATCTGGTGGAATGCCCTCTTTGTCTTGAATTTTAGCTTTTACATTTTCAATTGTGTCAGAAGCTTCAACCTCTAAGGTGATTGTTTTACCAGTAAGAGTCTTTACAAAGATTTGCATACCGCCACGAAGACGTAGTACTAAATGGAGAGTAGATTCCTTCTGAATATTGTAATCAGATAATGTACGGCCATCTTCTAGTTGTTTTCCAGCAAAAATAAGCCTCTGTTGATCTGGAGGAATCCCTTCTTTGTCTTGAATTTTGGCTTTAACGTTTTCAATTGTGTCAGAAGCTTCAACTTCCAAGGTGATTGTTTTGCCAGTAAGAGTCTTTACAAAGATCTGCATACCACCTCGAAGACGCAATACTAAGTGAAGAGTAGATTCTTTTTGAATATTATAGTCAGAAAGAGTGCGGCCATCTTCCAACTGCTTGCCAGCGAAGATGAGACGCTGTTGGTCTGGTGGAATGCCCTCTTTATCTTGAATTTTAGCTTTCACATTTTCAATTGTGTCAGAAGCTTCAACTTCTAAGGTGATTGTTTTACCAGTAAGAGTCTTTACAAAGATTTGCATACCGCCACGAAGACGTAGTACTAAATGGAGAGTGGATTCCTTCTGAATATTGTAATCAGATAACGTACGGCCATCTTCTAGTTGTTTTCCAGCAAAAATAAGCCTCTGTTGATCTGGAGGAATCCCTTCTTTGTCTTGAATTTTGGCTTTAACGTTTTCAATTGTGTCAGAAGCTTCAACTTCTAAGGTGATTGTTTTGCCAGTAAGAGTCTTTACAAAGATCTGCATACCACCTCGAAGACGCAATACTAAGTGAAGAGTAGATTCTTTTTGGATATTGTAGTCAGAGAGGGTGCGGCCGTCTTCCAATTGCTTTCCAGCGAAAATCAAACGTTGTTGATCTGGAGGAATGCCTTCTTTGTCTTGAATTTTAGCTTTTACATTTTCAATTGTGTCAGATGGTTCCACTTCTAAAGTAATGGTTTTACCAGTGAGTGTTTTCACAAAAATTTGCATTATGATATCTGTAACAAAGTAGATAAATTGTGAGAACTATTAATTTTACTATATTAAGGATGGATAACGTCTATTGTGAAGCAAAATTCAAATGGTTGAAGACAAAGAACAAAGAAAGGTCTCGATAACAAAATGGCGTCCTGCACAGTCATGACACAAATAGTGGCGCAATGCGCAATAAGCACTTAATTTGATTAGTAGCAAAACGTACCTTTAATTAACTAAAAACTGAAGAATACTATTAGAGTTTTGCTTATATTTATAATTGCTGGCCAGAAATAATACTTTTTAACAAACAAAGAAAACTAAACTAGAAAATAATGCACTTGATCACAAATCAGTTTATCGTACGTAAGCACACGTAAAATTCACGGGCAGATCGAAGTCAGTTCCTTATATACACGACGTATTTCATGAAGTGTTGTTATCCTAAAAATTATAATGCTTTTTCTACACTTTAGTTGCAACTGGTGATATTTTTATCTTTTACATTTTTTTAAATTGATTTACTACGAACTTAATCCGTACATTTTGATATATAACAACTATGTCTAAATTTTATATTAGATCGACTTAAAACTAGTTCAAGTATTTATAATTATATGAATAGTATTAGTTTATATTTGTTTTTAATAATATAGAAAATCCAAAGAATAATTTTAATTATATAGTAAATATATATTTTAACAACAAAGTACAAAAAATACGCTTAATGAATGGATACTTAATACTAATAATAACATAATTAATAATTTCTATAAGAAATATATATGCTACGCCAGGTAAATCACAATATTATAAATTTCCTCCTGGCTAATATATAATATTTACAAATTCACGTGAATATGTACAAAGAATGAACACGTCAAACAAAATTAATATACAAATGGAAAAGACAAAAACGTAATAATAAGTATGTATATTATATTTGGCTTTTTATCGTCATCTCACTTGTTAAGTAGTAAAGATATATTAAATTGAATATCTTAGTTAATAAAACAACTCAGTTTTACACCATAATTGTATAATAATTCTTAACAAATGATATATAAAAATTATTTACAATTTATATCTCACATAATACGAATAAATTTAATTTAAAACAACTCAGTTTTATATCATAACTTAATCATATTCTTAAATAAATAATATAATAAAATTATTTACCTCATATGATTATACTAATAAAAAAGCAATTTGTATCCCTCATAACACCATTAAATTTAATTTATTCTATAATAAAGCAAATCTGAGAATATGAAACAAAACTACATACAACACTGTGTAGAGCCAGCAGTTTTTCAGTATTTTATAACATTTTAAATATATTTATAGCTGGCTACACTTGAGTGAATTGTCAAATATATAGTGTTTTGTGACTTTTGTCTGATTATCGGACGGGCGTATTGATGTGTGTAATAAAAGGATTCTTCATTCTACCGTATTTACTTCACTTTCTATTAGTAGAACATTTTTATCCTTATTAGATTTACTATTATTAGTGTAATTATTGCCTACGTAACGGTGTGTACTCTCTTAGTTAAGGTGCATATTTAGTGAATTCTAAATTTTATTAAATTTTCGTCGTAAACACGCTAAGATATCTTAATTTTTTGTATTATTGATGTAATGAATGATGTATGAGTCACCTCACATAAAGATAAAGCTATAAATTATATGCATTTTGGGTGATAAATAATAAAAATGGCTGATTTGATACGAGCAATGGGAGCGCCGATTGGACCCCCTATAAAGGATAAGTTAGGTTCTCCGTCCACCGAATCCGAGGATGGCGGGGTTGATTTAGGAGAATTAGCAGCAGATTTAGAGTTAGATGAAGCTGATGGTCCCAGCACTAATGGTAAGCTCCATTATTTAATTTGCTATAATTAAAGTAGATATGATTTATTGTACTTAATAATATTTATACTTATTAGTTATACTTATTTTCAACATGATATTATATTAAAAAAAAGAAAATTATTTATTATTTTAAATTTTATTAGGTGAAAGACAAGCAGTGCTTGCTCCTCCTGAAACTGAATGGTATCATGGACGGTTGGACAGATATACTTCAGAGGAACGGTTATGGGCTGCTGGTAAACATGGCAGCTATTTAGGTGAGTATTAATCTATAATTTTTGTATAAAAATACCACAAGATTTTTATAAGTATTCAAATATCAATTCAGAATAATAAAATAAATTAATGCTATTTTAAATATAGTATTGGCATTAGCCTTGTTATTTTTAAGTCTGATAGTTGTTCAATTAGATAAGATTTTTTAATAATTACTTATGGAAACAATGGGTATTATTTCCCATTACAATCATGTTAGTTGTATGCTTGATAAAAAGTGACACTATTTAAAATTATAAAAATATGTATTCTACTATTGTTATGCAAGTTTCTACTTATACAAATTGAAATAAGCAACAACAATATATTTGCATGATAAATTAACTTTTCAATTGATGAATGTATTGTGAAACAAATAAGTACAAGTGTAGTGTGTGCTTAAAATTCAATATGCATTCTTTCCATTTTGCTAATGAGTATGAGATATGATTGTAGATATTGACTATTATTGAGTGTGAATGGGATTTGACACTTGTTCATTATAGCTTGAAACATATAATATTATAAACATGTAATATTTAAAAGTTATTTACTTTTATTCTTAGTTAGTAAGAAAATGTAGCAATAATAAAATCTGTAGTAATGCATTGCTTGCATCATATATATTATAAGGCTATTTCTTTTATGAACATCATCCAAAAATATGAATAAAATTTGGAAATTAATAATGTGTTATTACTGTATTTATTAATTTTTTGATGTGTGTTTTTATTAATTGAAAACATATTTTTGCTTAAAATACTGTCCGTAATATCATTTTAATCTTATATTACTAATAGAATAAAGCCTATAATATAATTAACAAACTTATGTTGCAGTCCGTGAAAGTGACCGTAAGCCAGGCTCATATGTACTGAGTTATCTAGGACGCACTGGAATTAATCATTTCAGGTATTCTACAGCTAAGATTTATATATTCATATAGCACTATAATGGATTTGAAAATATTGCCCTAGTTAATAAATCAATATTAATATGTTCAGGATCACAGCTGTGTGTGGTGATTATTATATAGGAGGTCGCCAGTTCGACTCTTTGACTGAATTAGTAGGCTTTTATAGCCACTGCTCAGATCTTTTAAAGCGTGAGCGATTGATTGAACCTATTCCTCCACCAGAACCTGTCAATGATAAGAAAGTAAGTACTACTTTTATTGCCAATTTAGACATAACTAGCAACCCACTCTTGGCTTCATCTGCTTTGATAGAACTACAGGAATATTGATTTATAAAATTTATTTTCGTTCGTGTATTTGTTACACTTTTCTTGTGACTTTTAATAGGAACATTTTAATACTGTAAAATAAATGATCATAACTTTGTTAAGATATTTGATTATTTTGAATTAAAAAATGTGTGTGTGTGTATATATATATATATATATATATATATATATATATATATATATATATATATATATATATATATATATATATACATATATATACATATATATATATATATACATATATATATATATATATATATATATATATATATATATATATATATATATATATATATATATACATATATATACATATATATATATATATATATACATATATATATATATATATATATACATATATATATATATATATATATATTTTTTTTTTTTCATTTTAAATATGTAAAATGAGAATGCACATTCATGTTTCTATAATAATAGTAAGCGCGTTTTCAGCGCGTGGTGGCCATACTGCCGTATACTAAGATGCCGGACACAGACGAGTTAACCTTCCAAAAAGGCGACATATTCTTCGTGCATAACGATATGGGTGACGGCTGGCTGTGGGTCACCGCGCACAGGTACGACCTTGTTTTGCATTATTAGAAATGTTATATGTATTATAGCTTACAGTAAAATGTTTTAACATTTTTAAATATGATTCTATACTGAGGAAAAAAAATAATATTAAAAAAAACCGAAACGAAAGAAATATTATTTTACATTAAATCTTGGAGCCCTAGCGCCAATTAAGCCATACTTAGCCATCTTATCGAGATACATTGATTTCTTATTAGTTTGTTACAACTCGTTATGTTGTTAGCAATCTGTAGGGAGATTTTTGCACATTTCCACTACCCAAAGAAGGAAATGAATAACTGAATAAATTAAAATAATAATTAATAAATAATAATCCAACGATAATCACTAACAAGTCCAAATATCCAAATGACATATTTTATTTTAAATATTATCATTCCATTATCCTTCTTCTCAATTGAAGCTCTTCTTTACCCTATCCCCTTGTTCCACATTATAAAATACAATTATGAGCATTATATACTCAAGTGCTTTTTAACATCCATTATGTTTTCCGCTATACAATTATTCAGACTAGACAGCTATAGGAATAAAATAAAAAGCATATATGACTATAAGTGCAGTAAAAATCATATTTTTTATAATTTGATATACTTATCAATAATTTATATGTTTATGAATAATATAGGAAAATATAGAAAATCAACTCAATTATCTCGATTAACGTAACGATGCTGGCTATTTATGCGTGATATTGTTTGAGCTTATTAGTGCGTGATACCTTGTACGCCCATAGAGAATTCTAGTGGAACAATCTTACGTTTTTTTTTCTTAACACTAATAAACCTATACCTCCTTGCGTCTTGTGAAACTATAATTCAATTAAATACTTATTACGTACGATAAATGTCATGTTTAGATTTACATATGCATAATATAATTATATAGCTATGTAATTCATCCGATGCACTGATGGCGATATGGATTCGATGCCTAAAATGTTCCTTTTATTTATATAAATATTTAATTGATGTTATAAAAATTATACAACATTGTGTTTGCTCGCTTTGCCTATATGATAAGTGCTACGAGTAAAGAGGAAAATTGGACTGATTTATTAATTTAGTACAAGAACAATAAAATATAGAGCTTCATAAATAGTGATGAGGTCACGCCAGGTCAAGTAGATCTGTCAAGGTAGAGTGATTACCCTTCGCATGTAAGAATTATACACTTAAAATGTTTCTAAAGCACATTAAAATGGCTTCTAGTGCACGCACTGCCTTTTAAGGAGCGAATTGTATTAATTTACATTTTGCTCTACGTTTATAACAAACTTGAATTTGTTAGTTATACGCTAGAAAATATACGAAATGAATCCATTTTAAAAAAGTGCCTCATATATAAAATAAATTAATATAAAATAAGATTATGTTAAAATAAATTACTAATTAAAAAAGAAAACTATACGATATATTACTTTAAAACTCTTCGTGTAAATAAATTGACAAGTTTGTTATCCGTATAGTGGTTTTTCCATTGTCAATTGATTCCGTCAACAAACTAAGACAATGGGTTTCTTAGAACAGTTTCCGTTAACATTTTCCGTGTTTTAAGTAAGGGTACACCGTTATGGCGAAATTGGGATGTCCTAGATTGATAATAATTATTGGCTTAAATTTCAATCCGACATGTTTATATTTATTATATATTTTTGTTTCTCTAGTTTGGTCAAATACGCTACTTTTTAGCCATAATGAAATTGGGATCATACTAAATTATTAATTATTTGGGTTTTCAACGTATCGCGAATAAATCCCAATTTAAAAACATTTATTAATTTCTATAGAACGGGTGAACAAGGAATGATCTTCAGGGAGCTAGTCGAAGATCTTGATCCTTCAATAGATCCGAACACCGTGTTCTCTTGGTTCCATCCCAACTGTACCAAGAGCGAGGCTGTCGACATGCTTGTTAAAGCAGGTCCTGGCAGTTTTCTAGTGAGGTGAGTTCTGAGACATATCGATTGAAAAATATGGCCTTTCTTCTTTTACTGTGTGTTTCGGATGGTGGCGATCAATATTCAATGACTTTTTATAGTATACCGGGCTCGATATACTGTGATTATTATTAACTGTCAAGATTTTTGTGTCATCTATACAAAAAAATCCAAAGTAAATTATTCTCAGCGCATATTTATATAAAATACATATAATATGAATGTAATTGTTAGTAATTTTGGACCTTTAGACCTATAATACTATACCATAATATAATTCTGATGTAGTCAGAAAAAAATATTTGTTTGTTTCCTGTTTCTTTACTACAAAGTTTAGCCTCGAAAGTTTTACACACGCGGTTAGAACATGTTCTAACCTTCTTTGTCGTGTACGTAATAGAAATTGAAATCTATATATGTATATTTTTATTTTTAATGGCCTGATTTTGCGATGACAGATGAAAAATATTCTGCCAGTGTCACGTATAGTAGAGTATTAGTAAATTTTGTAGAATAATATGAATAACTAAAGCAAATATGTAATGCAAATAAGTATTGGCCTAACGGTAAAACAAACACAAAATTATATTAGTAGTAGACGAAAAACTTACATACTAAAAAACACGAGAATGAGTTTATAATGGAAATAAGCAAACACAAATACAACTTAATGTCATTATCTACAATAAACTTAGTGAACAATCTAATAAAAGGACTAAAAGCTAAACCTAAAATACATTTAACGGTAACAGGGCGTCATAAATTAAGAGGAAGGATATCATATAGAGAATTCTATATTATGTTTTGTAATATAATTACTTTGTAATTTTATTTAGACCTTCGGATAACTCTCCCGGTGACTACTCCTTGTTCTTCCACATCAATAATCAGATTCAAAGATTCAGAATCGAGAAGAAAGGTGTTCGATATTTAATGGGTGGCAGGACATTTGAATGTCTCGATGCAGTCATAAATCGATATAGGAAGGAGCAGATTGTCGAAGGACATACTTTGGGACAACCTGTAAGTATTTAATTTTTTTTTTACCTTTATGCTTTATCATCCTACTGCCTACATAGAGGGTAGACACAGAGCGGGGTAATTGTGGATAGAACAACAACATCGTATTTATAGTTACACTCTATTAAGGCTTACATTTTTTATTTAATATGATGATAAATATTTAATACGAGTGAACCTTTATAACATAGATTTTGCGACAATCTGATAAGATAAAATGTGCTCATATATCTAAAATCAGCGGTTATACTGAAAGAGAAAATGAACGGTATCATAGTAGGCTATCTATGCTTATCACGCAAAATATGATAAGATATATAAATGGAGATAAATCACAACAGTTTATTATTATTATTGATATTTCGAACATAATTTTTTTGGTAAAATATATGCTTTTTAGAATGTATTTGTTTTTATTATCCATAGCTAATTGCTGAGGGTCACCAAATAGAACCAAATCAGAATACAACGGGTGCTGCCGCTGAAAAAATATACGCGACTCTTCGCGAATGCCGTGATCAGATCGGCTTAAAGAAGATGAAGGGCATCAAACATCAAGGCTACTTACATAAGAAATCTGATAAAGGAGCTAAGAAATGGAAAGCTCTGTATTTTGTTTTATTGCAAGAAGGAACGGACACTCATTTGTATTTCTATGATTCTCCCAAAAGGACTAAGCCCAAAGGTCTTATCGATCTTTCTTGTGCTTATTTATACCAGGTGATGCTTTTTTTAAGTAGATATTAGTGTATTTTTAATTAATAGTAGTAGTAATTAATTAATAGTTCGTTCTACAGATTGGGACAGATGGATAGGCCTTAGACATTATACCTAGTTTTCGTATTAGAAAACAGATATTTATGGCCAAAAAGCATACTTTAAGTAATACTTAACAACTATTATAAAACAAAGAAATTTAAGATATTGCTTATTTGATTATGCATTTAAGGATGAAATGAGGAGGCCGCCTTGGCGTACCGGCACAGCGTCTGACTGTTGACGTCGCGACGGTTGTGAGGTCGTTCCTCACTCCATGGAATGAATTATTTTAATTAAACGCTGCTCTGCCACAGGTGCACGAGTCGCTCTGGGAGCGCGAGTTCTGCTTCCAGCTGGTGGAGCGCGCGCTGCCCTGCCTCTCCACGCACACGTTCCTGGCGGCCTCCACGGCGCACGAGCAGCGCGCGTGGCTGGACGCGCTGCGCCCTCTGTGCGTGCCGCAGCAGGCCAGGCATCACTGTAAGGTAATCTTTCTGTGTTTAAATTATATAAATGATAAAAAAATATGTATACGCCGTCCGATGTGTGGTATTTCAGAAGCCCGACCGAATCCTTTACTTTCGAAGCTTGAAGCGTATTCTGATAAAAAATATAGTACTTTGTAAATAAATATGCCTAAAATTAATAATTTGAAAGCATCGGGAATAGGTCTAGAGTCCACTTGTACTCGTTAGAAATGGTAGTGAGAGGTATGAGGTCTCGGCCCGTCTCGCTGCAGGTGGCGCGCGTGGTGTGGCTGCGCGCGCTGCGCGTGCGCTGCGTGACGGCGCACCGGCTGCCCGCGCGCCTGGCGCCGCGCCCGCACCTGCGCCTGGCGCTGGGCGCCGCGCCCGTGGCCCGCACGCGCGCGCGCCCCTCGCCCGACCCGCACTGGGACGACGAGTTTGTCTTCGAGTAAGTTGTCTCTTGTCTTATGCTTTGTTACAATAATACCGACACAATTACTGTCCATTAGTTCATTGACATTCCGACTTCATGTCAGTTGTCGTACACTCGGCGCCGGCCGCAGTGATTGAAAAAATATAAAAACCTTTGCTGTAGATTACTCTATTTTTTTCGAGATCTATATGTTATATCCTTATAAAAGTGATAATTAATACTAAGCTTAAAAAAGTTCCAAATTATGCCGTTTATTTTCAGTTTTTTCTATGTTTCATTCTAACATTTTAAGAAAATTTGCAGGTTTTTATGTAAGTATATATTAGTATGTATATTTATTGTAAGTTTTTCAATAAAACCAAACATATTAAATAAACAGGAATCGTTAATTGGTTTCTATGATATTGGGATTGACCAATCATTAATTATGACGTTGATATTTTACAAGCATATTTAATAATTTATAAACATATTTTTTGATAAAATACAACGTTATAAAAACTCGATCAAAAACCTATGAGCTTGGACGTAAATTTACGACTGACGAGATGAACACGAAAATATTTATCGAATTAATCCAACATAAACGGTAACAAAGTTAAACAAGTAGGGAAGGAAGGAAGGAAGTTAGGTTATTGCGTAAATATTTAACGAAATTGTTTGAAATCTCCGTATTATTTTTTTAGTGATGTACCACCAGATGTAACTTCATTTACAATCACTGTTCACAATACCGGAAAGAGAGGCAAGGAATCGGAGGTATGTGTAATGTAATATATACATGATAAAAATATAATTATTCTTTTGACTTATCATAATAAGTTATACTTTTTGATTTGATTTTGACTTTTACAATTTAATACCTAAAGAAGATTTTTAATATTAATCAACTAATTAGTTTTATTTAACAAAAAATTGTTTTATTATGAACAGAAATTAAATTATTGCGTACTTAACTGCAGGTTGCAGAATTAACCATAGAGTTAGCAAACTTAGCTAACGGTGAAGAGATTGAAGAATGGTATCCGTTAGCGGGAATGACACCCATAGGCGAATGGGGCTCTTTAAGACTTCGTATAAGGTATAAACGAAAATATGTTATTTTCCTATCATTTTGTTATTTTGTTTATACTACTAAACATCAAATGTAATATAAATTTATGGAATATTTTATTTATTTTATTCAGATCGTCAGATATTACCTTAATTTTTTAAGGTGTAAAAAGAAAAGTAGACTTATTATATAAAACCTCTTTAATATTATATTACATTTGTTTTGTTTAGTAAAAGAGATCGGTTGAAGGATGAAAAGATCATACAGAACATTTTTTTCCATAAAGAAATGCTATTAATTTATATTAATAATATGATATTAATTTGTCCATTACATACGTTCCGTCTGAGGTCTGTTTCAAATCATCCAGAAGCTCTGTAGTTCGGTGCAATGAAGGCCATTCAGTTGAGGATTCGATTCCCATTCGGACAAATTAATTATTTTCATTCGAGTGATTACACTATTATGAACTTGCGTATCATATTTTTATATCTTAGATACATGCAAGAGCTCGTAATGCCCCGAGAGGAGTACAACCCACTGCGTCAGTTGCTGTTGGAGCCGGGGCTGCCCGCTGTGAAGGCTTTGGCTGATTTGTGTCGTACAGACAGACAGCCTTTGGCTACATGTAAGTGTTATTTGAAATATATAATAACAATATTTTTATCAATTGTCACTATCATATTTGTAAAGTAATATTCTTATTCATCATATATGTGCTCCGTTAATCTGAAATGAAATAATCCTACTTGCCATTTAAAAGAGAATAGGATGAGATAGCGTTGTACATGATGTGTGCGCAGCGGTGCTGCACGCGTTCTCGGAGTGCGGGCGCGGCGCGGAGCTGGCGCGCGAGCTGGCGGCGGCCGAGGTGGCGCGCGAGGCGGACCACCGCGCGCTGTTCCGCGCCGCCAGCCTCGCCACCGCCGTGCTGGACGAGTTCATGCACGCCTGCTGCAAGCCCTTCCTGCAGGTGCGGTCGCTACTATTGTTAATTGCCATTTGTCAAAGATATGTGAATATTAAACTTTTGTATAATTTTAATACATGTTTTTTTCCATTATGAGGTCAATTCCGGTATTGATTGATTGGCCAATTGGCCTTCTCGGCGATTTCGGATCGTGTGGGAAAAGGGGTACCCTTTACCTTGTGGAATAGCAAACACTGTGCTTGAGAGGAATCTCAAGCACCCACATTTTATTATAATTAAAAAAAACACAGTGGCACAGTGACTGTAAACGCAACGGCTGAAGGTTCGATTCCTACTCTTAGATATTGGGGAACGAAGTCTCTCAACACTAGGTTCGAACAACAACCCTGCTCTATGTGAGATACAGTGTATTTTTTTAATATATTTTCCAATAAATATTTTCAGGCAGCAATTTCAGAAACAGTACAAAAGTTAATAGACGCAAAACAATCAGCCGAATTGAATCCTACAAAAATGGACTCCCCCGACGATGCGTGCAATAACGCTGAATTTTTACTTATGACACTGGACCAGGTATGAAATACGCATTGAATACATACCAATATTATACATATCAAAAGAAAAAAAAGTTCAATAAAAATATTTGCTTAGCAACCATCTAGCTTATCAACAAGGTATGACACCTTTGAGATAAACTCGAGTAAAATACCTTCTTTGTTTCTCTACCTATCATTATAGGAGCTAGACGTGAAAAGATAAAAAAAATATATAAATGTCTATATGACACACTTAACAGATCACATCAGCCAAATGAAAATAATTTATTGCTCAGTCGGAGCATCGAATCTACACCTTTCACCTTTACAGTGAAATAAAATATATTTCTGTGAAATGTATTTGTTTTTTTGCTAGTGATTTTTCTATAACAATAATGATGTACTGCAAATCGACTTATCAACCTATTCACGTCTGGTAGGGGATTAGTGTAATAATTGAATTGATGTCTATAATTGCATTAGATCACACTCTCCATCTTCACGTCCCCGGAGGCGTGTCCGCGGCCGGTGCGCTACCTGTGCGGGTGCCTGCAGCGCGCCGCCGTCGCCAAGTGGCCCAACGAACGATTCGTACGCACGAGGGTGGTGTCCGGTGAGACCATCGCTTTAAAAATAATACATCTCATACTTATCTATATAGAAAATTTGTTGTTATACACAACTTTACTTGAGTAGCTAGTTACTTTGTTCGTAGAATTTACGAGATTTTTTTTTTTTTTATATTTATGTTTTTGATTTCCTTTTATTTACCGTAAGTCTTAGTTATAATTTTATTCAATAATTTCACGGGTACCCAGATTATGTGATACTCTATAGCCTGCTAGAACAGACTATCCACTAATATCTCACGGTGGGGGCATCATGTGATATGTCCTTCGATCAGGCACTCATTAAAAAATCCGGGAACAGAATCAGTCTTCCATAGACCTTGCAGGAAATATGTCTATTCCGTATAACGAGAGAAATATGGCGTTTGCTTTTAAAATATACAATTTAAAAATAATGTATAATTACAAACACTCATTGTATCTATATAGCAAAGTAGGCAGAGAAAATCTAGTGTCAAATAAAGCAGTAACAAATACCATATATAATATTCCTCCTACAGGTTTCATCTTCCTCCGCCTAATCTGCCCGGCGCTGGTGGAGCCCCGCGCGTGGGGCCTCGTGTCGGCCGCGCCGCCGCCGCACGCGCAGCGCTCCTTGCTGATGGTGGCCAAGTGTCTTCAGAATCTGGCCAATCTTATTGAATTTGGAGCTAAGGTATGTTTGGCTGTTTATTTGCGCTTTTTGCTTGTGTTGGATATTGAGTGTTAGATATTATCGGTTGTTGTTAATATTTCATATTTATATATATATATATATATATATATATATATATATATATATATATATATATATATATATATATATATATATATATATATATAATTCGAGCAATTTGTAGAGAATAAAGTGTTTTGGCACTAGATTCTCTTTTAAAAGATTGTCATGTCATCATTTGAATATTATTCAATATCTTCCAGAAGTAATTCTAACAAATATTTTATTAATACACCAGGAGCCCTACATGGAGGTGGTGAATCCATTCATACTAAAGAACAAAGAACGAATGGTGGTGTTCCTAGACCAGTTGAGTTCAGTCCAGGACCCGGGTAACGTGCCCACCAACTCGAATAACAATTATGATATTGGTATGAAATTGTGTTAAATTGCTTTTTTCTGTCACTATGTTAAATAAATTTAGTTAATCAATAATATACCTAATATAGACTCGTTTTTATTCTATTTTAAAAATTTTCTTGAATTTTAAAGGTGTTGTTATTTTATATGAATGAATATAAGCAGTGGTTACATAGTAGTAGACCAAACTGGTTATTTAAAGTTTTTATGCTCTATATAGACAGGGGGCGGCATATAAGACCTGCCACTAAAGAGAATTTTAATAACAAAAATTTTATTCTCCACTATGGAATGAACATATCATGTATATTTTATTCAACAGCTAAAGAGCTCGCAACGATCCACCACATCTGTGTGTCCCATCTGACTGAGCTACAGAATTTGGCCAAAACCCAACCAGCTATAAGGAAGCTGGTGACCGTCACGGAAATGCTCACTAAGCACAAGCACAAATATCTTGAGATGATCAGATAGGACAAGCCTTTAAATACAGGTATTTTTTATATATATACATAATATGGTCATATATGTTTATTTATCTTAATTAACAATCCTGTAAGCAGTGTTAAATTGTTTGCTTACATGATTCTTGTACAATGTTTTACTTTATACAAATACTCGTGAGAATTTATTTTGTAAATTTGGGTATATTTTTTTACTATTTTAATAAAAATAGTAAAGTATGATAAACATTGTCATAGAAGTTGTTGTTTATTTTTGTGTGGAATATAAAACGTTAAATATCTTTTATTAGTGTTGCCATAGAAATTTAATGAAATCGTCTCTTAAGACTTTACTAGTACAGATACCTCGAACACAACGTGAATAATAAGGAAATTTATTTATTTATTCTCTCCATAACTGAATATAATAAAAATAATTAAAATAGAATTTTAAAATAAAATTAAAATATATATATATATACAAATATATATATATATATATATATATATATATATATATATATATATATATATATATATATATATATATATATATATATATATATATATATATATATATATATATATATTTTATATATATACAAATTATACATTTTCATAAATATAATTTTCACATTGTTACAGGGTAAAACTAACGGAACAGTAATAGCAGTAGTCGTAGTCCGCAGGACTGAGTCTTAGTCGTATTCGTGTAGTCATTTAGCTTTAGCCTTACATTACTTAGTTCCAACGAATACAATATTTCCGAGCTTTCTCGTGCCAAATACGTATTCGTTCACTACTTACATAACACTAATTTATGTATAACTTTTATGTAAGCATTTATTCAACTGCCTATTTAAAGTATTCTTAGTTGTTGGACGGTTATGAATGTTTTTTTTTAGTTATACTTATCATAAAAAGGTCTGCATATACTTAAATTGCTTCATTAAGATGGTTTCTTTAAGGACAGCCGAGTTTTTTTGAGCATGTATAATTATTTTTGAAATGATATTATGTGACTTTTAAATAAAGAACAGTAATTGTTGTTCATAATTTTACTATTTGAATCGTTCATAACCGTTAAACGTATATTTAGGTGCAACAGAAAATGGCTCTCTAGTATCGTAAGTAGTATTTATTGCCGATAATAGCTATGAGATTGACATCAATCTGGGCATGGGAATGTTGTTACAGTTATGGGTGTAATAAGCAATTAAAAATAAGTTTCATATGTGTAAGCAAACATTTGTATTTATCTGTGTCTATTTTTTTATTTGATGTACTTGAATAAATTATTTATGTAATTTATTTTAAAATATTCGTACGTTAATTGGCTTTTGAAAAAAATTTGATTACATTACAAAAGTTTGTTGCTTAAGCCGTTCGTAAAACACCTTTTTGATTATTTATCTTTGCCCAATTTGTCTATTACATCCATAAAAATTACAGATTAACTAACGATTTTAGTAATTAGAATACAATCCTCGTACGTAATGCACATGTAAATGGCCGTTAGGTTGAGCACTGACTGATATAATAGTAATTCATAAGAGTTCATTCTTTACCTTTGTAATCTATGAGAGCAAAAAAAGAAACTATATAATGTAAAAATTATTCTTAGATTCGCTAACGTTTTGTATGTGGTCCCTTTTTATAACGATTACCTCGCTTGGGAATGTATGAGTAGTGTTGCCATTTGATATTCTAAATATTTTTTAAATAACAAAAATTTTATACAAGTAACAAATGTAAGAACTTAATTATAAAGTAACTAATACAAACTTGTAAGAAACCGTGTATGATTTTACATCTGGCGACACTAGTTTAAATGACACGATATTAAATGTTCATTATAATGATACATCACGTGACAATTTTATTAGTATTTTATATTTTACATTTATGCTATTTATTTTTTAAGTCTAGTTTGTAGGCTATTTCATTATTAGTATTAGGCTACTATAAGGTTCTACTGTCAATCGCAAGACACCAAAAATGTTTTAGAATGGAGATTTGAATGTGATAGATCCTCGTCTGAGTAGAGATTAGAAATGTATGCGAGTAGTCTTTTATTAATCGGTATTACATATATAACTACCCCATTACAATTTATACTCTGTGATAAAAAAATCTTCTCATTTTTATTTTGCAATTGTTTTATCATATAACATTCTTTTAAAGCATTTATGACAAACAGTGTTGTTACTTGTCACAAATATATTACATTTTATATTAATCTCAATTTTTAAGAATTTATTTTATAGCTATTGTTTCTGTTTTCTTGCTCAAGTAAGGAATTAGTATTGTAGTGCCATAATTGTACTCGTAAGTGGCTCTTTTGTAATTGCTTTATATATTTAATAACTTGAGCCTTTTGTATTTTTATTTATAAACAAGAAATAGAAATAAACTTTTTATTTAAATAAAAATATTTTTTGTTTTGTTTTTTTATGGAAACTGCTATAAATATATTTTACGGATTATTTACAAGATAGTGTTTTTTAGATTTATCCCATTATTTAGTCCTCGAGCTCACATCTATTACGTTATAGTCAGACGTTGTCCTCTTGTGCCACGGAATTGTTACGAAATTTCGGAACTTGTTGGAGCCTCTGATTGCTAAAACACTTCCCATTCCGAAACTTTTCAATCAGATGTTTAAAATGAAAGATGCGTGATGGCGGTCGGCGTGCACAAACAAGTTCAAAATTGTCGCTTGAGGGGAAAGCTTTCTGGGCGTTTTTGATATATTACCATCACTTGATATTTTTATGGACGGAGAACGGTTATTACTTTGTTTTTGAGCATCGCTTTGGGTTAAACATATCCGAGAATTTTTAAGCATCCCTACTAAATCAATCTTAACACATTTGTCTACTACTACTAGTGTCGTTGTGAAGGTTTCGAATTTTATAAATTATCTTATAATGCATACTGAACTTATACACTGAATTGTAACGAACATTGTGAGGTACATTTTAATACGTGATCTAAATCATAACCAAATTTTGTCTAAAAAAATGCTAAATAAAGCGTAAATACTAATACCCATACGGTAAATTAAAACATTATGTTGTTATGTCATCTCCAATGAAGTTATATTTTTAAACATTTTGTACTTCCCTTTACTATACACAATTACTATAATTTTATCATGTATTTTTTGTCAAATTTTATCAATATTATTTGCATTAAGTTCATTTATAAATACGGTTGATAGCCGCTATAACCCGATCCTGAACTTTATTAATTCGTTTATAAAACAACATATTTTGACTCGATGCATCGAAATGTATTTAATTAGTAAAAGCTAGTACATAGTAAGTGTCTTTGTATTAAACAATGGTAGTTACTAATTAGATATCTAGACTGATTACTGTTCTAATCTGTAGAAATTTTTTAGTATACATTTAAATATGCACTAGATTTTTTAAATGATTGAAATCCAAATGTAGAATTAGGTCTATAAAGGATTTGTATAGGAAAGTTTTATACATAAGTCTTAATTCAATTTTATAAAATTTCCGTTACTTTATCTATATTTCTATCACAGTTATGTTTGTTTCAAGCTTTATTATCAATGTCATAATAATAATTATTTCATCACTTTTTTATTATTTGTTCGCCATATTCATATTTCTTTTTAATGTGTCAATTTTTATAGGTGGTTATGAAACATAAGGGTTTATTATTGTTTTTAAACAACCTCTGTGTATGTCTTAATGTTACTGTTTTTTCTTAAATTTGATCTGTGCTAGAAATTGTAATAAATATAAATAAACAAGAACATAAATATTGCGTTTATTTTTATAAATTAGTTTTCACTTATGAGTACCGCACTTCCTTAATCTTTCTTCCTTCCTTCCCTTTTTCCTAGTGGAAACTACCATTTATGTCAAAAAAAGAATAGCAAAAGCCATAAATATACAGCAAGTTGCTACATAAGGTGATTTTCTTTCACCAATTCTTGCACATTTCCAGAAGGTACCCAAGAGTCTGAAGCAAAACGTATATATAAAAGTAAAAGAAAAATATAATAATAGTTTAAACAATTATAATATTTTCTAATCTAGCAAATTCAAAACATCTTCACAGATGTTTTTTTACATATTTCAACAGGTTTAGTAAGGAATCTTGTAAGATGGGCAAGGAACAAAACTAAATAAAAATAATGATTTGTCATTTTGTTAGAGAGAAAACTATTGCCTAATCTTTTATACTAAAATTCGAAACGAAAACATTCGAAATACTTTATATACTTTAACAAAAATGTTGTTTACCCAGTTTTTTTACGATCCATGATGCTTGGGAAGAAAGATCTTAAATATGCACACGTACATATTAAAAGTAATATTACGGATAATAAGCTTTGGAAATTAAATATAGCACTCTGAAACAAATTAATATTGTTACTAGTAAATACTTAGCTGAACAAATGATTTGTTAGAGTTCTTACAGACCATAATTGCTCTTTACCAATAAAAATATCGTTGATATGAGACTATTGAACAACAACACTGTAATAATTTTAAGAATTAAGCAATTACTACTGAATTACTTATAAATATTAAAAGTATGCACATTCAAATAGGCACACAATATTTTTGAGTTTGACATATGACAGATAACAACACGGCAAGTGTTACGGGTCATGCGATGACATTTAAACACGACAATTCCAATTCAGATTCAAATTCCAATTCAAATTCATCCAAAACAATTTTTTATTGAAATAAAATAATAAAACGCACATAGCAGTGCGCGTCATACTATATCAAAATTATGAAAGCTTGAATGGGGTTTACTAGAGTAGTTGTTACTTTAAATGTACAATATAATAATTAGGATTGGAATGCTGACGCTTATTTAGTTACTAATAATACTATTGAGTTTGGTTACGGGTTAATAAATTTAATAATAATAATAAATATGTCTATGATACTCGAGGTAGTTAGAGTTGAAATTACGTAGCTCCGTTGAAAAATGTTAATCACTTGAACTTGAATTAAACAACTGGAAAGTCGACAACGTAAGAAACAAAAAGGTCGTGGAGCTAGGTCCAACTCGCATTCACATCACTAGATTTTATTCTGTGGCACATAAAAAAAATGATAAACACACGATCGCAGAAGTAAATACGAAAATGGGATAAAGTGAAATCGTTCTGATAAAACTTTCTATGAAAATATTTATAAGTAGTGCTCTTATAGATAAAGTTATCAAACTATTTTTAAAATAGCATGGAAGGAGATAAATTTGCTTTAGTAGAAAAAATTATAAAGGACGTACACAATGTTTTGTCCAAAATATCAGATTTGTAAGTATTTGGCAAAAATTCAAATATTTAAGTTTAATTTTGTGTCCACAAAACAAAATTAAAATGCGCAATTTTTCAGGTACGCCTTTGATGTTGTCCCCATGGATGTTAATTTTCAAAATAAATCTCCTGTTCTACACTTGGAAAATTGTTTAGGTCTAGAGTCTTGGTGTGTAAAACATGTGTACATGTATTGTTACTCCGAAATCATCGATAAATATTGCTTCACACTAAAACGCAAACAAAGAAAGATTTCTTCTACAAATTGCGATCGCCTGATAAGATTAATGAATGTAACTCTCTTGCTTAACCCTGAGATTAATTTGTTATGGAATAAGAGACGAGATATGGTACTGGATCGTGTTTTAGACAAGACTGTAGAATTACATTTTACTAGACTTATTTTGTCAAGAAAACCTAAATGTAATGAAGTCTTTGCATATAGAAGATGGATTCTAGAATATATTTTACAAGGTATGTAATGTTGTTTAGTAATATTCTATAAAGAATCTTTTGTATACATATATAGTTATTATAACACATTAAAATATGAGGCTTATTCTGTTGTTCTGTAGTCATAAAATAAATTTGTTCTTTTTAATTTTTCAGACATAAATAATCACGAGAGCTACAATATTGAAAGTCTTATTAATGATGAGTGTGTGGTTTGTGATTTAGCTTCAGACAAAAGTCCTAATAATTATCACAGTTGGAATCACAGGATGTGGGTTATAAATACAATAAAAACAAGAATTCATGAAATAGACCTTAATACTTTATTCATAAAAGAGTTTAATTTTTCTGAAAAATGGACTTCAAAGCATGTATCTGATTATAGCTGCTTCCATTACAATCAGTTTTGTATACAAAATTTGTACAATATTTCCAATAGCTCTTGGATAAGTTTGGAAAACACATTAAATATCAATATGAGAAAGGTTTTTATTACAGTTTTGGCTTTAAATCTTCCTAAAGATATGACAATTCAAGCATCTGAAGAAAATTTGATCTCTTATTCTGCAGAGAATCTTGTAAAATTTTTGCTAGCATATTCTAATAAAATATGTAATTGCACCATAGGATTATGGTCAATTATGTTGGAAAATACAGATCCTATTTCATGTATTATCATCTAATAATGAGTTGATACAATTCTATAAATATCATGAGACACTCTGGTATCATAGAAGGTTCATCATCCATGAAATTATTACTATTATGTATGATTATTTTGGTCTGGTCAGACAAAATGGTGCTTTAATAAAAAAAATTTGTAAAAATTGCAACTATGATGACACAAGGCAGAAACAAGCCAAAATTGTTAGATATGACAGCAACCGTATATATTCTAGTGTTCTATTTAATGTTATTATGTCACATGAAAAGAAGTTCATTGATGAAAGAAAGAAAGATGGCGACAATTATGCTGATAGGCATGAAAAGTATTTAAAATTTGTGGAAGGCCTTAATAACGTAATGTAAAAAGACAAATATTTTAGAAATATGCAATTAATTTTTTAAAAAAATATTTTAAAAGTATGGGATTAGTGTTATTACAAATGTCAAAAAATATTGATGCTTGAGAATTGCATTTATGCATTACACTTTTATTTTCATTGAGATAACATGATTTTATATTTTTTTTATTTATCAAATATATTTTACTCGGAGTAAGAAAGATGGCAATACTTATTAAATAGGCTTACATATTAAACTAATATACCAATTTTCCAGTTTTCCAGTTTTCTATGACACATTTAGAATATAAAATAGGATTTAAGTTTATATTTACATCCCTAATAATGTATTGTGAATTGTATGACATTAATTTATGTTCTATAATTGTGATATTTTCATATATGCTGCTAATTAAAAAATACATTCTTGCATTGTACTTTTGATCTATATAATATTTGTTACAATAATTGTAGATAGACTAGACTAGACTAGTAAGAATATTATCCCACCATTGGGTTGTCTTAACTGGTTGTTAAACAGATTAATTAAATATATCTTGACACAATATAGTGGGGGAGATAGAAAGGGTTTTATATTTATCAAGAATGAACATGGTATGATGTCTTAAAAATTTGTATGTTAAGACAACCATTAGAGGCTACTATTGTTACATATATATGGCAGCATCTTATAAAAATCACAATGATTATTAATACATCCCGCACTAGAGGATATTTATTATTTTCAGGATACAGCATGAAGTAAAGAAATATTTATCTATATAGTGATTGTAGTTCTTTATTTAAATAAATATCAATATTTATTTAAGTTATAGGTAATGCAAATTAAAATATTTTATTGAATTTTAATTACATTAATTTTAAAATTTCTTACTATATAACATGTGTCTTACAGTAGAATAATTGGATGTTAAATTAGTTTTAAAATTTTACTACATGATGATAGACTTTATGTTAGGTTAATTTGTTATGATAGCCTAAATAAATAACAAGCGATATGTTAAAGAGCTATTTATAAAAAAGAAAATGTTATACAGAAATGTATTAAATAGGCAACTTTAGTTAATTATTTGTTTGTGTTTGATTAATTGGGGTTAATAAAAATAAAATTATGTATAATTTTTTAATTATTTAAATTATAAAGCCATTGGAATATTATTTTGATGTATTTTTAGATAAAATAGAAACCAACTTGCAATGTTCCTGCATCTTATTTTTTAATGCGCTTTCATATTAGGCCGCGTCTGCGTTATAAAGGCGTTTTATAAGTAATATTATAGAGTGATTAGAATTGTGCTAGAATCGGTGATAGTGTGGTTTATCCTTATTTGTGTGGTGTGATATAATAATACATTGGCTTAATATATTTGCGTTATAACCTGATTTTAGTGTGTTTTTATTTTTTTCAATTTATGTATTTAAGTAAATGGAATAAAAGACATAGAGTATAAATATTATGTTTTATTTTTCTATTGCTTATGCCAAATTTAATAAGTTGAATATTACAAAAAAGGTGATTGAAGTGGAAGGCCAGCGTGGCCCTGTGGGGCAGTGTCCCATAGTAAGCGCGATGGTCGTTGGTTTGGTCCTGACTCGTAAGAGTGAATTATTTTAATTTTTCAGCTCTATATGGATAACCTTCCTACATGTGGGATCAATATCAATACTAAAATAAGACACTAAATTGTTTGTTCATTTAGTATTTTTACGAAAAAAAGATGATGAATTATATGTAGAATATTATTATATGATTATAGAATATGTATATATTATTATTATTATGAGTCTGTGTCGTCCCACTGCAGGGCAAATTCCTCTCTACCTCCTTTCCATTTCTGGCGGTCCTGATCTATTGTTATCAGTCGTTTAGATGTTTGAAATCGTCTGGCGACCATGGTGATCTGCCGCATGGTCGCTTCCCAGTTGGGGTCCAATTGGTGGTGATTTTGGCCCAGCGGTCATTACACATACGGCAGACGTGGCCTGCTCAGTTTTATTTCAATTTCGCAGTTTTTTGGGAGACGAAAAAATGCTCGTAAAGCGCAAAACCTTTAACTAAATAGCCATTTTCTAAATTCTTATAGGTTATCTAATCTACTGTAGTTCTACATCAGGTGTTTCAGTTCCCGGATTTTTATATGTCAATGGAAAGAGCTTATCATATACGAACATTTTTATTATGGCAGCATTTCTTTGTTTCTTATAATTCTGATGGACCGCTTTGGGTATGCATCAGATGTGCTAGTGTGTGAGGTGAGTGTGAGGAATTCCATTTTTTTTTCAAATAATTTGCTATGAGTATAGTGGGGTTGCTGCAACCAGGTTGGATATTTTGTTTCTAGTTCAATTTCATTAGTGAAGTCCCGAGGGCCCCTTAGCCATATATAGGCCCATAGCATTGACTAGCCCTCCAATAGCTCCACCACTGTTCCCGGTCCACTGGGAGCCTATTTTGTAGGAGCCCGAAGTAGCAGCCGTGTCTGCAAAGTGCCACTACCAGCGCGCAGATTCACATCCCAATCCCCTCATGGTCCAAGCGTTTACTTACGCTCCTTACCCACACCCGCTTCTTCAACGCTCTTGAAGCGTCTTTCTAGACCCTGAAGATCTCATAACGGTCGCCAAAACTCATTATGTTGAAAGGATTTACTCTTCCGTCTCTCAATACATTTCCGTCGCCGACGGAACAGACAACGTGGCTCCTCCTATCTTACGACACGTCCGTGTCACGGCGCGTTGCGCCTCTATGGTCAAAGACTATTTGAATAACGGTGCCGGGGTACTCGAGCTACCTGTGCTCGCAATTTTCTTGTCGGTTGTCGCTTTAAAAACCATTCCAGGTCAACAACAGCTATTATAGCCAAATCGAGATATAAATAATAATGTAGCGTCTTATTATCCCAACACTGCTATAGCGAGGATTT
The DNA here is from genome assembly GCA_037127375.1 of Dione juno. NCBI lineage: Eukaryota > Metazoa > Arthropoda > Insecta > Lepidoptera > Nymphalidae > Dione > Dione juno. The sequence goes on from JAXRJS010000068.1 coordinate 7,195,365, forward strand.
GGGGAGTGTCTTATTTAATGTATGCGATAATTATTGATTTAATTTGTATCACAGAAAATGTTTCTATTTTACATATTAGAGTTTTGCCTACAGCACATAGCGACGTTGGAAAGCTAAAAAAAAAAATAATAATAATTTTTTAGTTTCTAACACTGAAAGCGAATTTATGGTGTTTTTCTTGACTCAAAATTTATTAGTAATAAGAATTAGAAGATTTAAAAAGATAAAAGCTTCATTCGATTTATTATAATAGATTTTTTGCAAGCTTTACAACGAAAATGAAATTATACAATACATAAAAACTATAGTAAATAATACGAGTGGGTATTCTGAATCTACGACGTAAATTATATGTTAATAGTCATCGTAACTATAAGAAATTACACCTAAAATGCATACGCAATTAGCTGGAGTATTTACGCTTAATATGGGTCAGGAGGCTCGCACATTGGGAGTACCTACCGTCGGTTGCTTCTACCGATTTTAGCCACCGATAAACTATGTAAAGCTTATATAACTTTTAATTTTAAGCTTTTTGCGTTGCAAATAAGATACTTTTTGCAGTAGTCGATAGGTGTACATAGCACAGAAGGCCCGCTTCGCGCGTGACGTCACAGCTGTGTCGCGCGCTCGCGGATTCCAGATCGATATTTGTAATGGAGTTCGAGAGACTCCGTACAAAGTCGGAAGAGCCGAGTGACGCTTCCGCCACGTGCGAATTACGTAACAATATTGGCAGGTTGGCTACAACAAGTCATTGACAAAGAATAATTTTGAAATTGAATTATAAAGCCATTGCACTTTTACATCTTATAAAAAAAATGCAGGAAGGTGCCGTCAACCTGTATAATGAGAACACGTCTCAAGTAGTCGCAATTTTAATCAGGCTTACCTACTAAGTTGGATGGGTAAATTGTACAGGCTGTTAAAGGTCTACCCGAGAGTCAACGAAAAAAGCGTTTGTAATCACAAGGTAATCACGCTTGTTACAAAAAGTACCAAGAATGCCACGCTTCCTTGGTAATTTCTTTTATGACAAATAAATAAATATATTACGCTTAAAGTTAAAAGGACGTGCTAGATAAAACCACTCGTATAAATTGTTAAATAAACTCTTCCTGAATTTAAAGTACAGAACCACTGCAGAATAATGACACATAACACGAATTGCGAATATCTCTCAGCTCGTAGTGCTGCAGGTGCTAAGTATATTGAGATGTGTTAGGAATTAGAAATACGATTTTATCTCTTCGATTAGAGTCTATACGTGTATAGGCTTTACGTGTTTTTACAAGTAATGAGTTTTCATAAAATGTCAGTAAAACCTTAATCTACTAAGTTAACTTAATTTTAATGGACACTGGTTCTCTATAATAAATATTCAAGACATCAAAAACTTCTTTATTATGATAATTCATATGTAACAATTGGCTTCTGTAGTAGAATCGACGAGTTACTAGCTCGTAATAATCAAACTTTAATAGAAAATTGTGAGTCGTGTGTGTACGTGCTAGTTGTTAAGAAAAACGTGCAAGGAATTTTCTTAGCAATTTGGTAATACTATTTAGTCCAACGCGTTAGACTGTTACTTATATACTAATTTATAGGTACCTAACGTTAACACACGTTACTAAAAAGTAACTTACAGTATGCATTATTATATAACGGGGCATAAGCCACATGTTTATTAAATTTGAATAATTAAAACAAACTATATTCAATAATTAAAAAATAGCTGTATATTCGTTAGGTGAATATAAAATTGTGACTATACTTAAGTCTGAAATTTGTAATTTAAAACTAGAACCAAAGTTGGATAGTTAAAAGTTTATAATAGCCTCAAAGATTTGTTGTACAAACATTGAAATATAGATCTATATATCGATCAACAACGTCGACACACGACACACTACAATAAAATGGGTAGCCTATAAATATTTTACTTAGTTGACCAATAAAAGCGTAGCACGAGCAGGACTAGAGACTAGGGCAGTGCAATAATTGCATTCAGTTTAACCGGGTCCGATCGATGTGAGGGTATTTACCTCGCCGGGCGAAAATAATCCGGGTGCCGGTGATGTCAGAAGACAGTCGCCACTGCGCGTGCGTACTGGACGTGAACGTAAAAATGTGTGGATGCGCTTTCAAAGCCTTATTACTCGAGCGACGTTAACACGACGAGCTTTCGCATCGGGCACGGCGCGCTACAGTAGGCAGTTAGTGAGATTTGGAAGTGTATGTGATGAGTGATTGGCGTGGGCATGTCCTGCGGCCTGTAGGTTGATGGCTCGGCGGCGAGGCGCCGGGCGTCAGTCGGTCGCCGGGCCGCGGAGAGCCGGGCGCGCGTGTGAGATATGGCGCCCCGCGGCGGCCCGTGAGGCGCCGGCCCCGCCGACCGCCTCGGGTCGACGGGCCAGCCCGGTCATACGGACTCTCGTCCCACCATGTCCTTGCTCAGCGTCACAGGTTGGTTTTCGCGCCACTTTCACGCTTACATTTATATCGAAATTCTCTGTTGTAACAGCCGCGCTAAAGTACAAATATACTCCAAACGCTGCCCTAGCTTTGTTTTATCTTGAAATCCGTAGTAGTTATGGGCGCGTACTTAACACAAAGCATTTCGGGACGTCGCGCAACGATGTCGTTTTGCTAAGTGCTTACAATTTTAGGCATTTACGTTAGTGGAATAGCATTTTAATAGATATTTGGCGTATTTTCAAGAATTATTCGTATCCATATATACAATTTACCGCTTCTGTCTGTCATTGTTATTTGTATAAAAAAAAAACAAAATAAATCATCTTTATAAATAATTACGAACTAAAATTAAAATAAAAAATAAATACTGTATTGAAATATATAAGTATAAATCTGGAGATTTTTCTCAGTTTATACTTATTCGTACACTTAACGGCATCACATAATATTACCATTGAAACCCATTAAAAAAGGCTTTCTTTATACTTTCATCCTAGACTCATTCATCTTTTCAGCACAACACTTATATAAATAGCTTGCCCGAGGCCCATATCGCTTAATGGTTACTTCTATTTAGAACATTTCAAAAGCGGAATCAGAGAATCGATATCGTGCCTTTGAACATATTATTTGGGCACATATATAGGTTGCAAAATATAACAATTATATATATTTATAAATTAGTACCTTGTTTTGCTATTTGACGATAATCTTTTTCACAAAATGTAATGGTACTAAGAATTCGTATTTATCATCAATCTTATATTTTATAAATATACACTTTACTAATTTATACGTATTAATAAAATTATTATAACAATTTAAAAAAAAATACATTAATTTATAAATAAATTTGACTTCTTCAAAATAGGTCACAAAATATAGAACAGAGCTTTTAGGTTTCCTCTAATTTTGTGTCACCATATCACGTATCCAATACAAATGCATTGGAGTTGAACGACCGACACGAAAACGAAATATAATTCCTATTTATTCGTCTAACTTGTTAAGCATTCGCCGAAAATCCGCAGTGTATTGCATTTAGACTAAAAGCGAATTTAGTACAAACCCATTAGGTTCAATTTCAATTGTAGTTCTCTAAATTGTGGGCTGGAAAATTGCTACGTTATTCGGTGCATTTGCGAACATTGTCTGGCTTCCATTTCTGATTAATTGAAGCTTACATTGTGATTGACGATTCATTATAAAATATAAGATTATAATTTATTTACTTACAGTATATATTTTTTTGTTATTAATTATAATATGGTGTATTTAGTTAAATGGAGGTTGTAGTATTTAAATGTGACACCTTACACATGTACCTACCGTTCTATTGCAACTTACATATAAAAATATACAATATGGTACTTACATAAGTATTTGCATCCTTAAACGTAATTTTAACTACAATTTTCTTGACTCAATTAATATGAAACTAAATGTAATTGTGTAATATCACATTGACATTGTAATTGCAAATATATAACCGATTCACAATTTCTTTTATAAAAGTTAATTCGTTAATAATTTTAAATGACTTCACACTTCTTTGTTTATCGTCAATAATTCTTTTGAAATTAGATATTTTTTTAAGTGTAACAGTACTAGTTATTAGTAAGAGTACAAATATTACTTTCAAAGTTCTAAGGTAGTATATAGGGTCGAATTGTTCTTCGAGTACTTTACATACGACATTATACAAGGTTTTTATTATAAAGAAGAAATTCTAATTTACATAGGAAAATCGGACTTTTAAGGCGCAGTTTATACTGAAGCAATGTTTTTAAAAATGAAAGATATATTAAAATGATTTATATTCATTTAAATGGTTGATGTGGTTATGTCTTAACTATATTTTTTATTTTTGAATGTTGAAATTTTAAATGCATTAAACGTTTATACAATATACATATTTCTTATAATGTCTACGAAATTCAATGTTTTACACGAGTGGAGCACTAACAGTGCTTGGCCTTTTGCCACATACATAGGTGATAAATTATTCACAATTATCCCCCTGTACGCCCCATACCATCCGACACGTGTGACTTCCAGCTTATCGGGTAATCTACGCCAAATATAGGTTCATAATAAGTTTTGAATGGGGGAATTGAAATATAATAATAATAGGTAGCTAATATTTGATTACTTCACCTTTACGTATGTTTGGTTAAAATTCATATATTTAGGTACACACAAATATACTCTACACTATATTGTTCCATGTGAATATTTTTCAGGATTTCAATTACTTAACGTGACTTCTACGGATATATTAAATAGGTCAAATGAAGAGCTTTTGTACATTCGTAGAATTTATATCATATAAACAGGAATATTTTTGGTTACTTCTTATTTACCTTACATACATACAAAAGATAATCTTTTTAATTAACATGAACTATAAATAATGTTTGAGCATGTAGCTTTTACAATTAAACCAAAATTAAAGTTTTGAACGCTCCTATACGGCTTATATAAAACTGTAAATAAGTCTCGTTTCAGTCCAAATTTGGCTTTCAACTTAAGTACGTGTACTGGTTGTAAAAATAAGTTTTGAAGTCTCTACAGTCCGTAATCAAGAGTAACTAACTAGTAATATATAATTGGAAGTCACTTAAGTAGTATTGATAAGTTAGTTAATTACTCAAAGTATATTTAAAAAAACATATTCAATTACTATAATAATGCTTAGAGACAGCGACATGCAAGAGTCCATGGTGAATTGAGTTAAGTTGCAATCTTTCATTCTTGCGAAACTTAATGTTTCTTATATGTGAAATTATTGTTATTTGTCATAATATTTTTTAGATCATCCAAGTCACGCAATGTGTGGCAAAAGTCAGGTGTTAGGTCTACAACTCGCTGTAACGGAAATACATATTCCCTGTAGTGCAGAATAGGTAATCTGCATTATCTACTAACCATCAACTTCTGACTTGAAAGAGCCAACCTGGTCTTTATTGTTCTCAATGTTGGTGCTACTGGGGTATAGATAACAGAAGCAACACTATAGAAATATATTAAAAAAACTTGCATGGTTATTTTCATATAAAAAAACCTTGCAGATAGCATGTTAGTATAGTCACAAAAGTAGGTACCCTGAAAATATGTTTTTGTCCTTTATTTTTCTACCTTGGTGATTTTTATACTTTGTAGTTTCATGCCAAAATAATTTATTTCAACTGCTACAATCAATGAACATATTACTTTTCTTTTTATGATTTCTCTTTGAAGTTGAAGCGTTAGATTTCTCTAGGGATAGAAAAGATATACTTTGATATCTATGAATCGATGATGGGCTTAAAAAATGCAAGATAAGGTTTTTTTTATTTCGTCTAATTTTCTAATTTATTGTTAAATAGTTTTGATAATATTTATTGGTAATTAAATAAGTATACTAAAATTCTATAAAAAACTGAAATTTCATTTCGTTAAAATAAATTCTACTACAGCAATTGACGCTACTACCTATATAAATGCACTATGCTTAAAAATACGGTCAAGTGTATTTCAGATGCACGTTGAGGTTCTTATTGAAAATAATTTTAACATGTTTATTTATATAAAAAATACTTTCAAATAAAAAAGAATCCTTTTATAATTTATATAAGCCTCTACTCTTATTGAAAAATAAAATAATATTTAAGTAAAATAAAAATTACATTAAATTCAAGCTGTCGTGGAGTAGCGGCACAGGATCGGATTATACGCGTCGGTTGTTAGTTCAATTTTTACTTGGGGAAATTAATTATCGAATTATTTTGCAGTTCCGACTTCAAATAGCGGTGATCTACTACTATAAAAGTAAGAATATAAAGGCACGCATCACTCGAAACGCAATGTCGCGAGGTAGAAAGCGGAGACCGCAGTGTCTTAATATTAGGTTCCCTCTGCCTACACTACTATATGCGAGACACTACTTTACAAAGTAAAGCTAAAAAACACTTTTTTTAATTAGATGTGAGGTATGGTTAAGATATAATTGACGTCATCATGTTGCAGTTAGGAAGCGTCTGACTGTATACGTTCCGCGTTGTCTATATAATTATTCAATATATATTTCATTCTACTTGACGTGCGTGCCTCCGGTCTTAAAGTCCATTATTCATCCCAGTCTATACTTTCATTAAACACCTGCTGTCGGTCACATAAACAAAGAAAACAATGTGCGCATACAAACAGAGAGAGAGAGAGATAGATACAAGTTAAAACATCTAAGGATCATTCATTTTCTACTGGATCTCGCTAATTTATTTTTGCGCTAATATTTTTGTATTGTTTTATAACATGTATTTATGTTTCATACAATTTTTACTGTATTTGGTTTAGTACTTACGTATTGTAGTGTAATATAATTTAAGGCATGAGTATTCCCGCTCTATATTTTTCATTAATTTTTTTGAAATCATGTTACATGGTACACATGATTATGTATTATATATTTTTAGGGTTCCTCACTTGAAATGGAAAAAACGAAACCCTTATAGGATCATTCTTGTCCGTCTGTCGAAATCATTTTCTCAAAATCACGTGATGCTATCAAGTTGAAATTGGTATTAAATTTCCAGATATGTCGCTTAGATTTCAGATGATGAAATAAAAATTACAGTATCAAAAAAGGAAAAACTCTGAAAATTAGTTATTTATAAGTTTAATACAGACTTATACTGTTCATTTCATACAAAATATAGAGGATAAGACCGCAAATTTTTTAAATTTTTATTTTCCGCTAACATACAATCATGAAATTGGTACGGAACTCTCGGTACGCGAGTACTACTTGCATATTACCAATATTTTTTATAATATCATTACTCACAATGTCTCATCTCATCTGTAATTATAATCTAATATCTATAAAAATACATTTAATATAATGAAATATAAAACTGCATTTGCTACTTGATTTTGATGTTTTAATTTATTATATTTCTTAAAAGTCTGACGTTTGTTACTAACAAAGATTTTTCTTTTCAAATTTATAAGAAACGCTTGTCATTTTCTTCACAAGTGATGTCAGTCAGGTATTCATTGGGAATTGTGTCAAGAAGGGACGTTTTAAACTCGCCATACCAGCGTCGCGCTTATATGGCTTCTATTCCTTATAGTACGATGCCGCCGAGCCCAAGTACTAGCTTTACAATGAAATTTACATATTATTTGAAATTTTTTGATGCTATGTTACACAAGCTTACTGTCTGAAATCTTCTATCAAGAATTCTTCTGCGTCGAAATTCTTATATGCTTTATACAACTTATTAAGTTGTTATATCTCTGTAGAGAGATTTTTACAAAGTTTCCGCTACCCAAAAATTATTGAACTTGAACCCGTGTCTCTTGGACGGTTTTCATTAAGAATTCTCCTTTTCAAAGTACATTAAAAATACTTAATATTCACATTATTAATCAATTAATTTTAAAATAACATTATGTAACTTTAAGTAGAAGAAAACAACATTAGCTTATAAAGATATTATGAAAGACAATACATAGATGTATTGTTAGTTGCAAATAAAATTTAGAATATATTGTACTAAGAATATTGAGATTCATGAGATATTTTTGGATTTTAACATGACAACGAAAACTGCTCATTACGGCCAATCATTATAACGGCTAAGATTCCTTTTTCTTTATCTATCTTGGTCATATCTTTTTTATTTATTCTGGTTATGTATCAAGTGTTATAAATCTTAAAACAACTTTTGGTAAGGCACCATTTCCGTATTGCATGTACTCGTAGTTTAGTTGGACATTCTTTATGAGATATTCCAGACCATGGTTTTTCATATTTCTCTGAAAAATTCTCATTACGCTGAACAACGTTTTACTAAAGAGCTCTTTTCTTATTTCTTATAGCTTAGCAGATTTGTTGTCATTCTATACCTGCTTCTGCTTTTTTATGTCAATGAAAATTGTAGATCCTGCCTATAGTAGACAGTAGATGTGAATATACATACAGACAGACAAAAATATGCAAAAATCAAACATCTCCTTTCTCCTCACATTTTTTTAATTGTTTTATTACAGTATAGACTAAAATTCGGGGGAATAGTTATTAAATATGCAACTTAAATAGAGAATCACTTTTCATTACGTTCCATCTACTTAAGCCCCAAAAATACAGAAGAAATAGAGAACAAATAAAAAAATATATACATTTATATCTTAAAAGTCTAGTCAACTTTAATCAAAATAATAACGGTTGCCATAAAGTCTGTATATGTAAATGTATTTAACATTTTTATCACAGGCCATGAAATTTTGTGACTGCAACGATGACATATTTTTTGGAGTCCTTTTGACAGGAAATCAGGCTAGCGCCTATTGCGAAGGCTTTGTTTTATTTAAAAAACTAGGACTCCCATTTTCCGTGGAAAACATAAACTAGGGCGGCTACTGCTCTATTATTATTCGCGACGATAACATCTATTTTCGTGGTTTAAAATAATGATAGGCCTTTGTGGCGCAGAATGACTGAATGAAGAAGCAATGGGTGTGGGTTCTGTCTGGCGGGAATATTTTTTTTTTATCTTTGCTCTGGCAAGATAAGGCGCGGCGTGAGCTCCCCCATACATGTAATATCTTAAATTTGTGGAAAGTGGAGGACGAATGGTCCTGACCCTAGGTTCTCTACATAGTCTACAATACGCTTGATATAGAGTAAAGTTAAAAAAAAACTATTCAATTGCGAGTCATGCACGCGCACCAAGGGTACCGCACTAATATTTTGACTGTAGATTAGTGAATAGTACAACTTATAAAAGTTTACAAACTTAAGGGTTACTAATATTTACAATTACTAAAATTTACGGGTGTATACTCATTTTTATTTATTTGTACACTCATTTCTCACTTCTTGCCAGTAATTCACTAATAATTCTAAGTCAGCGGGAAGCACCCTATAGCTTTTGATTAAGCGACAAATTTTATACAATATGCGGTAGAAGCGAAGCATAAACGCTCGGATCTTTTGATTTAGAAATTTACTCTTTTCTATGCTCTAAGGGGCTGTAGACCTGAATATTTAATGTTAATTTCACCTTGTTACTTTCACACGACCTTAACAAAAATAATCTTGACACACGAACAGATAGAAAGAATGACGAACAACAAAGTGATACTATAAGAGTTCCGTGTTTTTTTTTTGAGGTACGTAATCCTCAAAAAAATAAATAAGCAACGATACCTTTTCTGTAAAGTTTTGTCGATAAAATATTAATATTCTAGGAAAATATTTTAGACTTATCCTCAAAGGTTCCCTGAGCACACGTGCAAAGAAATCTGACGGAAACGTTTGGAAGCTCAAAGCAACTCGCAGAACCCATTTTAATACTAGATTTTGACATTTGCGAAATAAGAGACCGAGTTGCACAAGATTCTTTCAATGATTTTTAGTTTTTGCCTATTTCACCACATGCTGCTGTTTCACTGTTTACTTTGAAGCTTAGAGCCTTTTCTTGCTGTCGATTATATAATCTGAGTGAACATATTTACATTCACGAAATAATGGTACAAATATTCACCAAATAGCATACTATTTTAATTACTTAAATAATTTAAGCTTCAAAAGCTTCATATTATTAGTTATAGGATTCACATTCAAATCACGTATACATCCATTACATATGTATAATCAGATATAAAACCTCCATGCATATCTAAGTAAAGCGTGTTTAAATACTGCTTGGAATCTGGTCTCACGACGAGTGAATGCTTAGCACACGCGGGCACGCTCAATATTGATAACCCGTCATATCTCGCCACTTACACTTAATAGACGGACGTGACTTTAGCCTCAGAACAGATAGAGCCTCGCATTATACAGATATTATGTGCTAAGGTAGTAGGTTAATACTTCTGGAGATTTAATACGAGATTTATGTAAAAAAATATATTGCTGCTGATTAACTTAATTTTTTTTATTATTGTATTCATTTACAATATATTTATAACAATTTCAAAGTTACAGTGAGTTATTATGAAAACTTAAGATACTCTTTGTGCGGAGCTTTACATATTTGACATATGTATACATTATATTACATATACGTACATACGTACATTCTATTTCAGGCAAATATATGAAATTTGTGAAATATTTTTAAAACCTGTGCAAAACTTAGCGAACGGTGTAAATGTCAGGCACGTTATTAGTATATAGCAATTATGTATGTAGTACACGAGTACACTCCCACTCGTAATATGTAATTAAATTGGTTCTTATTTATTTCACAAACTTCAAAATATACCATATAATTTGAACATTTTGTCACACAGACTTCAAATATTCAAACTTTAAATATATGTTCACATTTAAAATATCTACGCTTTTCTGCAGCGTTAAAAGAGGCACAACTAAATATTCATTCATTTAAAGTGCACTACTTTCAAAGTTGATGAATAGAAAATACGAACTTTAAAATTGTGGATGCGAAGACTTTTCATTGTGTATTTCTCGTTGTCACGTTCCATCTCCACCTCTATATATATATATATATATATATATATATATATATATATATATATATATATATATATATATATGTATATATATATATATATATATGTATATATATATATATATATATATATATATATATATATATATATATATATATATATATATATGTATATATTTATATATATATATATATATATATATATATATATATATATATATATATATATATATATATATATAAATATAAGAATATAGCATATTTTTATTTATAGCTTTATTTCACTTTCGTGTTTTCTCCATATAACATTGGCTAAGAAAATTGTGCCCAAAAGGTCATAACTAAAACCATAACCTAATCGTAAGGTTCGTTACATTTTTTAGAGGTTACTCTCGAAATTGTAACGATGCTTACTTTGTCCCTGCATTTAAAATCTTTAGTAACTTCTAAAATATTCATTTAATACTGTATGGTTAAGTATATTACTTTTTATTTATTGTAATTTATAAAACATAAAAATTGTTATTGTGGATACAAAAATTGTTGTTACTGCTTAGGACAAAGACATATGTATGACAGCCCCATTTTTTTTAATTTTGATATCTTCTCAAATATACATTTTATTGATATAATGAAATAATCATTTATCTGTTAATTATAACCTTACATGGCATATACCATTCTGGACATCTTTGTAAATATTTTTAAGATATATATTCCCGTGGAGTTAAAAATTAAAATTTCGGAAGTATTTGCAATAAAAGCGCACAAAAGAGAGCTTTTACGATACGATATTCTCGTCTTTACATTGTATTGTTTTATAATGTACAATAATGTACATGTATTATACATATACAACTTTCATATCACTCTGTCTCTTAGTCATGTCATATTTTGTATAATTGAAAAAGCTATTCGATGAAAAGTAATAAAAATCGAGTTAAAAATTCATCATTTCAATGTGAGCAATCAAAGCATATCGTGTTTTTGCATATCCACAGCAATCTAGTGGAAGTAAGTAAGCGAATCCACTGACCCATTTGGCTTTCAAATGAAACGTACGGAACACAAAGAATGGAAAAGGAAGGCCCTGAATACGAAATGCTGAGTCAACGCCTCTCGTATTATGCGGGCGAAGTAACGGACCGCCAGATGTATTTCTATTTTATTTTTAGCTTTTTATACATTTCAATGTAAAAGATAGCTGTGTTCAAATATCTATGCGTTAAATATTATGTGCAGAATGATTATTTTGGTGTAAGCTATATTTTTAGTTACTTATATGTCTTCGTGGCATTCTTAGATAAAAATATTTTATTGAATGAATTATAAATTCATAGAATTATTATAGTATAATTGTGAATTTTTAAATCTTGTATGTTAATATATATTTTCTATCTTTAATATATATGTCATATGTACTGAATTAGTTATAATTTTATACGAACATGCTTTTTTATATTTTTATCTTCATGTTAAAACGACAACGGGTGTTCAGGTTTTTTTTTATTTTATACATAAATGTAAGCACTTCCATTTATTTGAAGGTAAAAGTTTATATTACCTCGTTTACTTAGACTACCAATTTTTATATTTTGGTAGCGGCTTCTCATTTTAGACATTACAGATTACAAAAAAAAAAGATTTTATTCACAATAAGAGAGTCATATTTTAATATAAATAAGAACAGTTATACTATATAGAAGCTTTTACCATCGTTTTATAGTAATAATGGAAGATATATAAGAATTGGAATCTAGAATCATCATGTCAGACACATAGTAATAGCGGCACAGAACATTACATTGATACTATGTTGCCATATAAATATCAAGGCTTAACATCCCAAATATTGATATTAGAACTATTCACCACAAGTTATATATAAACATATACATACATAATATATAATAAATTATGCAAGATTCATATACTTTTCTTCACATACCTTTTTGTTTATATAGATCGGTACATTTTAGTTAACCGTAATTGGAGCAACAACACCTGTGAAGATGTTATATTAAACAAGTTATAAAACAACGTTTTTGTTTTGTCTGAGTGAACATTGGGACTTATCATTATTTTAACCATAGCATGTGCACATATTTACGTGCATATTTTATTAAAAGAGGTATTATTTATCTGTAAATTCAGGTAATAAAAGTTATTGCTGCACAATGATATAGTATGACTGGAAACTTCCTGTTCTGGCAAGGCAAAGTAAGGCTTTGAGTTTTGATACCCTGTTATATATGGGATAGAACGTGTGAAAAAATATCTACAAAATATAGTTTTCTAACTATTTTTGTACCATATTTCATCCAAATATGTTTCACCGGTTTTATGGGTTTGATTTAATCCAATTATAGAAATGCTTATATTTATTGAGGAATACTTATTCCTTATTTATTTATTTATTTAAGTAGAAACGACTCTGATATAACTTGTTAATTTTAACATTTATTTCATGACAAATTACAGATAAAATGTTATGAATATTTTTTCCACTACTTCCCACGTACATCACAGTTCCGTAGATGGCAACGTGCCTCTTGGCATTTGAGGACAGTCTTAGGAAAGGTTAAAGTGCTTTAGCATTTATACAGGCAGTTTAAATACATTGAATTTAATATCTCTAATGGACTAACATCTAGAACGCGGCTTCGCGCGGTTGAACTACTCAATTATTCATAGAGTAAGCTGAAGTGTATTTGTTCTGGCGACATTAATACTCTTATTTATGCAGTTATTATATATATAAATCTTCTTTTACAATGATATAAATCTTATTTTGTATTAAAAAAACATAAATTTGTTCCTTATATAATAAAATATCGCTCACTTTTACTTTAAATAATATTTAAATAAAATGAAGACTAGTGATCGACGGAATTTGATTTTTTAAATACTATTTTTCGTATGGAAAATGTATTGAAGACTAGCCTATATTTTGCTTTAGGCTTAAAGCTTTTGGAAATTCACTTATTTCTATTCGGTAGCTGTCATTAATATTAAAGTAAAGACTATCGACGTTTATTTTTTTACGGAAATTGCAATGGAACACCAAATTGTACGTCCAGATTGTAAACTATTTTTATAAAAAACTTTATTAATGTATGTCTAATCAAATTAACAGGTCGACAAACAGACAGACAAACAATTCGCTTTGATTCTCTCTTATCGTTACTTCATATTTTTATATCCGACTCAATTAATATTTTTATATGCTTTTATTATATGAATAGGTATAGATATAGATTATATATGTATGCATAGCTGGTATGCCTTAAGACCCCAAGGAATAGCTTCTTGTCAAAACATTAAGCGGTGCACAAGTCGAAATGTGAGAGAGTTAAATATGTGTTCAAACTTTATTCGAGAATATACCTAAGTAGCAAGTATATAAATGCTATTTTCAGGTGAACTTTTCACGTAGGTCGATGCATTAAATCCCATTGATAGCCTTGTTTACCAAGTTTTATGTGTGCATACTGCATTGCAATGTAAGATTTGTCTTTAGTTTTTAAATGTCTGGAAATAATATATTTGAAATTGATTTCAGAACATTATTTTTATCTAATACGAGTAAAGATTGCAGAAGTAAAATAAGATAAAAATCATACTGAGTCGAAGTCCGCTTTGTCTTCCTTGGCCATTGAGGTAAACCAATAAAAAAAGTTTGTAATGTAAAAGACGTTTGTGTGTTACAGAATCTTAATATCGTTAGTAATACATTTACAGATATTACAATATACGTAGTTGTTTATTAATGATATACCTACAACATGTTACTTATCAATAGAAATGAAGTGAGCAAGAAAAAATATAATATTACATTATATTATATACTATAAATCTAGTGTTAAAGCTACTGCCACTTATTATAAAAAAGGTAATACAGTGAATTTGATTAACATGAGAAGCTTTAATACGGCAGTGGTTTTGGTTGTTGATATAACTCAAACTGAATAATATGGTACGATTTAAATCTCGGTTACATCATATATCATATAATATGCAAATAGGTGGTTAAGGCGTGGCTATAGAACTGCGTAGTATTCGCATAAGCTCAATCGCATAAGCCATAAGCGTATGCTTTACGTCAAGATGTAATTACACTATATACTACCTACAGGACCTACACATTATCAATAATATTACAATGCTTTATTGTAGACAACAAATAAAACGTAGAAAAATAAAATAAACAAACAATAGACAAAGAGTTCAATTATTTCTAACAGAAAATTTAAATTTCTTTTAAAATTGTACCGAACTATGTGTACAAACTTAAATACAAATCAAAAAGTAGGTTAAATTAAGGTTAAAAGTAACTTAAATACAAATCAAAAAGTAAAGAAAAAGAACAAACAAAATTACTGATACTTACATAAATAATAGTATTGAAAATCTGATATTATTGGAGATATATTATATATTATATACTTATATGAATTTAATCTATGTAATTTGCTTACTAAATAAAATAAATAATTTACATTTTGACATTATATTGATTAAACTGCATTTAAAATATTTGAAAAAATTAATTTTAAATCTATTTTAATAATAATAAACCAAAAGCAAAAATTATACTTCCTTTGTCTAGTCTAATGACGGCGAAACTAGATCTCCAAAGAGTATAAAAGATTAAAACTAGTTTAAGCGAACTTTGTAACTGCTGTAAAACTTACAATGCTGAAACGTATGAGGTTTCAAATCGATACCCAAGCGAACTTTGTATACTTCTATGAGTTCATCATGTTAACACTAAATTTATTTTGTATGGTCATAGTATTATGATAATACTTTAGCAATATATGTATGTATATTAATATTATTGAGCTGACGAGATTATTGGGTTGAACATGGTAATTTTAGGAACTACTGTTGAGAATTCCTTTCTATGTAAGCCACTGATCTTGCGATCAGAGTTAACTCAGGCACTTGATATGCATCATACGTCGTATACCTACACAATTTTTAGTTGTTTCCATTATATTATGATGGCAAAATTAGTGCATAAATTGCCTAGAGAGCATAATAGAGATATAAAATAGTAAAATAATGTAATTTGTTATTTGGAAATAGCTAGAAATATAATGAACAAAGAAAAACTAATATGGAATATTTATTATATATGAAGTAAATATCTATATATTTTAGTCATCACTTTTTTAAGTTTGTCAAAGGATTAAGATATTCTTGTCTTGTTCAAGTTTATATTTTACTGCTACAATATGCAAATAAATAAGTAAAATATACTTAAGGACTCTATGTAATAGGTACAGAAAATACAACGCTGCTTCAATTACGTGTAATTTACATTTAGTTCCCACCCGACATCTTCTAAACTTAGCTTTATATGAATACTTGTAGAAGAACTTTCGTAGCTACTGTCTAGAATAATTTCAATCTATTCATTTATTTACATATGTACATAATTTTGTGACTAGCCAACCAAGTGATAGCAGCTCATTAGATACCACCACAACTGTATAGATTTATTGAATAAATAAAAAATATAAATTTAGAAGATTGATGAATTTTTTAATCTTTCTAGTCGTTTTGCCAACTCTAGTCATGCCCTCATTATTAAAAATCTGACGAGCCTTGTTAGATGTTACTAATTTGAAGCTAGTTAGTACCTTTTCCATTATGATTTGTTTCATTCGACATCAGGTAAGCTCTTACCGTATGAAGCATGCCTACTTGTCTTATCTGGTTTATATGAAAAACACATCGCGCTATTGTTTTACAATGGCGCTGTGCAAAAGTAGTTATGTGAACCCCACTGCAAAGTTGCAAATGGAAGACAAGTGTAAGTAAAGCATACTAGAAAGCGCGGCCACCCCCACTTACACTCTTACGGTTTCAAAATTTCCTTTGTTTTAGGTTTTACAGGCTCAAATAGACGCCAAATTACTAATTAATTGGTTTTATTGGTTAATTTTGTGTACATAACAAATTCATGCACTCATTTAAAGCTATACTGACTAAGAGCCTTAAGATAAACTAATAAAAAACAACTTGAATAAACTATTTTATTCACATTTGTTAAAATGTCGATTCTTCTAGCAAATTTATTATAAAATAGTCGGAATATATATTGTATAGACACTGTTGCAATCCATTCATACAAGACCTTGAATCGAAAAATTAACACGTGCCGTGCCTTTTGCGGTTTTATTTCAACATTCAACCACAAATCCCGCTTCACCTATAAGGGTTAATCGAAAACATTACAGTCAAATGTCATCATTAATATGCTTACGATATGTATTATAAAATTTAGATTCTGCATCTAAAATAAACACCGTAAAACTAAAGTAACATTGCTTAATAAATTTCTCAAGGCATTAACAACAGTACTAGCTGTGAATGTAGTAGCTGTAGCCATACGATGTTCTTTATATTCATGAACTAACACACACTGAAAGTAATAATTTGAAGTATCTAACAGAAAATTATTATTAATAATAAAAAATGTTAGTATCTATATAGCTCATATATGCGTATGTACTTTTAGAAACTTCTTTTATATCAACAAAAACGTTAATAAATACGTATTGTTAGATCTACTTGACAGAGTTCAATGTGATTTAACAATAAAATTCACCTAATTGAAAAACAGAATATTTTCTTTATTTTGATAAAAGAATATCTACTTATCACATTTCACG
The DNA here is from genome assembly GCA_037127375.1 of Dione juno. Lineage (NCBI taxonomy): Eukaryota > Metazoa > Arthropoda > Insecta > Lepidoptera > Nymphalidae > Dione > Dione juno. The sequence goes on from JAXRJS010000068.1 coordinate 7,212,994, forward strand.
ATCAATTTGTTTAAAAGTACGTTTTTTTCTTGAATACCATTAGCGTTCAAGCTTTGCTCGCTAATGAGGCTATTAAATCAAATGCTTTTAGTGAACATTAGGTACTAGGCAGACTGTACTCGTACATTTCTCTCTCTTATCAATTAGTCGGTAAAATAGTGGTTACGCTCATTCAACTTTTCCCACTTAGTCGGGCTAGCTGCTAATGATAACAATCTATATGTTACTTAATATTATTAACACAAATGGAAAATAGCAGTAAACTTTACTTGAGTACACTCTTTTAAGGACCATATGAAATATTGTTTAATACAACATTTAATGATTTTAACCTTTGAAAAAGGCGGTTAATTGCTAGTAGGACTAACACATTAAGAGTTCCATATCATTTTCATGAGTTATCTCAACGGATACTTATAAAAGTTGGCATACTTAACCTAGCGGTGGTCAATCACTTTGTATGAAATGAACTCGACTACACTATGGTTGTGGGTTAAATAATGTTTTTGGCCTTTGTTAAACAAAGAATGTCATTGGGGTAACCCAATTCCAACACGCTTAGTCTGGAAATTGGGCGAGAAGTGGAGAATGGAATGTCAGACTACACCACGCGATAATCCGACACTCTTTGTTTAACAAAGGCCAGAAACATTATTTAACCCACAACCATAGTCTAGTCGAGTCCATTTCATACAAAATGATTGACCACTGCTAAGTTAAGTATGCCAACTTTTATAAGTATCCGTTGAGATTACATAATGTTAAAAAAGTAATACAAATAAAAAAATCATAGAACAAGTTATTATTTACATACGAGTACGAGTATATATCAATATATTATATATAATAATTTAGGTGTATTCATCAAGAAGTGACATCTAAAACTTTATTCATAAGTACTCGTAAATGCAAAATTGCAACCATTTGCGCGACTTAAAGAGTTACGTAATAAGTCATATTTCTATTTCCACACCATTCTCGGTCAGGGTCAATCTTTTCACGTGTTTTGCGAAACTTTCTCGTTGGACTGTAGTCGTATATATAACCTTAACAGAAATAAGTTGAATTTTTGTACGCACTATACATTTCTTTATTTACATAAAATACTCATAAGTGGTTATTTTGTATTAATATTAAATGCAAATCAACTGCTATTGAAAAAAATTACACTAATATGAAACATAATTACTTTAAAATATATTTATTAATATAAAGCTAACGTAAGTTTTAAGCTTTACTTTAAACATTTAATTAGTAAAATAGTGTTAAGTAATTCTAGTGTGTAATTTGCACCGATTCACAGAAATTCTGTATGGGATACTGAGGTTGCATTTTGACACATTATCTTATGTAAATAAAATGTACTCCACTACTACTATAAATTAAACTAAAAAGTAATAAAATAAATAACAGCAAAGTATTTTGTAATAAATAATTGTGTATATATTTTTCAAAATTCAATCGATTTTGAATAGATTTACCATTAAATATTTTATTTATAGATGCATTACAATTTTTTAATCTCTGCGTTATTATGTAATATCGCGACATTGGGTTGCAGGAAGTTTTTGTAATATTGGACAAGTTAGGTAATGGCACGCTGCCAACAATAGCGGGTACCCAGCGGGCTGTACAAATTATGCTTCCATCGTCTACACGCCATATTATATAGTGTATAAAACTCGCGATACAGTTCACTAAATTTATACTTTTATCATAAAGAATAAAGAAAAAGTTAACTTAATAGTTGAGGTGAACACGAGTACAAGTTCTTGCTTAAAGTGTACACGAGAAATTAGCTTCTTATGCTAACTTATAGCTTCTTCAAAATTACAATGTACAACTTATGATATATTAATTCATGTATATACATGAATTAATATGTAAAGTTTAAGTACTCGAGAAACTCTTGTAACACTTTGCTTACATTGAAGGAAGCGTGAAAGTCTTATTACAAATACAATATTGTTGTGTTTAAGCAATCAACTATAGTAGCATCAGATTAATTAGTTAAATTATTAATTATTTTGGCTAGTTACACTGATTTAGAATGAATTTAATGAACGTTACTGAGTATTTAGTGTAAAGTACTGGTAAAAACGTTAACAAAAAACTTAAAACATCTATAATCAATGGCTAACTTGCTACGATTCTGAGTGTGTCACGCAACTTGAATCCATTAGAATTCTTCGAGCACTTTGCCACTTGAACTTCCTTATAGAAAACTTGCATAGAATACTTAAGGTATTTCTCTTTTCCAGTGAATCTTCAATGAATCTAATTAATTACGAGAAAATATTTTACCAAACCAATCAAATAACGTCTGTATATTAGCTTATTAACTGGCTTAAGGCTCAATGCACTTTAGTGGAGTGCTTTGATAATATAATTACGTGCATAGCGATATCTGGTTTTAAATTATATTCAGTAAACTTGTCATAAACAATTTCGTGATTTCATTTATTTTTTTATACACAATGGCACTTATTATGAAAAATGTTTTACTTTATTTTATAGTAATAAATACTATTATAAACAAGGTTACAGTGGTACAGCCACTGACTGTAAACGCGATAGTTGTGAATTCTATCCCCATTCGGAAATAGAGCTATTTTCATTTTATCAGTCTCGTAAGTCTAGGCGTAGTCTATCTACCTATCTTGTTAATATAAAAAATAATCTAAAATCTGTAAAAGTTATTTATAAAATATGTAAAAGTTATTTATAAAATATAAAACATGTATGTCATATAATATATATCATAATGAAACAACACAAGTGATTCAACGTACACTAGATTCTTTATTATGTATAAACTGTAAATGTAAATTACTGGTAATAAAATACCGGGGAAGGTGTACTCCAACGAATGAGGTATCATTTAACGATTACTTTTCAAGCACTTCGTAAAACGTGTTTTGCTTACAGCTTTATGATTCGAGGAATATCAACAGAAGTATTGATTTTTAAGAGGCAAATTGTTGAAATACGCAAATATGACTGAAATGTATTTGTTTATATTGCAAAGTACAAAGTTATGAAATATGCGGTTCGATATGACGCAAAACCAGCCTGACCTTCACCTTCCGGGGAAATTTCGACCATAGCGTCCTTAAGCCCTTACTCCCCTCCCACGATCTAAGTTACATCACTAATGTTGAAGAATTCATTGTTTTATGTAAAACGAGCATGTTAAGTAAAACTTTGAAGGACACTTGCTACTTTGTGTTAGTGATTACATATATTTCTTTCACGTTCTTAAAAATATTGCTATTCTTAATTGAAAGTTAAAAAGGTATATCATATACCTTTTCTATATTATATACCTTATCAGTAAAGGTGGTAAACAAAAAACTTGTGCATATTTGAATAAATTACGTATTTTTTTTCCAACGGAAGTAGCGTATGCAATAAATAAATTAAAAGTTTAGAATTCACGAAACTCCATAACACATCAAGTTAAAATAAAAAATTTAATTGATAATTGAATTGAGAAACATACTACGTGTTCGTAACGTTTCGTAGCGCTACAGCGTAGCACATATTAATTGGAAAAGTAATAATTTCCTAAAGTTTAGGACGTAGCACGGAAACTTTATGTTTTAAAGAGTAGAAGATACATTTGGATAGCTCAAACGATGTAGTATTAATAATTTACAAGATTTTATAACTCGATGAGTAAATATCCATACGATTTATGTATTTATACCAAACTAAATTTATAGAATTCGTTTAAATATTTATAAAAAATCAATAAATGAAAGAAATATGATTAAAATCTTATTCTCAGTAAATATAATTCAATTAAGGTAATTTTAAGCAGAGTTTAGTGATTTCCATCGTCTCAAAAGTTAAGACGGTGCTGAATACAAGCCAAAGTCTCATTTGGCAATGCCAGGGTCATGCGCTCCAAATTCGCCGAACTGATGTATCTCTTAGGGATGATATTGCATGGGTTCATATATGTTTAAACACATATGATATGATATGTATGTATGCACGTACATTTTCATACTAATATGAAATTAGATTTATTAATAATCAATAGAAAACCGTAGAGAATTGTGTTTAATCTCTACAATAACAGTAAGCATGAATTGTCACATAGATTTTTATATAAATTAGATTGATTAGAATTTTATCCGTCTTTCTAAAATCTAAGTTCACGAAAACTACATTTGGCCTTACAATTTAACTAGAAGATCTTTAAAAATAAAAATACGAAATTCTGCTAAATTATTGGTCCAATGTTCAAATTAACATCAATCTATCACAAAGCTTTGTTAATTGATTCATATTTAGTGATTTTTATAGATATTTTGAGTTTAATAGATAATTTACAAGAGTAAAAAATAGTTATTTTAGTTATTATCAACATATAACATATATCTCTTAAATAATAATGAAAGTATTTATTTTCATTTCCCAGCTAGGGAAATCATCACTTAACTCGCAATATCTCAAAGTCAGGCAAGAGGAGAACGGGGTGTCTTGACACAGGGATCTCTCTCTGCCTATGCTTTACGAAATGAACTCGTGTCTATATTATAATTTGTTTAATTTAACAATATGTAATCGCTATGCAAATTTTAACTTACTAAGTTGTATAATTATTTGACAATTTATATATATATATATATATATATATATATATATATATATATATATATATATATATATATATATATATATATATAATATATATATATATATATATATATATATATATATATATTATAATAATGGTTTACGACTTCAATTACGCTGTAAACATATGTACATAAAATTGTGTATATTTTATCAGTTCTGATACAAAACGTTTTAAGTTATATTATTTAAGCTATATAATGTTATATTATTTATGCTAAATAGATCAAATATTTAACTTCTTTTTATATATCTTAGTATTTGTCCACAATTTTACTAGCGATGTGCTTTTATGACACCAATATATAAATTATTATTAATTTTGATGCAAAATGATCACAAAATGAATTACTTTTAAACTGAAATTTATTACTTTTAAATTGTAAGAATGTAACGTAATAATCATGATAAAAGTAAAGGAAAACTACCCACCCAATTATATTTTAGTTCACATTTGCATATTACGCCAGCTTAATTTGCACACCTGGTGTGTAACCTTGTTTGGTTTTTCATCTCCAACGCTCGAGGAATTACAATTTTTAAATTTGTTTAACACGACTATATTTCGTAGTGTTAAGGCTTAAAAAAGAAAAACCATAATTCTGAAATTCAATTTCTAGTAGTCTGTGATGTATAAATTTTTAATTAATAATGTTCAGTTTCCAAAGGCAATGTGTCTTTGGTTGCTGTGCTGTTGGCGGTTGCTTGAAAAAAAATCTGTCATTTACACTTTTTTCCTTTTTTTTTTTCTTAATACCACTTACAAATACTACTTAGTTTGTAATACTTATAATAACAATTAATAGAATGCAAGAAGTCGTATAGATATACTTACAAAGATATTCGGCCATTGTCCAACATGCGCGGTCCAACATAAAATCGTATTACGTTCAAATTTACTTTATACCTTTTGTTTCAATATTTTTTTTTCCTTAGTGTGGAATTTCCCTTAAAAATTATAAATATCCTAGGAATAAACACCGTCGTGGCGAAGAGGCACAGCGTATGCCTGTGAACACGACGGTTTATGGGTGCAACTTCCATTCGGGGAAAATGAATTATTTTCATTTTCTTCGCTGTGGCAAGAAGGCAAAGCGCGGCGTTGAGTTCCGTCACTCAACTGAAAATTAGGTCTATTCCGCCCACAATTCCCTCTGTGCGGGATACAGTTTAAAGCTAAAAAAAATAATAATAAGTCGTATAGAGCTGATAGTGTATGGTGGACCCATTATGTACTTGGTAATGTTTTACACATTACCAAGTACATCATGGGTGAAACTAATTAATAAAAAATCTCATTGAATGAATATTACAATTTGAATCTTAATTCTTATAATATCATACGAATTAGTAAAAAGAAATGTTCTTATACTTAGATAAAAAGGTAAATGATTTTTTTATTGATTATAATATTATAGTGAATAACATTAATTTGCACACCTCATGGTTGGTTTCTTTTTATGTTCGTATTTTTGAAGTTACTAAAAAGCCAATTATTATGGATTAATCTTTCTCAGTCTTTTTTACGATAAAGAGATCCAAATAAAGATTTCGAATATATTCTCATATAATTTATACTAGTACTGAGTTTAGTTCTAGACTGAGTTTAGTACTAGTACTACTAGTACTAAACTCAGTCTAGTCTAGTACTACTAGTACTACTAGTACTAAACTCAGTCTAATTTTTATATTGTCAATAAATAATGCAGGCTGCACGGTTTGCTGTACTTTTTATACAATATGCTTCACTATGCTTTCAATATACTTTTTGCTTGTGTACGAAGTTATGTAAAAAATAAAATATGTATACTATCATTTATAAATAATAACACAGCAATGGACTTTACATTAATAAAATTAATCACTTTGTGTAATGTAACAAATTACTTGATATTTATAAATATATTCGGTATAAAGCTTGGAAAAAGTGACCTTTTGTAACATTCGTAACAATATTTCTTTATTACTGTACGATAAAATATATGTAAAATTACGTTTTTGTTCACATATTGTGTTGGAAGGAGATTTATTTATCATATGGCAAAAGTTACTCTATAAATGTCTACGTCTATTTTACGTGGGCAAAAAACATTTCCCAGGTGAATAGTTGCTGAAAGGTTTCTTTAGTATTTGTTTTCTTAGTTAGCTTGTAGGTACATATTTAAAAATACAGGCTTTTGTAAGACGTGAATATAAATTTTTATAAATACGAGTAGTATTATCCTATTATATTGTGACCTGAATAGCTTGTTACTTTGTAATTTATTGTTATGTAATTTATTGTTACGCGACTGTAAACAATGTAAGCAAGATTATGTCTAGCCTAGCCATGTAAATAAACACTTGAAAAGTAATTAATTTTTTCTTAAAAAAGGGGTTTGAATGCTAAAGATTTTGAATGCTAGATATATATGAGGAAAATATAAATTTAGATAATCAAAAACAAGGGTTTCTTTTAAAGCATTTCGTTGTAGATGTAGAGATAGCCTAATGTCAAGACATTATCTATATGTTAATACGTGAAGCAAAAACTCGGGATCCCTTTTTATGAAAATTGCGCTGACGGAGGAGTATGAAATTTGGCACACTTACAATTTATGCGTAGGAGAAGTGGAGAACGCTTATATTTTTTAATAATAATGCTACCATATGTTCAACAATATAATTTTTGTATAAAGTGACATACATGTTGCTATGGCAACACATATTGCACGCGTTAACGCGTCCCCTAGTTTAAATAAAATTATTATGTTCTTATAATATATATTGTAATTATACATATTTTATAACCATTTATTTGTGAAATATGTGTTATAAAACTGCGCAAACATGGAATATATCATGTACACAGTCGCTCTTGTTTATCGAATTCGTGGCTTATGTAAGGAGGTTAATCACAATCCAAGCTAGCGACCAAAATATGTTTCATGTACATAAGAAGGGCTTTTATAAGCACATCTAGGGACTCGGTAATCCGAGTAGAATTTAAAATTTACTTTTCTCTAATTAACAAAACCCAACTTTATTGGATTGTTGCTAATTAATTAAAATATCATATTTCATTATTAAATGTTACCGCAGAAGTTTTATGTAATTAAGAAAAGAAACAATAAGCGTCTAAAATTAATTTCAATATTAAATTTTTTTTTTAATTTATGTATTAAATATTATTATTTAAATATTAAAATTGTAAAAGCTTACCCGATGATATAAAAACATGCACAAATATAAATATAATAAGCACGGATAGTTAATTTGTAAGAAGGTTTTTTTACAAGTATGTTATGCTAAGCTCGGTAAAAAGAGGCAAGGCTGCATATTTTCTATAATAGGTCCCTATTAACTTCATTGCAATGTGTGAGTAAGGAAATTACGGAACCCCTATAACGAGGTTATTCATTTGTAAGCGGTGTTTTTTATATACCCTTTTTAAGCCGTTTAGCAAATAGGGTATGTAGAGAATTCACTTCTTATAGTGTTATAGTAAATTTGCCCGCCCGCGGATTCGCCCGCTTGAACTACACTATTATTTAATTCTTAGTTGAGTGTATTACAATTGTTTATTATATATTTAATTATTTCATGTTAATCTGTTGAATAAGCAATATTAGTGCAAACTTGCATCTAAATCCATTCTGTAGTGTTTGCGTAAAAACAGAACAAATACCCATTCCGGCAAACTATTTTTTTAGCTGTTTGCTGCACATATGTAGGGTAGGTAGAGAAAACTGTAGTCTCAAAGAACCTAGTGTCAAGACACTCCGTTTTCCGCTTTTCGCCTTTCGAAGCATTGCTTGTTTAGTGGCGTAACGCAACGCCGCGCTTTACCTTGTTGTCAGGGCGGGGAAAATGAAAATAATTCATTCCCTTGAGTGGGAATCGAACTTAGAAACCATCGCGTTTACAAGCAGACGTCACGACGGTTGTCTTTCAAACTTTTAGAATTATAATATTAATTAATTTATGAACTAAGCAACTTGTTATGTTTCAATTAATTGCATAATTACTTAGTATTTTTACATTTATTACAATATATCTAATATTCTGTTTTTTTAACGAATTATAAGTAAGAGAATATAATAATACCGTTTTCTTACATAACATATTAATACATATTGTGTACTGGACCACCGTGGCATTTGTATTTCTAAAATCAACAGACGTCAAGTGCCGCTTTTACTAGCGTAAGTAAAAAAAACCCTGCATTGTGTAGCTCAAATTATAAATAACCGTAATTTTAGTATTTACGTCACATCGAATTATTTTTCTCATATAATTTTAATAATAGTAAAGAAGTTTTAGTCCTGAAACTACTAGTGTGTGTGTCAATTACACGAAAGCCTACTAAACTAATTCATTAATTTAATGTAAAAAGTAAAACAAAGTAAAAAGAAGTTCATTTCAATTATAAAATTATAAGTTGTTAAAAACTTTAGGATCATTGACCTAGTTCTTTGTAAATAGTTTGTATTACTGAATACAATCGCGTGTTAAGCTGCTATTAGTACGGAATTGGCCTAATACAAAATTACAGTTCTGTCCGATGCAATCTTTATTCATAGCTTCTGTAATTTTTTTATTAGAAGAAACAACGTGCTAGGATTGGATGGATTCATCGTGCTAGGTCCATCGCATTGTAGGAAGAGGAGCTCTGAACAGTTCCTTAGTAAGTTCAAAGAACTTGTCACGTTTGAAGTAATGATTTTCAGGGATATTCGTTTCTCACGGAATTGTACGTTTTACGCGTATTCGAGAGTACAGTAAAATATCTGGTTTTGATAAAAACATCAATTTTCATCGGTCTTATACTGTTTCTCATTTGTCCATCATAAGAGTCCAATTAGGAGCTGAATCTAAAATTGAGAAAGGCTTTTGTGAAGGTTTTTTTATACGAAACTTCTTTGAGAAACTGTATTGATCGTTTGCTGGTTGTTTTGTTTCTCTGTGCTCATGCTATTGAACGACTTACCGCTTCACGTATGATTTCTAGTACTTCGTCATAACATCACGAGGATTGCCCACTATCTAAGAGTACTCTACACTCAACCAGCATATATGCTTAGCTGTTCCTACTGCCTCCTTATAAGTAGAAAGATTTGTCGGTTAGCTTATTTAGCAGTTATTCCATCTTACTAAATTACTTTGATCTGAAGAGTCATTTGGAATGCATTTAGAAAAAGATTTAACATTGGTGCAAGATTGGTGAATCAGAGTGCATTTTAAAGCTAAATGGATATAGAACTCTCCTATAGTTAGCGAGTAGTTTTGAATTTAGAAGACCATTGTGCAGCTTACACTTATCGTTCTCGTCTTGCTGAAAAATCTTAATGATTGGTAATGTTATGAAATTATATAAGTAATTGTTCGTCAAGGATATTTTTACATTTCTAAAATTATTATCTCATATTAAAGTAATAATATTGAAATTGGAATACGCTAATTACTATTTTATAAAACTTCTAATTTAAATATTAATTCTTAGTAATAAACAGAAATTTGTAAAAGGGGGGTTTTTACAAATTTTAGATGACAACAACCTAAATAAGAATTTTGGAATTTCGATGTAGCTCGATAAGAACATATGCATATATGTAGGTTTGTATGTACATATGTATATGGCTTAATGATCATAGAGCGTCGACAGTTTTCAAGAATCGCTACGTTTAAGGTTTTAAATGTATCCTAAATAAATATTGATAAAAAATGAGAAATATTATTTTAAGATAAATATAATAAACAATATTATTAGTACTATAATTAAATACCATCTACATTATTATGTAGACGTTATTTATTAATAGGTCTATGATGTTTTTAGATCACTACCTCGTATAACCACAAGCTCGTTTTCTTGAGACCTGAAATTGACAAGCGGCCACAAAAAAGTGCGCGCGCCACTTTTAGAAATGGAAAATATGATGGTGATTTGTTTTTTTATTAAGAATATACTTAGAATAATGTGTAATATAGAAACATAAGAAAAAATACGGACTAAAAATTAAATAAATCCCTATAATCATTATATAAAAAAAATGTTATATCCTTGGTCAAACAAAATCACATTTTGTGTATTATTCTATAAAATAGGCTAAATAAAATAAGGGACGAAACCAGTCAACAAAATCAAAATATATTAATTATAACTTTAAAATATGTATACTATAACAATAAATTTCGTTTCAAGAAAAATATTTGTATGAAACATGATAATAATTTAATGACTGACGGGTTATTGTGTTTGCGTAATTCGTGTGGGCATCACAACGGTTGAGGGATTACGCCTGTCCCGGCTAAACGTTATTCATTAGCATCGTCGACGGGGGCACGGATGATGTGAAAGCGAGATTTTATTGTCTTTTCATTCTTAAATAATTTCAGGAATTATAAATTATTAATCTGGCTCTGTTACTGAATGTCAGTAATGATAATTAATTGATATGAAATTACAATGACGTGTTTTATTATAATAATAAATTTTATAATATAATATAAGAGGAAAACATATATTTATGGTTGCAATATACATTTTAATTTGACGTTATTTATGAAATCGGCATTTTAATTGTACAATATTCGACATCATAGTAATTTAACGTATAGATCATAGTAACGTATAAAAGTGAAATTCACTGCCATGTGAACGTCAGTAGAATCAATGGTAACATATTACTATACGAGTATATATATATATATATATATATATATATATATATATATATATATATATATATATATATATATATATATATATATATATATATATCGGTCGGTCCAGCGCTGCTTGCAAAAATAAGTATACTAAGGGCAATTATCATAAGGTGAAGTTGTATACAATTTCACAACACGATCTAATTTCCTGTTTATTAGTTGCACAATAAAGTTCTGCCAACTCCCTTATACCGCAATTAGAGCATGGCCTGAAATATATTTCTGAAACAGCGCGTATCTATGAGTGGTGCATCACAAATAATGGCGCCATTATGGCAATATACTTTGATGTTTGCTTTAGCGTCCATTCATTCTTGCCTTTTAAGCATATTAGATTCCACTGGTGCCGTTCGAGCAGTTGGCCCGTTTTAGTAGTGGGTTTCATTTGTATAACAGACTAAGTATTTTGACCCTATACTAAATGTATTTGTATGTTAACAAGGCGTAGAGCGAAGATATAATTTCTCACTAGGTTCTAATAGGTTTCTAATTCGCTAATTTAGTAAAAACTGATCACGTATGATGCTAAAAAAATGCCGATTATGAATATACAACCATCTAGTAAGTAAGTAATAAAGTTCAGATATTCTATTTTACTATGGTAACTAATTAAAAAAATTGTGAGCTTTTACATATTTTGGATTAAAACTAAAGATTACGCAGATGTGAAATTGGTATTCATTCAAGTTCCTTCCTATTTAGATATTGTAAATCTAAAAATTTTAAAAAATGAAGATATATTAAAAGGTATCGATAGATTAAAAATTACTGAGCGATGTGCGCAGTGCCGATGAACTCCGAGAAGCAAGTAGTTATAGGTCGCTGGACTTCGACACTTTGCATATCAATCAAGTGTACTTTTATTTTAGACTACTTAGATAATGCGGAAAAATATTTAAAAGCAACTAAATATAAGTGTAAATGTTTTATTCTACGTGTTCGCTTTGTATATACATCTTTTGTATTACTACGCTGTTTGAAGCACTCTTTAAAAACAAAACCAGGTTAATGAGTCATTCAGTTACTGCAAAATATGCAAGTAAAGTTACAAAGTACGAGAATTCAGATTTTTTTATTCAGATATATTATGTATGTATATGTTAATATGTTAGTTGTTGAGTACTACGAACTGTCTCATGTATACATTTTTTTAATTTATATATGCATAGGCATTATATATATATATTTATATATATATATATATATATATATATATATATATATATATATATATATATATATATATATATATATATATATTAAAAATATTGACCTATTTAACTTGAATAATTTTTTGAGTCCAGCCTTGCTATGTATTTCCAAAATAAGCTCACAATTCTCAATTATCCCTGGTGTATAAAACATCAAAGTAAGCAGACTATTTGTTATAGATTATGTAAATGGCGCAGACGAAATCCCATAATAGTTTTGTTGTTAGTATATCATTTGTGCTCAAGACATCGTAAGATATAGGGCTCGACTAAGACTTTATATTTCAGAAAGATTTTATGTTTAAGAATCACGTTATTTTATTTAACATATAACATTTCACGTTAAGTACATTATTCTTGTCATACTATCCGATTTACCGCTTATTCTCATGGGAAATTGGAATTGGAACTGTTAACTTTTCACACAGAGCATCTCTGTGTAATAATAAGAAAAAAAAATAGCCGAGTTTAAGAGTGTTTGTTTAGTGGTAAAACGCAACGCCGTGCCGCTGTGCAACCAGATAGTGCGGATAATGAAAGTAATGCTTAATATAATAATTGTTTGTGGTAATTACATGCACAACCATGAAGTTACCCCGAGAGTGAATCCAACCCACAACTGCTACCAGCATTATCATCACACGCTGTCCCGCTGCGCTACGTAGGCCTCAAAGCTTTAAATATTTCATTTATATTAATTATTATTCTTAACTAAGTGTATTAGTATCCGTCCTTAATTATTACATTAATGAGAGAATTGGAAAGTAAAGTATATTTTCATTTCATATTTCTTCACTCTAATTACTACGGTTTAATATACAAATATACTTTGACGTTGTTTCACTTTGAACTGTTTCTTATTTCTTACAATGGATTAACTTAATCTTCTAAGAAGCGTAAACCTGGTTATAATTTATAGCGTTTCTTCGTACATATGTTATGAACAAATTGCTTAAAATTTATTTAATTACACTTTCTTCCTTATCCTTCCTTAAACATACATATATTCCGTTGTGGGAGAGAAAATTTTCAATGAGTTCACTGCTAAATTTCCATTCTTGTTGAATGTTATTTGTACCATATATTCTGGTTTGTTGCTGTTGAAAAAGCCACACGATGTGCCAATTTGACTCCAACACGACTGCTTACTATATAAAACGCAATAGTCACGTATAAATAAAAATAAAACTTAGTTAAGAACAATCACGTTTAATGTAAACATAAGTGCTTATTCTCTGTTTATGTTTCATAATAAAATTTGCAAATATTTCGTTTTCGTAACTAAAGTACAACATAGTTTTTACTTATATAATTATGTCCTTACTAGCGACCTGTCCGCGTTTTCGGCTTCTACACCATTATTTATATAGTAAGGTGAATTGCATCCGCTTTCAAATTTTGTTATAACATCCTACTATAAATCTTACACATTGTAAATCCTACATAATAACTATAATATAAAATGCATATAAATCCTCCTTTCTAATTACTCTATCTATTAATATAGAAATATATATATCTATAGGTAAAAATTATGATTTTATACGCATTAATTTTTATTTTATATTTTTATGTGTGAGCAGATTCTTTTCTAGTTTCTCACAGTTGGAATTTCTATTCCAATTCGTTCAATCATGATTTATTTTCATATTTTTCATATATGTTTATATTTTTATATATATTTTTAGCTTCCGGCAAATATACTTGCTACTTTTATATTATTTATTGTAGTGTGATATTACGTGTGTTATAACACTACACTTAAAAGTATTAGTCAACGTTTTGTTTTAAATAAAGGTTATATTAAATAAAATAAGTATAAATTTTCGAATTTATTATTTACATTATGATTATTTATCTGAGCTTCACTTGTGAGTAATCAACGATTACGTCGATTACACATTTATGATTATAGAATGTGTCTCATTTTATTTTGTTTTGAAGTGTATTGTCAACTAGGATGAAAACTATGCTATATGACACTTTATATTTAAAGCTATAACCATGCCACAATCACTAAATTCTATTCAGTAATTATCAATAATAAAAGTAATTTCATATTACAAGTAATTTTTTTTTGATCGAATCGCATTGAATACTGTTATTAAACCATTAATTATGTTCAAATCAGACCCTAAACTATTACCATACTCATATTTGAGTTTCATTTGGTTGACTCATATATAAGCAGACAGACAGATCGAAAGAAAAACAACTGCTTTTTTCAGCTTCTACTATGGTTATATCGATATATGGCATTTGGATAAAAAAATGAGCCTAGGGAAGGATAATGTAAAAGAGGAAGACCAGTATGTAGATGGGCAGACGCCATAAGAGCATTAGCTGGAGCAACTAAAACAAGGAAAACACATGATCATCAAGAAATCATTCCAGATTTCGGGGAGGACTATTCTGAAAAGCAAAACAAACCGATATCTAGTTATAACTTTTTAATTATTAATTGTCTAAATTACAGTTTGTTAATAAAGGCTATTTAAATTCTAGTGTATTCTGTAGGTATATTAACCAAATTAAATAATGTTTTTTAAAATCTTACATGCACAAAATTAACTTTTATATCCTTTTACTATATTATATTTTGCTGTAGATAATATTATAAAAAAAATTAATATTACTATAAAAATAAATTTGATATAAATTTTAAAACATGCATTGTAAAAGGAAAGTCAAATATAATTGTATTTAACTTATTATTTTGAATATAATGGCTTTTACATAACGGATAGGCATACTCGGTCGCCAATTTTTGTTTAGAACTATTAAAGACAAATAATAACATGTTACATTATCTTCATACCAGTCCAAAGGTTTTAGGCAGCGCACGATAAGGTGATATTTATTGTTACATTATAGTAAAATTATACAAAATCTTCACATACATTGTGGCCTATATGTTATTCTCATGTATAAGTTAATTTTTTTTGTGAAGTTTCATTTAAATTCGATTTGTACTTTTTCCATCTTCCATCATTTGTACTTTTATCCATACATCCATCTTTACAAAACTTTTACATTTATAATATTAGTAGTATAAGGGCAATAAATCAGATTGTACGAATAGAGCATACTTATTTGTTTATCGAAACACTTTAAATTTAAGATCACAAACATTTTTAATGATGCCTTGTAATCAGTGATAAGCCTCCATGAGAAATTTTCTTCATTCATCTGACATCCTATCTAGATAAGTAAAGAGCAAAGGTCTGATAAATTGATATATTGAGTTGCGAAATACTTTGATTAAATTCCAAATTTCTTAAAGATTCGCTGATAGTATCGTACTTGTCGGTGACATTAAGGATTCTAGATGTCGGTTAAGTGCGAGTCTTATTCGTTCACCAAGGGTTCTGTACCAATTAAACGATTAACGCAAAATTCTACTTATATGCACTTATTCTGTATGAACTGGATTATATATATAAGTTTGTAATGGTACTTTTGGATGGATGGATGGATGGAATGGAATTTTTTTTAAAATAGTGTTATATATTTGTAGGGGAAGCTGTTAACAAAGTAAAAACGCCCGGGTCTTTTGGTCGTGTTGACTGAGAGGTTCGGTTGTTTTTATGTTCCAAGGTCTATTCTTATAGACCATATTTGATATGAGTTTTAGCTTAACACCTCCTTGCGATGTGAAGAAAAATGGTCTTGATAGACGGAGACATATACAGACAGACGGACAACAAAATTATCACTTTAAGTGTTCCGTTTATTCCTTTTGAGGTTCGGAACTTCAAAACCATAGTTTTACTCTTGCTTATAAATATATTCACTGTGCAATTTTGAAAAAGTACGAAATGCGAGTTCTATGTAGTTACAAACTTTGTTTGGAAGAAACTTTGGTCTAATCTATGTGGTGATACTTGCCTCAGTTTGAAGTTTAGGTGAAGTAGATCCGAAACGAAACATATGCTTATTTTATTTTCCTCATACATCCCACTACATTCACCCCCATCAATAACAAACTCTTAAATGTAATTTTTAGTTAATTTATATATATTCCATATTTTTCTTATATGATAAATAACAAACGTCATTAACTAAATACACATTATTATAGTGCGTATATATATATATATATATATATATATATATATATATATATATATATATATATATATATATATATATTATATATATATATATATATATATATATATATATATATAAGTTTGTTCCGTAAGTTTTATAGTACATTGTAAAACTGGAAAGGTTATAATAATTATTTTGAAAATCTAAAAAGGTGATACTCGTTGTTGTTTATGATTTTATCATTAATTTGTTGAATACATTCAATAACTATCCTAAAAAAAAAATATTATAAATAAAAAAATGAAGTAATAAAAAAAGAACAAGCAGAAAGCACCTATAGCTTAAAATGCTGTCAAGAGAGTAATACTTAACAGACTTAACTGAACACACACATACATAAAATCAAAAATCAAAAGTCAACTGCAATTAAGTAATTTTTATCAACTAAATTCCAGTTGAAGAACATATCTTATGGAGGGAATCAAATCTCTCTCTTGTAGATGACAAGATATGTTGGACACGATAATCATTTTATTTAAGGTTTGACATACGTTTCTATATCTCGAAGTTGAGCAAGTGTTACATCGTAGCAAAGAGATTTGCGGTTGCCCTACTTATCATTTATATGGAATGACATATTCACTATAATTTAACTCCAAAATAAGGTTAGTTGTACTATTTTGTACAGTGTAATCAAATATTTTGGACCGTTATTGTAGTTTTTTAGGCCCCCAGCCAAAGGAACTATCGATTCCAGGCTATTCTAGTATGTTCGTGTAACACGCAATAGTAACAATAACGAACACAAGACGTAGGTGTAAGACTCTCTTTAACAACAACAGAATGAATGAATGTTTTAAAGATAATCATTTCATTTTAATTTGATCTCCAGAATTATTGCAGGATAGATAGAGTACTAAGAAATAACTGTTACGAAAAGCCTTTTGCTCTTTTCGTAAAAGTGGGAGATGAGTAGAACTCAATGCATTCGGGTAGTGAAACTTTTTCCAGACCTTCAAAGCTTTTCAATAGAGGACTGTTTTTCAATAATTGTGTTATTTGTTACCATGATATTAAACCTGATAATGAAATATTTATTAACCATATCAAAACAAAGATACCATCGTGTCTACTTAGGTAAGATTTGAATGTACACGTAAACGTTTTAGATTCGAATTCGATTCGATAAATATTTAACATATATATCTATATATTTTACGTAATAAAGTTATATTTGATATCTTGATTTTATTTTCCTCTTACACACACACACATACACACACACATACACACACACATACACACACACACACACACACACATACACACACACATACACATACACACACACACACACACACACACACACACACACACACACACACACACACACACACACACACACACACACACACATGTACTCATGTACTCATTATGATTTTCTGTTTTAGCCTATGTAACTTCTATTTTACATATTATGTAACAAATGTTCAGATTTCTCTTACCTTTTCGTTCTGTTATCGCATTTCGCTGTAGTTCGTTATTCATATTCTAGATTGTGACACCCTATTAGAAAGCTAACAATTGTAATTTTATAGCGAAAATGAACATTTTTCACCGGGTTCCAGGATAATTTATTTACATTCTCTACTACAACTAACCTACCGGATACTCGTAGTAGTATATTATAAATTATAATTGGCACATCTTTCAAATAATGACACAAAAATGGAGTTCAATATTTAAAAAAAATATTATTAAATGTAATGCTGCTTCTTACAAAATAACTAAAATTTAAGATATCTCAGGCAGGCAGTGTAGCGTACTATAGAGTCATATCAGTTCGCAAGGACTGCCTCATATAAATGAATTATGAAGAAACAAAATTCCTATAGGATATTCTTTTCACGGGAATTTTGAAGATGGGATTTATACAGAAATATCAAAATAAAACAGTATTTCAAAGCTTTTGAAATGTTCGAATACGACTGTAATGAAGTTTCCATTTAAAATATAGGATAAATAAATTGTGAGTGTAAGGTAATATTTTAAGGAAGGAACACGGAAAAGATTGAAATGAACCAATAGATAGAAGCAGCAGAGGCGAATGGTAGATTTAACTGAAAAATGATCTGGATCTTTATAAATATTTCATACTAAAATATAAGGCTTTCATAAATATTGATAATTTTTTTCTGAAGATAGTTATTTATATTTAAGAGCTTTTTGTTTTGTCAAATTGTAATTAAGAAAAAAAAAGTGTAATTTCTACAGTAGGCATAACAAGGAAATATTTTATCAGTGTCTCCATCAATATGACCGAGTGAAATATCACTATACTGTGGTTTTAAATTGGTTTACTCAACATACAAATACTCTGAATAATATAAATAGTATGTTACTCATTTTCGTTATTCCTTTTAAATTTTTTAGATAAAGCTAGAGCTTTAATGTGAAATCTAATAGTCTTACTAATATACTGTTTGTACAAACATTGTTTAATTGTTAGTAAATTAAGAAACTATTAACAAAATATTGGCGTAAAATTTTTTTATATATTTATTTCTTTTGTTTCAGTAAAAAAGGCGCGCTATGTCGGTATACAAGGTAAGCATAGTACTGTATAAAGTTATATCAAATTAATTTATAAAATAGGATAAAACATATGGACATTTTGTTTTTATTTTGTTAAAGATTCATGAGAACGGTTTGAAAGACGATTTAAATTTTTATAATAAACAAACGAACCTGCTATGTTCAAATATATTGACGCAAATTCGATTATATTAAGTAAAATTGTAAATAAATTAGCTTATTTTCAATATTAGTTGTTAGTGTATGTTGTTTGTTTTCACACTCTCGACCCCCGAGGGGGGAGAGGTAAACGGTTCCAGGGCGTGGCCCTCTGCCCGTTGGGTTCATCCTCCGCCCATTAATATGGGCGCGTCCTTGAGGTGGGCTTATGTGCCCAGACAATGTGTTTCTAGTAGAGACCGGGGTTTGTGGGGAAGATTCAGAAATAGGAAGAGCTATGTGCTACCTGGGCGGTCAGCCTAGCCGAGTGAGTCTCCTGGTTTCCCAGGGGAGGCTCGGCTTAGGCGACCAGCGACCGTGGCAGCAGCTCAGGAGTCGGGTAGTGTATGTGCTTAGTTATTATTGTTTATATACTTTCTGGTGGGGAACTCTCACGCGTCACCCGTCTTCTGTCATGCAACGATGAATCTTGCAATCCATGCCATTGATTGATCGATGGAATCTCATTTTTATATATTTTATGAATAATTTATATAAATAAAAGTAAATAATCTATTTATACGGATATATGTAAATATACGGGTCTACTTTCTCATGTATTCTATATAAAATGAGACATTGGCGAGGTAACTTGTGCTTAACTAACAAATAACTAAAACACTGAACTGTAATCTGATAAAGGATGACGGAAGACTCAATTATTAAAATATTACTATAGCAGCTGCTGCTGCTTACAAATTATACAGCTACTTTATATTCAAGATTTAGGATGTTAAGGAGATACACATAAAATATAGACCTGGAAAAGTACAAATAGAAAATGTTTTACTAAACACTATTAAAAATAAATAAGCAATATAAAGTAAAATTCACAATGATATTTTGCCAATGTGCATACTTAGCCATTGTTTTACGGTTTATTTTTATTTGCAGCAACACAATTCAACACATACGTGACACTCAAACTACAAAATGTCAAGTCGACGACGGTGACAGTGAAGGGCCCGACTCCATGTTGGGAGCAAGACTTCCTTTTGTAAGTATCTTTATTGTTTCAAACTCAATTTGCTTAGTTTTTTGCATATTTATCTCTTAGTAAAGATAAAAAAATAGCAACGGTCTATGGCCACAAGTAATTCTGACGGGATAGATAAAATATTAATTTTAATTTTTTCAAAGAAAAAATGTAATACATATAACAAATATAAGAAATGAATGTTTAAATATATTATACATACTTTATTAGATAGGATAGGATTAGGTATAAAGTTAAAGTTCATTTGAAATATATTAAAATAAAATCGGCCAAGTGCGAATTGTATTCGCACACCACGGGTTCCATATAAATTTCATGGTTGTTAGCCAATGGGTAGTATAACTTACAAAAGTTGACAAACTTAAACTCGCTGGTGTATGCAGAAATTTTGATGAAATTAACTACAAATAGAATTTTGTAATGCTTTTTTGGATCCAATTTTTGGATTTTTCTTTTCTTTGTTTTGTAAATTCTCTCTTCTAACCAAATTTTATAATTCAAGATCAACGAAATATAACATATTTTTTGATTACGTGACGAATTTTTTACAATATGCGGAGAAGTTGAGGCATACACGCTCGTATCTTTTGTGCTTCAAGGAACTGTAGAGCTGGATTTTTGGTATTCATTTCAGTTTGATACGTCCTCACGATCTGGAGAATAATGGTCTTGACAGATATAGAGATAGACTGATGGACAACAAAGTAATCCATTAGGGTTTAGGGTTCCGGACCTAAAAGGTAAAAATGGGATTACGTAGCCTCCGCTGCCTGTCTGTCCGTCAGTCTATCTGTCACCAGGCTATATTTCATAAGCCTTTGTTTCATAGTACCTATAATCATGAAATAGGTACCGAACCCGATTCCGGGAAGACCGATTTATTGTTTTTTTTTTTGAGGCGAATTTTATTTCTTTTTAATGGATGTTACGTGCAACATTTCAATGATCTGAGTCATATCACGATTTTTTGTTGTAACGTTTTGTTTTTAAAAACTCATCAGTGAAAAAATTTAAAAACATATTTATATAATAGTATTTCCATGAAAATTCTGTGAATGCAGTTTTGAAAACGAAAAATATTATACACGCTTTATTTTCTCTAATCCTTATGGTATTTAATTTGAATAAGAAAAGGTGAGCTACTTATTTTACATACTTTAAAGGTATAAATGATGCAATCGTAGTGGACTTTTTTCGTATGTTTGAAAGTGAAAACAGAGTTTTTCAGAGGTCTAGAACCCGTATGACGAGAATAGGAACAAAATCGTATTTGTGAATACCAATTGTCATATTTTACCTCATATATGTATATATCATCATATAATCGGGTAAAATGTTACAACATACCTATTACGGTTCTTTGAATTGCTTTTTTATGATCCAGAATGGATGTACGGTAATAAAATTGATTTAATAAAACATTCGCCGGTTATCAGATGGTGGTATTGATCGGTTGGTCGTCGTTTCTTATCAATTGCATGTTATTAGACATGCGATAAGTGCATCGGTTATCTATCCATATACAATGAAACTATAAAAAGCTACGACATTTTTGTTTTAAATGGCAAATAAATTAAAATGCTTTTGTTAATAAACATAGATATGTATAAAATTAAAGTAAGCAAAGCTTTACTGTGTAAGTTTTAAATTACTTAAATTACTAAAGAGAAGTGAGTTTGATTTGGCATGCTAATAGTTAGCCTACATATATATAGCCTTACACAATATATATATATATATATATATATATATATATATATATATATATATATATATATATATATATATATATATATATATATATATAATAATATAAGTTTGCTATGGTTTATTTCTGCATTTAACTTTTAAATGATATCCTTTATATATACTATAAATTCTAATTCTAGGGCAATGAAATATAATTAATAAGAGTCCACAAACTTAAGTTTGCGACTGTATGCACAAATTTTGAATCAAATGAACCACAGTATAAGTTTATAATGGTTTTTTTATGGGATTATTCTTTTCCTTTGATTGTACTATAAGATCTAAGTTATTGCCAAATTTCGTAACTCTAGTATGACGGGAAGTATCCTGTAGGATTTGATAACGCGACGATTTTCATGCAAAATGTAGTAAAAAAGTAAAGCATAAACGTTCATATCTTTTGAATGCGTTAACTTAGAAGTTTGATTTTTATTGTGCCTTAAGAGGTCATAGACTCGGATATTTGATATCAATTTCAACTTGATTCTTCCACGTGATTTGGAGAAAATGGTCTTGACAGACAAACAGACAGACATACAGACAGACAAACAGACGGACAACCGAGTGATCCTATCCTAAGGGTACCGTTTTTTTCTTGTGAGGTACGCAATTCTAAAAATAGTTAAATTAATTCTTTTAACCATGGCGTTCCAATAAATAAAAAATAAATAGTGTTAGTATGATTTTAAAAATCAATTGTGGGAAGTGGATATTGTGTTTTTACGCTATAAATAGAAAAGCTAGAACATAATCTGCTAATAGACTATATGTTAATTACATATACGTTTAATATATACATTCAAAAAAGACGACGAGACAATCGAAGAATTGCATTGTTATGTAGGTTTAAAATTTTAAAACGAACGCGATCTATTCCAATTTTTGTCTGTATATCTGTTTATTTATTCACAAATCATGCAAAAGCTTATCGACAGAAATTGATGAATTTCGGTATTGTAATAATTATCTTTAAAAAAATTTAAACTGATAAAGTAAAATTGATAAAGTAAATTAAAATTATGGTATCTACTAAAAATAATGAATTAATTTTGACATGGTAATTGCTTAAAACCTAAATCATCATAGATAATAGTTGTTGTCATGGCGTACAATGAAGGTTCCGTAGGAAAAATAAAAAATAAACTCATTTTAATTATATCGATTACTCGCATGTGAAGCTAAATTATATACGTTTCATCGAATAAATTACTGCCTATTTTTATACTTAATATTAACATTGTTCAAATGATTTAAATAATGTTAATATTAATTAAAATTATTTAAAAGTAGAGTGTATATTTTAACAATAAAAATAGTAAAAAAATGCAAAACAAACTAGAAAAGAGTCTCCTTACAGATGCTATGTTCAATAACATATATTTATTACAAAAATATTGCATATAAAATGATAGCTTTAATTAATATACATATATTTTTCATGCAAAACATGTATATATTATGGATACGATTTTTAATAATAGACAGAGTGATTCGAAAAGATATAAAACCGAGAAAATCGAAGAATTGTAATATAGTATCGTAAGTTACTAACTTAAGCGGGCGAAGTCGCGAGCGGCTCGCTAGTTCCTAATAATGTTTGCGTCATCATTTTCTAACGATAAACTTCTATTATTAACACTAAATTACGTTAATTATGAGCTAAGGAGAATCCAAATTGTTGAGAGTAACACTTAATATGCCGGCCAGGATTACCTTTGACGACAAAGCTTGTTTAAGAAAAGTATCAGCGACAATTTTTAAGACAACGTCTAAAGATTTTATAAATGTCTATACAATATTTTGATGAAAATGTAAAACAATATATATGTACATCTTTATCTTCACATATAATTAAACTATAACAGATTGCTGTCTGTACATGGAGGATATATTAATTAATTGTTTAAATAACTTAGTTTAAGAAATACATTTAAATAAAGATTAAAATCTTTAAATTGGAAGCTTTTGTAATGAAGATATGTACCTCTTGTACGTCTAGGTATGACCTACTGTAATTTTTCACTTCACCTGCTTACTACACCATTACTTATTTTGTAAACTGAATTGCGTTCCTGGTCAAATATATTTTAGAATTTCTACTTGTATTGAAATCAGTGAAACAAAAGTTAAAATACACGCGATAAATCTACCGAATGCACCACGTTTATACGTTAAAAATATATAAAATAAATATTTACAACATTATTTTTTTAACTTAACCAATACCGTATAGATAAGAACAAGGCTGTCCATCTGTTAATGTTAAGACAAAAAAACAGTTTATTTATCAGTTACGATTTTTATACAACTTAGTTAAATTAATGGTAAATTTAGTAACCTTTGTTGAGGTTTTTGAGGAACTAATTTTCTAAAATTTGGCGACTAATCTGAAGTCGGAAGTAAAATTAAATTAGAAATGTGTTTTGAGGAATACACAGGCTAGAATTGGGTTCAGAGTTGACCTAAATAGGCTTAAAACACTTAATTAATGAAAACTTAACCAATTATATACCTCAACAAAACATTAATAATGATAAGAACCTGGTTATATTCTGCTACGTGGACAACCAAATGTGACTACAAGCGAGACAGTCTATGCTTTAAATGCCTTAGTGGGCCACATCCTGGCCCACGGGCCAAGTTTTAGACTAAGTGAGTTGTGTATTAAACATAAGTTTAAAGCGTACATAGACATAGGTATATTGCTAACAACATAAGCGCAGTGGAGATCATAACTCAATCGTATGACAATTTTGTATCATATATATTCTTTAAATTTAAAGATGAATATAAGATTTAAATTACTACATATGAACTTGAATTGTTAAATACATTAATTATTACTAAATAGTTATACGACGTAATGGTTTTGATAAGCTACTTGAAGTCAGTATTATTTTAACCACAATGTTTAAACATAATTTATCGAGTAATCCTATTAAACGCGCTAGGAGCCAGACATCTGTTATGACACCTACAGGTATTTAAATAGATGTCTGGCCTACAGGCCTTTGACCCTGATAAAATCAATGACAAGACAAAGTATAAAAAGTATAAGTAATATACAAGTAATACACATAAAATCAACCTTTAGATATTATACCATATCGAATTTACGTAGATTTTATTTATAGAATATCGTTCCGAAGGAATCTAAATTGAATCGTGTACCGGTTCACTTGTCTATCACATGTGTATTGGCATTCACGCAGTTTAAAAGATTTACAGCACCAAACTGGGGTAGGCCAATAAATTGAAGCTAACAAGACTGGATGCCAAAACTTTAAAATATGTTCGTTTTTTATTTAAACAATGATTTATATGTGATCTAGTTTGAAACACGGCAGTAAATTTGTGCGGTACTTTTATATATATATATATATATATATATATATATATATATATATATATATATATATATATATATATATATATATATATATATATATATATATATATATATATATATATATATATATATATATTATGCGTAAATAAATCGAAATAAAGTCTGTGTAATATATATTATTTTTTATTTAAAGTTGCTATGTGCGGGGTTGTAAGTCATTTTATAAGTTAATTATTTTTATAAGTCATTCTCTAATTGGTTTTTAATAACTATCTATTTTCTAAGGAAATATTGTGGTTACTTAAGTAATATTTATATTTTATAATTTAATAAAATTAATTTATTTTACTGCAAATGAAAAAAATACTTTTATTCTTTAATTTAATAACAATGTTACTTTTGTAGACTTGTAAGCTAAACTTTAAATCAAAGAGAAAAAAGTCGACACATCATGTGGTCATGAACAACGGCCTAGTTAGATAAAGTTTCTTGAAAGCTATTATTTTAGATTCTTAACTTGGCCCTGACATTGTACACTAAAGATTTCTACGGCTTTACGCACTTCTTATTACCAACCAACGGTAAACTTAATCAAATCAAATAAACTTAATCAACAGGTCTCGCAAAGGATGAATTTAAAAAGAAACATTCCTGCTTGTAACTTTAATTTGTAGCAAATATTTACTGAATTTGAATGTCTTGCTCAGAAAAGCTATGAGTGAAATGAGAAAATGAAAATATTTATTTACTTTCATAAATAAGTTTTCTGTGAAAATTGGTAGACTTTACAATTTCAATATTAATATTAACATTTATTTGTAATTTTTATATATTCAGCACAGAGAACATTAGAAATCTAAAATTAATTAAAAATAATTAATTAATGAGATCTACTTTTTTATTTTTTGTATTGTTAAGTTTGAACAATATATAAAAAGAAAAAAAGAAGAAAGTGAAGAATCCTTTTATCCTATATAAAGTGGGGTTAAAAGAAATGATCTAGACATTGCGGAATTCAACCGTGTCCATTGTCTTTCCAGAGGAGGGTTTCAGGTTTACAGTCGGACGCTGTTTCCCTCCGCCTTGGTGGTGTCTGCATATATTCTTGGATATGTTTTCCATAATAATATATAATTTTTTTTAATGGTAGCGCGAAAGAATAATACAGTACCCTAATGACATCAGATTGAATCACTTTGTTGTCCGTGTGTCTGTCTGTTTGCCCGTCTATAAACTTCTTTCAACATAGCGTGGAGGTGTCTAACTGAAATAAGTTTTAAAATGTAATCAGAGCACAAAAAAAATTAAACTTCTAATAATATTTAGAAGGTATGTTTAAATGTAAAAATATCACACGTACTTACTATTATAATATATCAAGTGATTTGTCACGATATATGAGTGACTTGGGACGAATTCTATTTAAAAACATAAAATTGCTAATAGAACATGATAGTTGGGACACTACTTTGCTTTTAAAGGCCCGTACCTCAAAAGGAAGAAACGGACCCGGCGAACCCTTATAGGATCACTTTATTGTCCGTCTGTCTATCTGTCTGTCCGTCCCTCTATCAGACCATTTTCTGAAAATGACGTGGAGTAATCAAGCTGATTAATATGAAATATCAAATTTCTAAGTCAACGCAATGAATATTAATATTTTGCATTTTGTATGAAAATCACCATGTAATCAAAGCCGTCGTCCTAGAGTTATGAAATTAAGTATCAAGTTAGAACTTATAGTACAAACGTTCTGTTTAATTTATGTTTGTCGGCTCTAATTAGTTGTACTTCATTAGACCTTCCTAGATTTATGAAATTTGACGAGAAGTGAGTACTTACAGTATATAATATATAAAGGAATCTCAAAATGTATAAGCTTAACACGAAAAGAAACCATTACAAATTAATATTTGGTAATATTTTTAATAGGACGCTAAACATACGTTATATAGAGTCCATACCACTGGAGACCCCCTGGTAAATATCTCTAGTTACGCCAATAATTGTACAAGGTGTAACTCCCACAGAATATTCACGAAAAAAAAATATTTCTTAGTTATTCAATTAACTTCAATATTAAATTGCTACATTTAAATTTTTGGAAAATTATTCTATTATTCTGTAGACATCGTATGGCAATGTTAATTTAATAGCTATAATAATAGCTGGCCAAACATATTGTTACGACAACATTTTACTGTAAGCGCGATGGTTGTAAGTTCGTTTTTTTTTTCATTTCTCAATCCTGGCCAAACAAAGTGCGTCGCGGTAAGTTTTCACTATTCAATACGCAGGTGCTATAATTCAGGCACTAAGCGGAGAACAGTGTCTTATCATTAAGACTGAAATGTTTACCTTTATATATGCGGGATAAAATAATTTTCAAAGATAACACAAAACACTGATAAATTGAAAGTCATTTTGAACATTTTTATGTTAAACTTCAAATAATTCATATTATTGAAAGAAACCTTAACTGTGCCAGTATATGTTATAAGGGTAATCTATAGAAAAATATTTATTTAAAATATCATAGTATTCCTATTATAGAACGAAGTTAATTTAATTTAATATTCTGGAAATCTTAATTAATTAACTAGGATACAATACGATATACTCGTAGTCTGTGTTTGATATTTAATACAACATAGATTGACTTCAGAGTGAAAATAAAATAGATTTATTAATTATAACTAATGGTGCTCTTTGAAATCTCATATAGGTTTAGGTACTAACCTATATTGATATCTATAAGTTCTATATTTAAAAATACTTCTAAGTGCATATTACCTCTACATTTGTGGACGCTCGAGGCAAGTATTTGAAATGTCAACTGCAGAAATTAAAAATGAATATAGGGTAAATAAAAGGTTCAAGAAATTTGAAAAGAAAATATTAATGTAGAAATAAATTAACCATTATTTACTTAAAATAGAGCTGCTTAGCGCAGCGCCATTTGCTATTTCTAATTTACTGAGTGAAACAAGTATAAAGGGAATAGCGTATTCTTATGTAGTTCACTTGTTTGTAACTTTGCTTAAGTAAATTAACTCGTAGTACATTCGAGAACTTAAATACTACATACTATATAAATACAAATAAATATTTGTGGTAACTTTATGTTAATGCTATATTCTATAATAAATAAAATGATTTCTTGATTGTAATGGAAAAACAAAAAATAGCTACCGAGAATCAAATAAATTGTTGATGTTCTTTGTGTTTCGTAGTAACTTGGATTTGGGAAAACACATATTATATATGTATAATAAATATAGCTGTCGTGGCTCAGTATCTAACTGTAAATGTGACTATTGTCAGTACTTAGTCTAAGGGACCCCCTTAACTTAACGGCATGCTGTTCTCAGGTACCCAGGGGATAGGTTCCCAGTCCTAATGTATTATTTTCAATATCCTACTTGTAGACTACGCGTAACGTTGAATATTGCCCTTTAACACGTAATATCTCAAATCCAGGTGAATAGCGGTGCGGAACAAAAGTTCTGGACACTGATTTTTGTAGCTTTATGTGGAATAAATCTATTATTATACAAAGCTAAGTATTAAGGAATTGATAGGATTTTTGTTTCATGTATCTATTTTTACCATTGTTTCATCACTCACACATTCTCTCGGCGTGCCCAAGCCAAACAGACAAAGCACGTTCTTCTTCATTCTTACTATGATATCCTCGCTGGTATCTATCATTCTGAGTATCTCTTCGTTGCGGATTCGGTCAGCTTAAGCTGACTCCGCATGTCCTCCGAAGAGATCGTATTTCCACAGTATTAATATTGCTTTCATTCTTCTTCTGCAACATCTATGTATCATTGCCATATAACAGCGTCACCACCAGAACTGCATTCATTCACTTATTCTATTAAGTTTCTATTTACAAAATCCTTGCATGCCGACGTTTCTTCGTCTCTTTCAAATACCAGAACCTATCCTACATCCAATATGGCCAAATTGTTATATAGTATAGTTAAGCTTAATATAAGTAAGCGTAAATAGTATGCAAGTGTATAACTAATATATTTTTAAGTTTATTTGTAACTACTAACCAGAGCAACATAGTCACCCAGTGACTCAGCTCTTAAAATGAGAATTAAAAAAAATACCAGAACCTTTAAAACTAAGCTGATATTGAGATATAAAATAGCGATATCTTTAAAAACATTATCTTGGAAATATATAACCTTAAATAAAATATATTTTATAGAACAAGTTAAGTTGTCTTTATCTTCTAGTAATTTTATTAATTGTACAAATGTACCTTTATTTATTAATTTGACACCATCGTG
The DNA here is from genome assembly GCA_037127375.1 of Dione juno. NCBI lineage: Eukaryota > Metazoa > Arthropoda > Insecta > Lepidoptera > Nymphalidae > Dione > Dione juno. The sequence goes on from JAXRJS010000068.1 coordinate 7,242,808, forward strand.
GTGCATGTCTGCCTGCACGTATACTTGATGGTGGCTTCAAATCCTAGTTAGGGGACTGGTTGTATTTAAAGTTATTTTAATTTTCTTCATCTACTGTACTGTCTACTCTAATGTCTACATAACAGTGAAATCACAAAAAAATATGTATCTTATTACTACATGTTCATTTCATGAAATATAATTAGTTCAAAAATTGCTTGATGGTTAGGTATATGAAATCATCAATTCTAGAATATACACATATTTATTTATGAATTAATGAGTTAAGCGGTAATATAAATACAAAATGAAAAATCAATATCTTGCTTACCTGTAAGTATAAAGTTCAAGGCTTTTTCAAGGCATATTTCCACCACGTGTTCACCTCGATCTATGTGACCTGCAGATATAATCTAAAGAAATTGGAGCTGTGATAGAAAGTCGTTTAAGTGCTTTAAAGTTTCTGAGAACGCTTTACCGCTACCCTTTGAGTAAAAGAGGTTAAAGATATATGAAATTCGCTACCAACTTGTGAGACATCAGCAGTATGTCATTTTGATGTTTACAATAAAATAACTTAAAGGATATTAGGGACATGTACTCATATTGTAGTGAAATAACGTATTAATATTTAAAAAAAAATGTTTTAGAGTACGGTTGTGAATCTGTAGAAAAGGGAGACTAAGTATATAACAATGATTTATTTCATATTATTGATCGGTTTCTCGATTTGATCAAATACCTTGTCTATCTAAGACTCTCGGGAAAATAAGTAATTATTACTATTTATTACAAATAAAATCTCATAAATAAATTATTACGATTACGACAGCACAAACAATTATTACGATTGTTTTTTTTATAAAATTTTAAAATTAAGCAGTGTAGTTTTTTATATAATAATAATCTATACAATTAATCGAATTTTGGGTTAGTTTTTCAAGATGTTTCAGTATTTTTTTATATCTCTGTGCACTTTTTATTTTATTTTAATTTATATCCAACATTTTTTTTTATAAAAGAGTTATCCTTGTGTTATACACAAATAACGCTTTAACCGTATCTAGAGAAATTAGTATCCGTGCTGGATGGCAACCTGTTTTACAGATCAGGCAATCACCGTTACATAATTGTAATTTATTTCAAGTAGGAATTATTTAACAGTATAGAACTTAAGTAAATAATTTATATATGATGTATATTAGTACAAATTTATATGTATGTATGTATGTATGAATGTGAGAGTGTATGTATATATATAATATAATAATATATAATAATATGCTTATTAAGGATAAATTTTCTATTTCAAGTTAGTTACAACTTTTTAGCCACTCTGTTACCATTTTATTTTTAGTCAAGGTGTAAAGGGATTACAGTTTTTAAAAAAATATTGCCGACTATTAATTAACAGTTGGTATATTCGCAGTTATGTCCTTTCATATGAATAAAAAATAATCATATATCTTGAAAGTATTTGTTAGTATTACAAATTTTTGTAATAAAAACCTCTCAAAACATATTGCTATCAAGTTTTATATCTATGCATACAAATAAAATTGGAGTGACTTTTTGTGACTTCAAACTATACTGAGCTTTTTCGAGTGCATATAGTTATTACTTACACGCTCCAAAATCAGAAACAAACATTTTTAATTGGTTTGTTTGTATATCTTCCCGTTGGTCTGGGCTAATCTCCGGAACCGCTTAACCGATCTTTATGGAACTTTTTTTGGAAGATAGAGGAGGTTATGGAGCAACATACAGGCACTTTTTGCCCCGGATACCGAAAAGCCCAGATAAAATATTGCATATAAAATTTGTTTTATAGAGAACTAGCGACCCGTACTTGGTTTCGTCCTCTTGGACTAAACTTTTATTTATTTATTTAATTATTTATTAGTAAAGTAAATTGTATTTATATATCATAAGCTGTAGTCCATATAATAGTATAAAATTTAATTAAATGTATGGTTCACAATTTTGGTCATAATATTGGTAGATATACGCTGTCACGGACTTCTGTTTTGAACTATTGAAGACAAACAATCCTACGGTACACCATATCTGTGTAACTTCAGTGGTTTAGACAGCGTACGCCAAGATAGCTCTCAGAGGACAGATATTTTTGCATATTATTGTATAAGATTAAATCCGAGAATATATATCGCGCGAGTAGAGCTGCGGACGGGTCTTTAATAAATTACTACGAAAAACAAAGCTAACCGAGGGAAAAAATGAAATAGTAACGTAGGATAATAAGAGATTATCAACTTGTGAAGTGTAAAACATACTATATATTGTTAAAAAAATATGATTAAGATTAGTAAAGAAAATAAAAAAATAAAAGCATTTTGTAATACTTTGTAGTATAATAGTTTATAGTATGGCTTGATACTTAAAATGGAGCATAGTTGCTCAATGTGTAAGACAGATGCAAAAAATTATAGCAAATATGTGTTACTCCTTGATGCTTATTGTTTATAAATAGTTTTTGTTTATTACAGCATGTGTATGTAGATTTGTATTAACTATTGTACAATGTTTGCAAAATAATGAATATATTTTAATTTAAACGAATATTTTTACTAATTTATAAAAACAAAATTATTACAAAGAGCACAAAATAGAAACACTCAACAACACTTTTGTTTAGGCAGTTAGTAATTCAATATTATACATATATATATATATATATATATATATATATATATATATATATATATATATATATATATATATATATATATATATATATATTTATATATATATATATATTCCTACATGAATAAACCAGAAAAAAAGTTATTCATATTTATTAGTAGTAGTAAAATATGTTTTCAATAATATTTATTTGTTAACAGTGAAATCAATGACATCAACCTCGGCCTATTGGTAGAGGTGTGGAACAAAGGTGTAATCTGGGACCGTGCCCTTGGCTATCACTACCTGCCTCTCACTTCTGTCGCTTACGATGAGGTAATTATTCTTTATAATTTTTATAATAATTATGGTCTACGCAATTATCGCATAGTGTACTGACCGCCATGGTCGTGGGTTCATTCGTTGGGAATGAATATATTTGAAATTGGTCCTGGTTTAGAAAAAAAACTGCAGCGTCGAGTTTCGCAATACGTTAATGTTAAAACGTAACATTTCACTTAATATATAACTGTTCAATAAGTAACCAGTGCATTGTAAATAGGATGATTTTTTAAAAGCGCTAATACCACATTATTATAAAGGGGTGCTCAGAAAAATATGCCTTTCAATAAAATACATTAGATATAATAATACTTTGTTAATATAGTAATAATAAGTATAATAATATATATGTGTAGGCATATTAACCACAATATACAAGCATATTTTTTTATTATACATGTGTAAGTGCCATAAGCCATTTCGTTGTAGCTCGTTAGTGCCGCAAGCCGTGTAAACAATTTTATGTAATAAAAGAAGCTAAAAATCATAAACACCGATCCGAGAAGTTAAATTAAAACAACGGAGCACAAGTTCTTTATGGAGCGTCGAGACTGGACAATGGCTTGTTAATTTCCTCGAGCGCCTTACCGCGTCCATTAAGCACTTTTTAATTTTTCAGAGAACCATTTTTCTTTTTGATTTATATTGTGTATTTTATCATAGACTTGATGGAGTTTATTAGGATTTTCAAGAAATATACGAAATAAAATCATTTATTTTATCTTTTTAAAATTAATGTTTATAATGTGACAGTAAAACGCTTTGACATTCGTAATATTTTTTGTTTGGCATTTAAAAATTATATCAAAGAATCAAATTTACATATGTATAATATGTACAATGTAAATATTATAAGTTATTATTATTGCGTCAGTGAATTTTGCTAGTTAATATTAACTCGTAATAACTTAAATTTGGACGGAAACAGTTTTTAGGTTCCCTCTGCACACCCTGCAAATAACTGTATGTGGGAAATCTTAATAATTGATATATGCTTATAAAGCTACAACCAATTCTTAACAAATATATTGATTTATTTATAAGCGTACTATATTCATAATATCCTTATTTAAATTTACTTACCAGTGCTTTTTTTAAATATCAAAATACCAGCACGTAACGGTTATCTCTTATAAATAATATTTAAAATGGTCTCCTTTTCCCCTTTTGTACTTAAAACCTTACTGAGAAGAAGTTTGTAATAAGAAAGGTTCTTATTCAGTGCTACGGTTTTCAACTTTTAATAACTTGAAGCGAAGAAACGTTTTTGTACTATATAACTTGTGGGTCCGTTAAGACATTTTCGATTTTTTACAGTGATACTAAGTCTGTTATATTATATTATATTTCAGTTAAATAGTAACGTACCTTTTTGTCATATATGTCAATAAGTATATTGTCAAATATATATTAACTTAGAAGGTACTCATTTGATGTGTTTTTTTTTTAAATAAAGTGAATTTAAGTGGGTTGGTTGAAATTGTATACGGCAATTTTATTTCATATTCATGCTACGTAGTAAATACTATACTTATTGTGGACTCTCATGTTTCATTTACATTACATATATAATACTTTTGAAAGCGAGTAAGTGTAATAAGTAAATTTCAAAATAAAACTAATCCGATGATTCATGTGTATGTTATTTTGAATACGTTTTTTTTCAAAAGTAAAAGTCAACTATATAAATAACCTCTATCAAAATTCAATAAATTATATTTGTATTGTATAAATAGTGTGTGCCAATATTTTTCAAAACCTATAACTCAACCATTTGGTACAATAAATTATATGTTTTAATGACTGTATTTCTTTTACCAAAAAAAGATTAAGATTAAATTATCTTAAAGAAAACAATATTTGATAATATTTATTACTACACAATTAAAATCATGATTTTTATTAGACAATAGAAATTGGAATTGTAGATTGGAAGTTTAGCTCATAAAAAGACTACATATAAACTAAAAAAATAATATAATATATTGGACTGGAAAGCTTAATAATTGTAATTAAATTATCTTCCTATTTTTATACATTGAAAATATAATGGTGCCGGTAAGCGGACTGTAAATGCCACGGATGTAGGTGCGATTCCCACCCTGGGAGAATGATTTCTTTTCTTGGCTCTGCAAGCAAGACAAAGCACAGTGTTGAGTTCCATTACTTATACACGCAATGTCTCGAAAATTGGGAAAATGGGAAACGGAGTATTTAAAACTATGTCCCCCCTGCCTCCCCTTTTATATGCGGGATACAGCGTGAAGTTATTTATTTATTTCTATGCTACACTATTATAATGAGCATAATTTAATAGATATAATAATTAAAGCATAAAAATTTTATGTGCTTTAGTTATAATATCTATTAAATTATGCTGAGAAAAAAACAACACTTGGTTTTTACTATTTACTTATTACTGCATATTGTAAGTTTAATAATAATTTGATTAATACAGTATCTTATAGTCTTTTTGTAGTTTTTTTCGTAGGTATGTCAAGTATTGAATTAAATAATATTTGTTTGACATAATATGATGTTAATTTTAATGATTTTATTATTGTAGCAGGAATGTGGAGGACGGTGGGTGGAGCTGGAAGCACAGCTGATGATGCGCGGCGGCGCGGTGGTCGGCACCACCGGGCCGACGGGCCATGCTTTGTTGCTGGACTGCCGGTTCGAGCCGCCATTCGGTAAGTTCTTAAATCCTATTTTTCTACTACTAATATGGAAACTATACATCTTTATATGTGGGAGAGAAGAAAGTACCTAGCATTCCATCAATGCACGGATTCATTCCGTACCGGTCCGTACCGGTCCCTAACAATCGCGTTGTAGGAAGTGGAGCTCATAGCAGCACTTGGAGTTTGCGACACAAGTATAGGTTTAAAAGGCCGGCCCCCTTTAAAATATATTAACATTAACCTCCACTATCCGAGCTCCTCCAACTACCAAATTCGAAATGATTCTACTAGTACCGCCTGCAAAGTACGTTCTAGAAATGATTTAGTAATAGTTCTTGACAGGCTTGATTTTGCTTGTTCACACAGACTTGATTTGGTTGTTATACCTCTCGCTACTACTTCAACCGCATACGAATTGACGCATACGAACTCTAAACCTATTCCTGGTCAGTTCGTTAGTAAATTTGAAATGTAAGTTTGAAGTTATGATTTTTAGGGATATACGTTTCCTACGGAGCTGTAAGTTCTTTCAGTATAACGCGTTTTAGCCTTCGAGAGTAAAGGCAAAAATCCTGTCTGGATCACGAAACACAAATATCCTCAGGGATTGTATACGTGTTCTCAAATGTATCCATTACAAGAGTCCATTCAGGAGCTGGCTCTAATATTGAGAAAGGCTTTTGTGTAGGTTTTTTTTATAAGAGCCTCTTTTGACATTTTTTTTATTGTTGGCTCGTTGTTATGTTTTTCTGTGCTCTTGCCATTGATATACTAACCGCTTCATTACTACTTAGTCATAGCGCCGCGAGTGTTACACTCTTCATCCCACCAGCATATGCTTAGTTGTTCCTAATGCCTGCTCACAGATGTAGTTTATATAAGAGCAGCTGACATTGCTTTGGGTACGATGTCAGTATCGCAAAATCGTGCGCAAAAACTAGGATGGATTCCGTGTATTTATTATTGAACTAAAACCGATAACGCCGCTTTTTTCGTGGCTATTTTAATTAATAAATTTAAATAAATGAATCAAAATGAATAGTATGAGATATTGCAAATTATCTATGTGTAGGTTTCTTATATACGTATGTATGTATGAAACCTACACATTTCATTTTTAGTTACTAAAAGTATATAAAATTATAAAATATATTTCAACAGATAATAGATACCAGTTGCAAAATGTGAAAAATTCTAACTAAATAAAGTAATAAAAAAGAACTAAATAAAAATTGAGCCGAGTAAAAGCCTTACTAAGTTCATTTACTCAGCAAATATAAGTGTTTGACTTTGTTCGATAATTATTAATTGTTATTTAATATTTGTTAATTTATTTATTTAGATTTAAAAAGGTAGCCCGATTGGAATCGTGTTATACGGACACTTCACCACTGGTAGATTTAACCTGAATCGAAATAGAAGTGTAAAGTTTAAATGAATTAGGTATAATCTTAACCTACCTTTACTAATCTCAAGATGAGACAAGAGTATAAATGTAGGTCTTTACTGTATATATAATTTTCTTAAGTTGAATGATGTGCCTTTTTCGTAAATGAGGGCAACTTTTTTCATGACTATTTATGAACGTACGTGCTACACTGACTATCACAAGGGCAGGCAGGCGTCAGCGAATCGTAAGCATTGCAAAACATTTTTACATTTACAGTGTTTAAATTTTAAATTATATTTATTTTATTTTTTTAAATTAAAATGAATTGCTATGTATAATAGCTTGAGGCACCGGGATTTGTCTTACTTTTTAGTTATTTTTTCATATAAGCGTGTATTTTTAGCTTATTATACTGTTATTTTAAATTTTTTTTGATTTATCACAATATTATATTGTGATAAATCCTTGATATATATGGGAAAATTCAAATTAACATACTCGTAGATAAATAATTACATAATATATACGATGTCAAAAATATAAAAAATGGAATTGCAATGATTTGGAATATAAATTCCAATTATACGAAGTGGTTATTGTATTTAATTTACTCATCCATGCTATACAGATAATATATTTTGTATTGCACATTAACTTTTATGAAAGTAAAGATTTAATATATGTCATAATAATACGTTATTTTACATATAAAGAACAAATACATTGTGTATACAGTTTATATTAATAGACAGAGTGATTCAAAAGGAACATTTATATTTATATTTTATGCATTTAATATTAGAGTAAATCCGAGAACAATGAAGATTTTAAATGTTGTAAAATAAATCAAAAGAAACCAATTCACCTTACTAAATAAATAAGCCTAAGGTTCAAAGTACAATTGGAGCCGTGGGCGGGTCGCTAAGTATATTGTAAAAACAATATAAACAGAAATGTAACACCAGAGTAAATTGTCATAAAATTTCTAAAATTGCTTTTTTATCTTAGATTAGTAATATATCATTTCAAGCGGAATAATTTGTTACATAGATTTAGAAAACGTCTTGTTTTTGGTTGTACCAATGTGCTCTAGTTTATTCACGTATAGATTGTATAATTTCGGTCGTAATCGTGTTACACATTTCAAAATAAAAAATTACTGCACCTTTAAAAGATGGCCATACAAAACCATTGAACCATACCGTAGTGTATTTCAGAGTTGCTTGTAATATTAATAATAATAATATTGAATACAGCTACTGATCTCTTATAGATAAACTAATTAGTCATAAGAAGTGGGACTATTGATTTTAGTTTAATAGGAAGCATATATATCATGTTAGCAATTTCGAACGATGTCGCGTTACTGACGTGACATGAATATTCTTATATTACATCTCAATTGGCCTTTCATCGTATAAGTTTTTAATAAAATACCCTTGGCATTTAAACGCAATTTAAAGACAGAAACAGTTTTTAGTTGTGATTAAATAAATCATCGGAGCTCTATAAACATTTTAAGGATTTATAGAGCTCTAATATTCCTAAATACCTGTACCTAAAAAGGATACGAGTATACGAGATAGGAGGATACGAGTACATAAAAAGGATACCTATTGATACGGAAACACTCCAACTCGAGTCAATTTTCAATTTCAATAACAGTTTTTCAAGACGGAGAAGTAATGAAAACTTTTATTTGGCAAGGCGACAACGATAAATATAAAGTGTTTATAATGGGCTTAGAAATGCAAACCGAGTACTTCATCATATAAGAATATATATCCGTATTAATAGTAACCAAATTAATTACTGGCTTTCAGCACTGTTAAAATTTTAATGCTTTTCAAATGCCTCTAAGATTAAAGCATGCGACGCAAAAAAATGCAAAGCCAATGAAAAATCTTGCTATATCTGAATAAAGGCTGTAGGAACAGCTAGAATACTTCTTGGTGTGATATGGTGAAGCAGATAAAATACTAAAAACATAACTTAAATGTGTGCAAGACGGCTGATTCAAAATCTACGCCTTTTGCGTAGATTATGAAATACTTTACTCTTTTAGGATTAACTTTCATTGGAAGAGTCCAATGTCCATTCCTGGAAGCATGGGCACGTAGGACTGACACTTATGATAGAAACTGAGGAGATGGAGAGATATGCATTTACACTTGTCTCGCGAGTCAAACGAATACCAAGTAGTTTATATACCATTAACTGATTTACATATCTGATAAACATCACGTAATAGAAATTTATGTAAATCTGTCATCATGTATCATGTATTTGTAAAATGTAATAAAGTAGTAAAATTTGTTGCATCGTATATCAATAAATCTAAAATATTAATATTCCCTTAAGCATCCAAGATGCTTTGAGCAGCGTTGTCGGTAACTCGATAAAGCGTCTCGTAGCTTCTTCGTAGCATTCGTAGAACTTGTAGATTGCATTTTAGAGAGAAGCACATCTTTTGTGTTACATTTTGCGACTATGCAATCGTTTTGTTCAAGATCTACATTATCAATATTCAGTTCCATAATAATGATATGATTTAAAATATATTTGATTATATCATTTTATTTTTTATTTCAATTGTTATTTTTGTATATAACTAATTTCAGTTTAAGTCAGCGTACATTTCATCTTGAGTTAGCGTATTATATTATCTTTCCTAGATATTTAAAGCAGCTGCATATTTCCATATTATTTAGAGAATTCTTTGGTGCTTTTTGGTTCAAATTTATTTGTTTTGTTTTTGGAAATGATTTTGTTCGAGTAAATCTTTTTTTAATAATATTTTAACATTAACAAAGATAAATGGATGTTGTTAATTTAATAATTAATAATATGAAATAAATCTTTCTAGTTTTGGACGGATATAGAAAGATGTGCCAAGTCTAGAGTATAACATTTTTTGGATATCTTTATTTATTCATATTTTCCAATGTTGCATTAAAATCTGTCATAAATAATGAGTATCTATAGTGTTTTACTTATGTATTAAATTTTTTTATTTATTATTATAATTTTAGATTTATATTTTTATTAAGGTCCGTTTGCAATGGCATGAAACAGAGAAATTATTGTAGCTACCAGTTGGCAGGAGTTTTAAGTATGCCGGGTTGGCGCCGAATGAATGGTCTAGCCAGTATTATGTGGTTAGGTTCTGTGTTACATTACATGTTAAATAATCTCGTCCTAGATTAGATAAAATTGTTCTTTCGTAAAATTGAAGAAAAACATTCTTCTGTTGAGTTGATTTAGTCCTATTAAAATATAAATTACTTTAGTTTTGGGGTTATTTAATAAATATATATATATATAAAAGTATGCCTATATTTATATATATATATATATATATATATATCTTTATATATATATATATATATATATATATATATATATATATATATATATATATATATATATATATATATATATATATATATATATATATATATATATATATATATATATATATATATATATATATATATATATATATATATATATATAATATATATATATATATATATATATATATATATATATATATATATATATATATATATATATATATATATATATATATATATATATATATATATATATATATATATATATATATATATATATATATTTACGCTTAAATAACTTCGTCTACTAGTTTGACCTTATTATCCTCTTCTCGCTCTTATTATCCTTTAAATAAAAGCATTTCACTTGAATGAACTTTAGTTTATTAAATAGGTTTTATTTCAATTGCAACGGCTGAAACAGTAAGGTATAGACAAGTACCTAATTTTATTTATATATCAATCGATAAAGAGATTTATGTTTTCGATACAAATTTAAATTTCATTCTTCATGAGAAATAACATTTATTTATGAGTAAAAGGCGCCGTCTGGTCGCCAGAGTCAGACAGTGGGTGGCAAGGTCAACTTGTTTGAATGGCAGCGTTGCAGACGAATCGGCGACATTTACAAGTAATATTTGGTAAATATGAGAAAAATCCTGAAAAAGCCGTCCGTAACAATGTATTTCAAAAGTTATAAGTGATCATTAATAATTATGATTTTTGAAATATGTTGTATATTTGTAATTTAGAAAATTTACTAAGTATTAGCGACTCGATCGCGGCTATGTTCGCCTATGTTAGCTAGATCGCGTTCGTTTTAAAATTTTATACCTACATAACAGTGCAATTCTTCGATTTTCACGTCGTCTTTTTTTAAACAGTCTTGTCTGCTATTAAAAATCGTGATTTACGATATATAAATCGACCCATTTAAAATTTTAAAATCTTTTATGAACATAGTTTCTTTTCTGACTTTGACTTTTCTATACTTTAATATTACGTCAATTTCATCTACGAGCATGGTCTGCAGATGTATTTAAGATATATCGACATTAATAAAAATCCCGCCAGCGTGATGTGGAAACTTTGTTTCAACGAATTTGTTTTCAACGTTTGTTTCAATGAATAACGACATCTGTCGACAGATATTATAAAATATTACTATAGATTTTTAAACATATTATATTTATTTTGTTTATTTATAAATTTTTGAAGTGTACCTACCAATAGATGACATTCTATCAAAAACTACTATATTACCTTCTAATCGTTAAATGTCACTATGATAATTCTAAATCAAATGATTTGTACTTTGACCTCTAGCTAGACTGTGATAAAAATTTTCAATAGTTTTGATGTTCAAATTTAAAAACTTTTGCCATTTGACACTGTTACTAAGTGAGATTGGAATAGAACTACCTTTACTTGCAAGTAATCGACGTAATTTAACCGTCTCTGTTTTTATTTTTCCTTCGAGGTTCTCATTGCACATCAGGATAAAAATGATCCTACATATATTGTTTAAGTTTAGTGCTATGAACTATTAGTATGCCAAACTCACTTCTTTTCAGTGCTTTAAATAACTTAATTTTATTACTTTTTCATTTATTTTCCAGGAACCGAATGGAATACCAAGTCGCGTAGTGTAAGCTATTACTATACAAAATTTCATTCATTTCTGTCTAGTAGCTTTAGCGTGATAGGAGGACAAAAAAACAGACAGAGAGACAGACAGAAAGACAAACAGACAGACAGACAAGAATTCTGTTGAGTGAATTTTTGTCTTCTACTATTGATATATTAACCGACCCAATCAATCTTTTTTTTAAATCTTCAATGTACAGAATATATATATATATATATATATATATATATATATATATATATATATATATATATATATATATATATATATATATAGATATAGATCATGGGAAACATTTTTTAGCCGTCTACGTGCTAAATAGTTTTAGGGTACTTATTATGGGTATTTTTCAGGTACATAATAAAACTAATATGAGTTATAAGCTTCCCATAAGTCTTCTAGTTGTGTCAGCATATTGTTTATTTTCAGATACTATTTCTTGAAACCAAAGGGCTTTTGTAGAATTTATACCACGATAAAACTGCTTAGAACAAAATATTAATAATATATGAATCTATGTTTTACCAATTTTGGTCTTTTAGTACAGTTATTACTCTATTTCTACTGAACAGATTAAAATGAAACCTTTAGCACACCTGATGAAGAACCATGTTAAGATAAGAGACTAAGATATAATAAATAATGAAATGCTGTCTTCACAAAGATTGTTTAGGGAAAATTCCATTGACATATTGAAATAAAAGAAATCGGCAAAGAAATCTGAGAAAAAAAGTAGAACAAAAATAATTGATTTGTAAAAAAAAGGAAAATAACATATATACAATACATACGTATTACATTAGAATAAGTCCGACAACATTGATTAAACGGGTGACACCGTGAACGGGTCACTAGTAGAATATTAAAAGCTTTAATATTAACTGCTTTGTTCTTAGAAACCATGATATAGAAAGTACGAGTATATTGTGAATAAAATATTATGTAGAGTAGTTTCACATCCGCATCTTGTCTCCGCTTCCTCCTGATATATCAAAGGGAAGTAAGCATGAAAGAGGATTTTTAGTCCGTCTTCCACTACGAAGCGAACGTTATTTACTTTTATAGAAAAGTAAATGATGATAAATTATAAAAGGAATTTCTAATTACCAGAAATAAAACCATGCATGAAATTAAAAATAATAAAGAAACTTACTACAAGAAAGGCTTTGTAAAATTAAAAAAATAACAAGTTTAGAAAAGAAAACCACGTGCGTGTAACTACTTTTCTGAGCGATTTGCAATCAATATTTTTCTACTAGCTTTCTTGCCAGCAATATTCCGTACAATTTTCACAATAACACTGTATATACTGTGCCTTATACAAATAAGAGCACCTTGAAACTTATACACTTGAGACCTTGCACTAAAGCTGAAATATCCAAAATAATACATGATCTTGACACAAATTCTAGCATTAGTGCTAATTTTGTCTATGCCAACAAAATTGGCACTAAAAAAAAGCAATCAAAATACTCGTACGTATTATAGATCAACTAACTTCAAGCTTTAACAAAATATTTTTAGATGGTACATTTCATGGGATGTTAAAAGGTGATTTAAGTTAAGTATATCCTATCCTATGAATCTGGTGGAAAAACAGATCCTAGCAATTACCGGCTAATTTTCGTTCTCCCAGTAAAATTAAAATACTTGAAAAATTTTATTATATACCAGATTATTAAATCATTTTTAATAAAACAAACTTTTACAAGCAGTATGGTTTTAGATGCAATTCTACAATTTTCCTTGTTCTCGATCAATAAAAATATACTGACAATAAAAAATACTATAGGTGTTTTTTTTGTTTCAAAATCGATCTCAAATTGAGAAGGCAGAAAGAAATGTACCAGAGTCAGCTAGCTCCACTAACCTACGGCATTCCTTGAGGCTCCATTGGGGTCTTTACTGTTTTTAATTTACATTAATGACATCATTGAAATAAACCTGTAAGGAGAACTTACGTATATATAGATTAATATAATTTAAAAAAATTCTAATTAAATTTTTGCAATTTTTATTGTTTATTAAAATATTTTTAGAAATTGTATAACTGCGGTATTTGTTTTGCGACGTATTTTGACCCTGCACTTCTTGGAAATCATCATTCTGAAATTTACGCTAGCCAAAGAATATTAAGTAGCTAAGAATAATTAACAATCTCTTGCTAAATAATTATGCTTTCAGCTACGTAAAAAAATTTATACGTCTTCGAAAAATATTTTTCTATCCTTACTGTGGAATAACAGTTTATAAATATTAAAAAAATATTGTTTTAAAAATAATTTCCTTACCATGACTGCGATTTGTTCAATATTTTATAGCATGTTTTTTACATCATGTTTTTATGTAATATAATACTGGCACATAATACGTTATTAAGGTCTGCGTTTGTTTATTCATATTCTATTTGTAAGCTCCAATATTCAAAATAACAACATACACGGAATATAATCTATTATTTTTATTATAACGTTAGGGCTATATAGTAAATTAAAGTATAGCGTAGAAATCATGAGGAACCGCCGATGAAGAGGTTAGTGACAGTGGACAAAGAGAAAGAGGTAAGCAGGGAGCGCAGTGTTTTGCACTCTGTTAACTAACCGAACCTACCCTCTAGGAATAAAGCCTGAAGCTAAAAAAATAAAATATAATCTATTTGATGCTTATTCTTTCTCCGAATAAATTTAATTTTTTAAGCTAATGAGCGCGGTTTCAAATTCTGTTACGTATTTTTTTACACAAATTAAATGTACTTCTTGATTTCTTCTGGTGAGATTAAAAGTTGGTTTTATGGATAAAGACCACCATCACACGAATAAAGTTACGGTCGTCCTCATAATATTCTTTCCATTTTATATTCACATGTAGACAAGGTAATAAAATTTATTAAATATGTGAAACCCTTTTTCTCAGTTTTACGTAAAATATATGGACACTCATGTATTTTTTATTTCAAGAAAATGATCTTATATAAAATGTGTATTTTTAAAATCCTTACGCTTTTTTGTCAGAAAACAGCACTCTATTGAAGTGTAATACGTTAATTTATTTATTATTATTATTATTTAAATATAAGCCTCCTGTAAATAATGTTTTTATTTATTATACTACACTAACTTAGATTATTTTCATTTAGCACCAAAATTGGGCCTACCTTTACCACGTGGAGATATGATATATTATTAAATAAGGTCAATTTTTCTTTGTATTTTTTGTAGCTGATTAATGCCTGGTATTTCAAAACATTAGATTTTAATATGCCAGCCTCACTCATGTTGAGCTGATGTATAAGATTTCCATATCAGATGTCACAAACCTTTGGTTTTGTATGCCATTGGAAAATGCTTCTCATATTAACAACTATTATCACTATGGTCTGTTATTTATACATGTAATAAAGCATGGAAACATTTAGAAAAGCAAAAAAATATTGAGGTATTTATAAACGTAATAGAACCCAAAACAATTATTTTAATTATTTTGTTGGTTTGTCTGTTTGTACGTGCATTTAGCACGCTCTCTCATTAGCATCACGCTTTACCATAAAACAATTACCACCATTGTATTATGGTAAACTTCACTTTTAAATTTAGAGTTTATTTTATTTGAATCGATTCATACATAAAATAGTTATATAAAATGCACAGTATGCATATTATCAGAGTAAATCCGCACACATTGAGCAAGTGGGCGAAGCGTGCAAGCGTGTCGCTAGTGATTGTATGTACCTAGGCGTGGGCGCTTTTTAAGATGTCACAACGATAATCCCTCTACTCAATCTGTAAAAAAATTGTTTATAACTATTGATGAAATATAAAATAAGCGTAAGATGTATGCTACTTTATTAATTTCAAATTTATTTTTCTTAATAACACTTTTCGTAATGGAAAATTTTAGATTATATTTAAAAAATAAATTAAATTTATTTTATATTTTAGTTTGATTGTCATAAAACGTGTTTTTTAGTATTACCTATTTTGTATTTATTAATCCAACGTTTTAAAGTCGGTCAATATCAGTAGTGCTGAAGTTGTGTGCTTATAAACTTAATTTACAAACATAAAAGTATATTTATTTCAGAGTCATAGCACCTTTGGAAAGCATGAGGGTTGATAGTGTTATTGTGGATTCCAGTCCCATGCAATGCAATCATGCAAATTTACGATTTGTGTGTGTGTGTGTGTGTGTGTGTGTGTGTGTGTTTATATATATATATATATCCTTGATTATAAATAATGGACAACAACGTAACCTTTTAACTAGTTGTTTTAGAATTTACACAAAGTTTAAGGTTTTGTTTTTCTGTCCCAATATCATTGTATGATATATTAATGAAATTTAGAATAATATTTTTTACATAATACCCCGAAGAGTCAGAGGAAATTACTGAGAAAAAGAAAAATTTGTATATTTTTATAAATAACGAACTTCCGCACTTATTTTGAACAGGCTACTAAGACGCAGCAAATAGGATTAAAAGCTTAATTGAAACGAAACGATGATACTGCAGTAACCATAATGAGGGGAAATTACATTTTGTGCCAACAAATATTTAATAAGCTACTTAGGAAAGTTATATGTAATTAAATTAGGCAATATATCTAATTTAATTACTTGTCTTTTTAAATATTTTTTGTATAATTGATAATTCTAGCTAGACACTCTGCGGAAGGCTGATATAAAATTCTATGAGCAGATTGTATGGTATCAATATAGGTGATCTAAAAATTGGTTAAGTAATAATGAATATATATGAATATATATCTACATATATATATATATATATATATATATATATATATATATATATATATATATATATATATATATATATATATATATATATATATATATATATATATATATATATATATATATCGACCGGATGCCCAAGGGGACGATGGCTGGACATCGTTATGCGGGACATGAAAGCTCATGGACTAACAGCTGATGATGCTCAAGACCGTGGAAAGTGGGGTCGATATATATATATATATATATCGACCCCACTATATATATATATCGACCCCACTTTCCACGGTCTTGAGCATCATCAGCTGTTAGTCCATGAGCTTTCATGTCCCGCATAACGATGTCCAGCCATCGTCCCCTTGGGCATCCGGGGGTCTTATTCCAGGGATAGACATATGAAGGCTTTTCTTCCGACATAGTTCTTAGGCCGGTGCTAAACGTGGCTATACCATATCATCGACGTTCTTGGAGCTTACCCGCTACGTCACGGAGACTACAAGACCCAAGACTACATCGAATGAATGTTTTACGTATGCGGTCAGGCCGAGTTACGCCACATCATCATCCACCTCAGCATATTCATGTCCGTGACGTGAAGCTCCTGAGCGGGCCAACATAGTCCCGGCCAACATTCGCTGCTGTATAAAAGAACTGGTCGGATCATGCTCTTGTATATCAGCCCTATAAGTTTGGACGGTATTCTGCGATGGCAGACCACACCAGTGACCTCCCGCCGTTTGGTCCAAGCAGCACTAATCCGGGCGTGGACATCGTAGTCGATGTCTCCAGACTCGTGCATAATGGATCCAAGGTACCTAAACTTTTCCGATTTAACGGCTGGTTCAAGACCTATATGGATAGTGTTCGAGTCCGGGTTTCCACAAGCCATACAAAATAGAAAATAGCCATACAAGATTCAGGGATCCGTTGGATCACAGTGCCCACCAGATACACTGTCGTGGCACACAGTAAAAGGCGTTCTGCAGGTCTAAGAATGCCACACGCAGGGCTCTCCTCTTCTCCTTGTATGCTTCGATCGAATTTCTGAGAGCAAAAATGGCTGCCATAGATGAATATATATAGTATATATAGTAAAATATAATAAATATTATATATATAGTACATAGATATAAAGAAGAAACTCTTAATCTTATTAAATAAATTTTATCTTTAGTAATTCTAGACCTCTACTTTATAAGTACTTACGTACTAAAACAGAAAGCCTATTAATTAATCAGAAAGCACTAGCTCAAAGCAGAAAGTTCAGGTCAACTCAAAATAAAACATTCATGTTATTTATAGAATAAAAAATATAACAAACACAGGTTACGAGCAGTTTTAAAACAATAAAGCATAGTAGTAAATTAAAGAAGATTTAAGTGTACCCGTCATCATACTTTCATCAGAGCGGTGTATTCATCTCGCGAAGAGAATACGAATTGCTGTTCCTTTTTTGCGCGTTCAAAGTTGCATTTGCAAAAGTTGTCGTTGTGTTTGCATAATAATAGCTCGTAGGCACACTTTGAAATGTGGCTTACGCAACGCGCCATTTGCATCAGATTTTAAAATATTATTTTGATTATATGGAATATTATTACGCGGGATATTTTTATATTTTTCATTGGATCAGATGAAGATGCTTCCAATCTTAGTGGTAAAATATTCGGTTTTCTGCCCATTTAAATATAATGCCAGCATGTAAATGGCGGAACACAAGGTCATTTAAAATCGCTAGACTGAAATATTTTGACTTTTTAAAACATTATATGATTTTAAGAAAATAAATATTTGCTGGACCTGTATACAATTTAAAAACATAAACTTTAACAGTACTTATTGTTCATGTATTTATTTGTTACTGAAACAATTTCAGAATAAACCGTAGTGCAAAGGCTATCCATCCATATTTTTCCATTATAAATGTCACAAGCTTTATTAACGTAGCAGGCCTCTCATTAAGATCGTTAACGGTTTGATGAGTAGAATTCAGCTTACTATTGAATCTGAGACACAAAAGATATTCTATATTGTGTATGAATTATAATGGTCTTGACCTCGTTTAGAATTGAAAGTACTATTAATATTTTTTTTATCTTAGCAATATTAATGTTTGTTTTTTTCTGTGGAAAATAAAGCCAGTTTTTATTTTCAGTTAGTTTGTTTACTAAAAATTAAGTTAAGGTTTTACGCATTGTCGAAGTAAAACATCGTCCATACTAGCTCACATGTCCAGTGTAGAGCGGCCTCCGGCTTAGACTGAAATAGTTCTATATAATGTGAAATAGAGTCGCGACGCGTTATTCTCAGGGGCTCACATAATTGGATGGTTGAATGGTTGTTTTACGATGAAATGGGGACATCTTCCGAGCTGTCGCGATGCCCTCCGTTCTAATTATACTTTTCTAAAGCCAGTTCTGCTACCTAGTCGCCCGGTGTTCTGCCGCTTACGGAATTCCTGAAGGTCTATGTGAGTATCTTTGCTTGCCGCTAAATTTGGATATTGTTTTTGTTTTTTCCCAGTTATAATAACTATAAATGGCTGTATATGAAATATGTTGTCTCTTTCTTATCGTCTGACACAAGTGTTTTATTTAATCAATATAATGAAGTGCACTACGTTTGAACGTCGTTAGAGAGAGAGAGCGTCGTCAGCGCTAGTGTAATAGATATGTTATGACTGAGTGAATGTATTCTATTTTTTAATATTAATTCTCGTTTCTAAAATCATTATCCAATCTGTGGAGAATAATTTGTATTAGTGTCAAATTTAAGGTGAATGTTTTGTTTTTAATTAAATTACAACTGACGCGTACTCCACAGTGTTTACATGTATGTTCGTGGCGTTACAATTGTGTCATACTGGCTCCGTGTTATACTTATATTGTTAATAATTTTATATCAATCACTATCAGTAACATATTAAGTTTGTTTGAATAATAAGTTAACTTCCCACAAGTATGTATTTTAATAATGCTTTATGATTCATAATATACTTTATTTATTTCACGAGTTGTTTCATAGAAGTTATGAC
The DNA here is from genome assembly GCA_037127375.1 of Dione juno. Classification (NCBI taxonomy): domain Eukaryota; kingdom Metazoa; phylum Arthropoda; class Insecta; order Lepidoptera; family Nymphalidae; genus Dione; species Dione juno. Next base: position 7,262,633 of record JAXRJS010000068.1, read on the forward strand.
TTATGATAGTAAAATAAAAATTTTAATTATGTATTCATGCAATGCACTTCTATATTCTGCATTAATTAATCATTTTAAGGCTCGCTGTGTTGAAATCTATAGGCACGATTGGTACGGATGTATACATCTAGTGTAGTATTTGGAATACACTGCGATGGTAGTATAATAGAGTTCATCAACTTAAGTACAATTTGCGATGTTACGATTGTTTGTAGAATGATATGCTGTTATTACCATTGTTCAAGAATATTAATATTTATAAAACGTTATTTGCTCATTTACTTCGTGCTAACATAAAACTATGTTTTTTGTCTTTCTTTTTCTTATCTTATCTTTCTCTGATATTTATTAGACATTTAAATAATTATTATAATTAATTAATTTAGCATATAATACTAAAACTACTAGTGGAGGTTATCTTGGATAAGTAGGACAACATCTGCGTGGTTGTGAGGTCGATCCACAATCAGAAAATGCATTACTTTCATTTCCGTAACGTTTACGTTGCATTCCACCGTTTAACACTCCATGTCTGGAATTTGGGCGCAAAACAGATGAATCCTTTGCTATTACGTATATTGAACTGTATCTGAAAAATTCATGCAAAATAGAGAAAATCGAGGGGTTATGTTATGTTATGGCAGGTGTGGTGTAGTCATTTGGAATTTGCATAGTTAAACCTCTCTCTAGACGCAAAGTGATCGAACTCTCTACTTCTGACAATTTCCAAGCACTGCTCTCTCTGCTACGCGATAGCTCCCGCACCCGCACTTTGAATCCTATGCTAGGAAGTAATTGTGGGACGAACTGAGAACATAAAAAAAACGGTTATGCTCTCATATTTTGAAGAGCTCCAGCCAGTAGATGTATGTATGTACAGAAAAATAAAGTTACTTCTTGATTGCAAGTTATTAAAATATTACGATTTATCAAATAATAAATTTCAAGTTACTGGCCGGTTCCAGCTTGGCGCTATTCATCTACTATTTATAAGATAAATGTATTTTGACCTTTTCTCAGATCTATAATATCAGATCAGTCAGATAATGCAGATCAGTTATTTTATCAGTTTGATATAATCCGTTACATCCATCTGTGATCGTCCAATTGGAAACATTTAAGCCGATTATTTATTGAACAATGATCAACACAGCTCGTGATATGGATTCGGTAACATGGCATTAACAAATAATTTTCTTACAAGATTTCTTGAATTTTTATTTCCTTTGTGATAGGTATAGTATATGTATTACTATTTTCGTTATTTTACCATTTTAAGATGCAACGCGTTTGCTTAACAAACGTTCCAACCGGGACTTATAATCGTGTAATATTACTTATATATAAGTTTACGGCCGACTGTGTAAGGTTTTGGCGTATGAAAGGCGTATGAAATATCTGTTTGATAAAATAGTATATATAAAGGAGAAAAAAATAGTATGAGAAATAGATTGTTTTCCTAAATGGTCCCCTTTGTCATAACACTAGGGAGGTGCGTGAAAATAATTCATTTGTACAAGTACATAGCATGCTGACTGCCACTATGTTATGAAGCCTTGAAATGCTTATAAAATAATGAAATTATTTTTACTATAAATAGATGAAATGTGAGTAGTATTCACAAACAAAGCGGTTTGAATAATATTTTTTATAGCGTGTTTAATATGTACGTTAACGTTTTACTATTCTTGGCTAAGTGTCACGAAATGGGTATAATTGTACAGCCTTTGATTTTTACAATTTATTTTTGAAGTTATTGTATACAAATATAAATTAATTTAAGCATAAAGGTTTATACCAATTCAACTTACTTATGTAATATGGGATTATTATTATTAAATAAAGTTAATTAGTTAGTTACTTTAGAACATGTAAAAAGGTATTCAACACACTAAAGAACATTTTGAATGTCCTTTGAAAACTTTTCGTTGAACTTCGTCAAAGTACGTTAATTTAACGTAGGTGTAGCTTAACAAGTTAAAAATTAAAAGTATCTTCGAGTTTTTTTTGAATAATTCATTTGATATCTTTTAATATTTTCTTTGAGACCGTAGTAGCGCAGTAGCACAGCATTTGACTGTCAATTGTTGTGGGTGATCAATTCTCGGGACAAAAAAAATTACATTCATTCAATCGCTCTAGTATAAGAAACGCGGGGTTGAATTACACCTCTATACACACGTATTTTAATACTAGATTGCCTGTGATGGTGATGGCGTTAACGAAAATATGCTTTAATTTGTCGGTAAATTTTATTATAAGGGTGTTACCAAGGTATGATTTATCGGTACTTACTAAGCTCTTATTACACTTTTGTCACGCAATATCTGGCTCAGTATAACCCTTATTAATTGTTTTTGAAGACAAAAGAAAATATTTTATAAATAAAGGCAATTATAATTTTTGAAAATTGTTTTAATAGATTTTTTTTAAATCAAAATGACAAAAATATAATTGAAATTAAAATTAAAATTATATTATATAGAAAATAAAATTATAGCTATGCTATAATAATAATAAAAAAAAATAAAAACATTATACTTCGAAAATTGTTGTCCTATAGTTCACTTTAAGAGTTACTTCCACATGTTTTGTGTGGAAATAGTTTCTTAACTAGTTATTTTTTATTCTTCTAGAAGAATTAATAAAGTAAATAAAATGATCAATCAGATAGCTTACTATTCTATTCTATGTAATGTAATCTCCGTATTTTTATATTATTTTTTCAGCATTAATATCAATGACTGTCGAACCCACAATTATCGTGCTTAGAGTAAGACACTTCCACTGAGCCAATATGATCTATTAATAAATATAGGATACATGAAGTAAAGACAAATTTTTACTTAGTATATTACATAACCAGCTGTTTTAGAAATGGGAACTCATCGTCAAGACAATGTATTTTTAAAATATAAAAACTTTCTATTCTCAGGTATTGTTTCTCGAGAACTTTTCATCTTTAAAGAAACGTCGCCTCTTTAGAAAGACAAATAACACAAGTCCAGGTTACAATATGTGAACACTGTAAAAGATTTTTAGAGGTATTTGAAGATGTTATATGATAAAAATCTTTCATATTTACAGTTTAAGTTTTATCCAACATATTGCAGGGTAGCAATTTGAAACATTTAACAAAGTGTTAAGTTGTGGAACTCGACGCCGCAGTGTATTTTGCTATTTGCATTTTATACTTTAATATAGTAGTTATAACACTTAAATAAAATGACAATCTATTTGTGATTGAATTGGAAATCCAAAAGGCATGATTTTCAATCGGGAAATTCAGTTAACATAAAGTATAAGATATATTCTTGTCGTTATATATATATTTCTCTTAACAATTAAAGCTCTTATAAATTTGGATTTTTATTACGATAGTAAATTTTTAGATTTGTGTACATTTGACAAAATTTGCACTTGATGGAAATTGTATTTAATAATTTCATATTAAAATATATATATTTTTTTAAAATACTCAGTTAATTTTTAAAAAATATAATCTTTTGTTTATAAATAATAATGAAGATATATGATTTAACTTCAAGTTTCAATAAAGTTAAAATGTAAGAAATAGAAACGAGGCCAAGAAAGAACAATCATTATAATAAATTACATTGAGCTCATAACCAAAATAAACGCCATGATTAATTATATTCGTACACTGAAACATGTAAATTATGTTTTTATAACAATATTATACCAGTAGTGTAAAAAGGAAATTACCCCTTTTTATATAATCAAGCTTACGTCATATTACAGTATAACAATGTGTGTAAAAAAATATTATTTTAAATAAGCTTTTATAAGTACAGCTTACATCTGAGTAAGGGAACTTAATATCTTTAATTTAACCTACTTTCTATGGCTGGCTTGGTTGAAATTGCATGCGTGTCCGGATCCGATGACTATACAATGTTTTCATAATAACTACATGCCAGCCGGGACTAACAAAATAAAGTTAAGGAAACTTTAAGTATATTTTCTTTATTATATATGAACATCCATTCTACCCATATAATATTAATAAGCAAGTTATTAATTAAAATATTATATCCAACCATATTTAAATAATTGCGTATCGTTTGTAAATCAAATTTATATATAATTTCCTCTAACAAACAATTAGGATTCAATAAAACAAATTTATAGTTTCTATTGCCATTGACCGCTTTATTTAACATTGCCAACTATTTTAAGCGGTGCTTCATCAAGTTTTCATTTCCCAAGCGATTTTGTTCGAGACAAACTTATTCCGATACTCAATTGCGTTGCCCGCAGCTTGATAGCTTATTAGCGATATACTGACGAGGAAATAGATTAAATTTCAAGAAATTAGGTCACGAGAGTTCATTAGATGTACTGATTAAGATTAATCGCCATTTTAAATGAAACACACAGTGTGCATTTTTCTAATATTGTTGCCATAAAATTTCTCTGTGATAGTTATAATATTTTAAATTATTATATTATATGTGACCTATATAACAAATAAAAATCCCAATTAGCAAAAGTTCAAAATTAAGCAATCAAATTAGATTATATCAAAAGAGTTAATAATGTACAGTTATTTTGAAGTTGAAGATTGATTTAAGTTTATCGACGTTAAATTATTTACTGTGACTTTTGACGTTTTCTAAAATAAAAAGGAAATAAATGTTAATTTCTTTCAGATGCGGAAGGCACTGGTGGCGCAGATCTGCAGCGGAAGCTCGACTTGCTTAACGGCGCTCTCGATGCCGAACGGGCGGAGCAGGCGCGCCGGCAGTTGCAGTACGTGGCACATTGTAAGTATTAAAGGATGTATCTATATAAGTAAAAGCTATACACGTTGTAATTTGTTGCTTCGACATGCAATGGACCTCGAATATTAAGCTGTAAGTTAATGCTTACACAATTTTGATTAAAAAGCCCTTATTTAATTTAAATGTCATATATAATATTCTTAAGTATCATTCAAAATGTTCTATAAAATTTTATTTGAAAATAGTTAAGTAGGCTTTTATGTAGAAGTATTTTTCTAAAGTTGTTTCTTCCGATAAGATAACTATGATTTTAAAAGAAAATACAAATACTAGTATATTTATACATTACATTGAGCTGTCAAGATATAAAAGTATTCGCCCTGGAGATTCATATTATTTTATCGAGACAGTATATCAATAATTCCATATAAAACACTTACAAGTTATTGATATATGATCAAATTGTTATACTTGTACCATAAAAACAAGCCAATTTCATTGAAATCAATTACTACGAAAAAATAACTTATATACTACAGTCTAGTAGGAATATATAGGAACGTATCCTAGTTTATAAAGCTAAAAGGCAATATAACTGCCGTGGATTTAATTAATGGACCATTTCGAAGTACTTCTGACTGTTCGGTATTTTTTCTTCTTTCTTGCAATTTGCCAGTGCTAGTGAAACCCCATTTTAATTAATACATCTCAAGTACAATAAAACATTGTTCACTCAATATTGAATCAATTTTCGAAGTATATGAAAGTTGGAAAATTTCTGACCTATTATTTTTATTAACGGAATTATTTGTAAGATTTGGGCTGCTAAATAAAAGTTGAAAATAGACGTTTGTTTGGAAGAAGCTGTAACAATATATTTTATTACCTATGAAGTATAGGCGTCAGATATGATTACAATATTTAGAACTTAAGTTATTGTATAAAATTTTTTTGAAACTCAAATTCTCTAAAAACTTCTTGGTCAATTGCTCGTTGTTAAAATAAATAGTACAATAAAATTGAGTATTACAATTGGATAGTTAATCAACAAAATATTATAACCATCTGATTATATTATTATAAAACTAATTTTTGAATTCAAATGAAAATAACTAAGAGATTTGCATGACACATGACATATTCTAAGTGCACGAGGTAGCTGTGACTGTAGTTACCCTAGTCTGTAAGCGGAACCCTTGCTTGTTTGTTTGTATGTATGTGTGACTGTCTGTCCGTTTATAAAGACCATGTTCTCATAAAATTATGTCAAGTATGTACATAGGTCAAAAGTCCCTTGAAGGACACAAAAAACAACAGCCTTCTAAGTCAACGCGATCGATTTGAGCGATTTTGCCGCATTTGTATGAAATTTGTCGTGTAATCCAAACCTTTAGGTATACAGGCGCAAATTAACATTTTTGAAATGATTTATTGTTTTGAAAATATTGTATATTGAAATTATCTTTTTAGTATACAAATAAGTCAAATCTAATTTGTATTGTTAAACTCTTTCTTCTTAAAATAACCAACAGCAATGTTAGTTGCTACAATTGAACATTTTATTCTGTTTTATTGAAAATTAACACGGAAACTATGGCTCTTCGTCGTCAGATAGTCGAGGACCTGGAGTTAAGTAATTTATTAATAAGTTAGAATTTATAGTATGTAATTTAAGTTCTAACTTAAAAAAATATATATTTTAATTGAAAATGTATTGAAACTATCACAAATAAAACTCAAGGCAAACTTATTTGTATATAAAACTACTACATTTAAAATAACGGATGCAAGTTTAAGTTTGTCAACTTTTATACGTTATATTTTTTGTTGACATATAATGATTAAATTGGTAGCAGAATCCTCAGTGCGCGAGTAACACTCGCACTTGACCGATATTTTTAACAATAATTCGAACCAGTAGTACATATTTGCTGACAACTCTTTGTAATATATATATATATATATATATATATATATATATATATATATATATATATATATATATATATATATATATATATACATATAATATATACATATAATACAGCAAAGTATGTATATACGATTTCAGTTCCGAGATATTAAATAAATCAAATCAATTTACGATATCTACAGTACGTTATCTCATCAGTTTTAATGATATTTTTGCTTTCGTCATTATATTATTCCGGTCTCACTTAAAATACTCGAAATGTTCCACAAAGTGACTTTTCCCTTGTAAAAATTAGATTACGGTCGACTCCTTTTGCGTCTTACAAGTCTTTGGCGTATAGTTTATTCCTCGTTGGCACGAAATATACAAATTATATTACTTAAATTCCATAGCGGGGTATTCTGAGGACTCCGATTACACTTCGGACCTTAACTACCCAGTGGGCCAGCACGCTAACTGCAGCGCGTCGCAGTTTCGAAGTGCAGCGCATCAGATGCATACGCCACAGGTGACACTTTTTCTTATATATCTCTAATTAATATAAGTAACCAGATTATTTAGGCAATATTAATGATTTAAATTAATCTTAGAAGAACCATAAGTCCTATATTATACTTAAAGTTTAACATTTTAAGTGCCTTGTATTGATAATTATAGCTTACTAATACGAAACTGACAACTTATATAAGAAAATCACTTTCAATTATTACAGAGGTCTTTGGAGGCATCTAGAGAAAATTCGTATGAAAGGGATGAATATCACCTGCACGGCGACACCGACCCTCTCTATTACAACAGTCAGCCTAGGACTAATAGGTATGAAAACAAAATAGAAATAAGAATATTGAAAAATATTTTTAATATATATATATATATATATATATATATATATATATATATATATATATATATATATATATATATATATATATATTATATATATATATATATATATAAATCATAATAATATGATAATTAATAATAATAATAATAATAATAGCCTTTATTTCCGAACTTTTTGACATTTTACATTTTTAAAACAAAGTATTTAAAACTAAAATTTACATTTCACTACAAAAAGTCTCTCAGTTCGGTGTGCCTTATGGCAAAGGCCTCCTCCAACTCTTTCCACTGCTTTCTGTCAGTCGCCACTCTTGTTCAGAGGGGACCTAAAGTGATTTTCAGGTCGTCCTCCCATCTTCTCTTTTTACGACCTCGACCCCTACTGCCATCCCTCGGGTACCAGATTGTCACCTGTTTGCTCCATTTCTCCTTTTTACATCTAAGCATATGTCCAGTCCACCTCCATTTAAGTTGATCAATACGGACCAGGATATCAGTTAATTTCGTTTTGTGCCTGATGTCTGCATTTCTTACTTTATCTTTAAGTTTTAATCCTAACATGCTTCTCTCCATACTTCTTTGACATCTTGCAAGTTTTTCCCTATGGAGTTTTGTCAAAGCCCAGGTTTCGCAACCATATGTAATGGCAGGTAGAATACAGGTATCAAAGGTCTTCTTCTTGATTCTAATGGATATTTCCTTGCTTTTTGTAATTTCTTTCAAAGCCCAGTATGTTTTCCACCCTGTTGCAATTCTTTTCTCTATTTCTTTCGACATCTGGTCATTAGGTGATATTATCTGGCCAAGATATACATATTCCTCTACATATTCCAGTTTCTGTCCATTTACTGTGATGTCTCTGGGAAATGAATTAGTCATCATCTTAGTTTTGCTGGAGTTTATCTCTAGGCCTACTTCTCTACTTTTGTCTGCTAGAGTTTGTATCATGGACTCCAGTAGTTTTGGATCTTCCTCCAATAGGACCAGGTCATCCGCAAATCTAAGATGATTCAATCGTGATCCATTTATGTTTAGACCTAGATGCTCCCAATCTAACTTCTTGAACATCTGTTCTAACACTGCTGTGAACAGCTTTGGTGAAAGTGGGTCACCTTGCCTGACACCTCTTTTTATTGCAAAAGCATCTCCTGTTGATTCCAGTCGTATCCTGGTCGTATGATAATTGGCATGTTGTAAATATATTAATATACTTTTATAAGACATTAATCAAAAGGTAGTATTTCTTATTTATGTGTTAGTTTATTGTTGTTATTAAAACAAAAAAAATATTAAAGCTAGCTTTTTGTTTCGCTTACTATTTATAATTATCTCGAGCTGCTATGACAAATATGAACGTTTATTATATATTGTAATAATACATATTTTCATATAAAATTTACAAATTTATTAGACCGCGCAAACTAGTGTAAAGGTAAATTAAATCAAGAGTTGTTACACTGTCGTTCCGAAAACTTTAAGGTCGAACAAGTTCATCTTTCGTTAGAGTTGTTTTCATTGCATTAGAATATTGGGTTAGCTTATTGAAATATTGAAAGTTGTCTTTAATATTGAAGAGACATGAAATAACAATGGGTATTCATTATGAAATTTTAATATAATTACTATTGTACTTCCATAGCCATAATATTTCACTTAATTATAAACTTATTTCACTACATTGTACCTGCAAGGCCAATATTTCTTTTTTTTTGAAATATTTGATATATCTACTATTAATATAGATAAGTGTTGTGACAACTATTAATGTAGAAATGTTTTTTGTTCAGTCCTTCCATATATTTTATCATTATACTATGAAGTCTTAATTAATATATATTATTTTATTTAGATATAATGAAATGTTCCCTATTTACAGAATAGAGACATGGTCGCAGTTGCATGCGCAGGCGAGTGTTGAGTCAGCTATATCATGGAGGACGGCGGCAGACTGGCAATCCGGAGGTACATATATATATATATATATATATATATATATATATATATATATATATATATATATATATATATATTAGTTTCCTTACCACTCATATATAATTAACACAGTACACTTATTAAACTTTATATGATTCTTTGTTCATGCGACGAAGCTTCTGATTAAGTAAAAGTGATGCATATTTCTCTAATATGTATATTTTTCTAACTATTGTCATCGTGATGCAATGAAGCAATTTGATTCTTTCTCGGTTAATAATTTTTTTTGTATGCAAGATAAAACGTTACTGTGTTATTATGTTATTTAATAAATTATATATAAGTCATATTTTATTTTATATTATATATGTTTTATTTTGTTTTGTATATATATAATTAACCTGGAGGTGGATCTAAGGATCTGATCAACTTTGTTTTGTTTTCAGAGGAACAAAGAAGGCCAAGTCTTGAGCGTCAAAATACTTTGTATGACGATAGTATAGGATACGGTTATGACCCATACACCACTAGTACGCACATTAGGTAAGTTATTACATAGAAAGATGGGAACGGAGTATACAACTTTCTTAACACTAGATTTTCTCTGTCAACCCTGCTATATGAAAACGAATTTTAAGTTTTAGTATATTATATATCACATTATGTGGCGTTATTTATAATATAGATTTTATTTCTTATATATTTTAAGAAAAACTTACATAAAAAGTGACAGAGATTGCGAGATTTTAATCTGTACTTGTACGATATGTTCATAGCAAACTACATAGTATTCAAAATAAATATTTATCAAGTATTTTAAATATTCAATGTACGAGGATATAAGATTTAAGAAAAAAATATTAATATGAAAGTGTAATTTTCCCTCTCCATTTATTTTAAGATAAAAAGGAAATTAAAAAGTATTTATCTTTGATACTCAATTAATCATACATTTCTGACCAACAGGGACCATTCACATTTATCGCAACAGGCGAGCTACGAGGAGTTCTACGACTCCAGCAGTTATCCGTACCCGTATAGTCAGTGGGAGGGACGTTACTTCTACGATGAGTGCGGGCTCACTCCCACTGAATATGAGAACATCGTCAACAAACGACGCTCATCTGTGGTGCAGTTACCGCAGATGCCGCCTAAACAGGTAGGGAATTAAGAATTTGAATGATCTACGATTTCGTAACAGGAGAAAGGTGTGTGTTAGAGAAGGAATATGAGTAGGTATACCAACTGAATTATGATTTCACTTCACTTTGTTTTCCTTTATACAGCAAAAACTAATATACTAATATCGTAACTAAATCGTAATATAATATTAAACAAACATCTGCCAAAAATACATAGTAATCATTAAAAATACTGTAAAACTATTTTAGGTAGAGCTGGTGTTTTGATACATATTATCTTTAGCTTCAACAAATAAACTGTTTATTAACAATTATCTATATATATGTATATGTATATATATGTATATGTATATATGTATATATATATATATATATATATATATATATATATATATATATATATATATATATATATATATATATATATATATATATATATATATATATATATATATATATATATATATATATGTATAGAGAGAGAGAGAGAGAGAATGGAGTATCCACACTATGTTCCCTGTTCTGTTTACCCTGTTGTGTAAGAGATAGCGTGAAGTAATTTATTTATTTTAAATATCTTTATGTAAAATATGTATATGAATTGTTAATGTTGAATTAATTCTAATTTTTAGCTAGCTAGTTGAGATGTACAGTAAAAAATATAAAATATAGAGCTTGAATCATCTCTAATATGCTTTACTCATCTAAAATGACTTACTGTCATTAATTTTAAGCACTCAAATAATTCAATCATTGTTACAGTTACCGCCGTCGTCACGATATTCTGATTACAATGAGATGGCACCGTATAGACCTCGGCCGCGACGTACAGCGGCTAGTCTTCCAGGTACAAAATAAATATACCTCATGTGCGTAAGAAATATAAGCATTGTTATAATTTTGAATGCGACAAAAATAGCATATCTAGCGCGATACCCTGATTTACAATTGTTTTTATAAAAAATTATCCATATTATAAATCATATCGCATAATATGTAAAAAATGTTTATATTGTAAAATACGAAAATAAAAAAAATTGTCCTCGGCCCACCAATATGTATGTTTTTATAATTTTTTGTAAATACTTCATAGCCACACCGTCGTCAACGCCTAAACGCGGTCGAGCGTTACCAGTGCCACCAGGCTGTGATTCGTGGGGTCGGCGCGGGCGCCGTCTGCCGCGGCCGCCCGCCACACGCCTGCCTGTTGCGCCACTGCCTGCTGCGCCACTGCCTGCTGCCACTGTCGCTAGTACGCACACCCATGTGCCTTACATACAAGGTATGCATAGCAAGTTGATTTAGAATTTTTGCTTTTAATTATAACATAGTAAGACTATGGACACTATAATGTATATATATTGTACTATTGGCCAGTAAGCCAAATGTACAGCAACATACACACCCACGCAAACACCAAAATAAATATCAACAAGAACTTTCGTAAAAGGTCTAGGTCTACAGATTGCTCTACAGTGCATTTAATATTCCAAATTTATAACGTTTTTAATTTCATTTTAATATATATATTTTTAACTTCATGCATTTCACTCCCAATCTCTACTTTCCAGTCTCAATTTTGACTTGAGCGGAGAAATTAAAAATTTATTCAATGTCATCAATTTTTACAAGTGAACCGAATCCATTACATAAATAATATCAAAAAGTCTCGAGTGTGCGTACTTATGTTTTATATATGTTTATCTATTATGTTGGTATATCTTAATAGACACAAAACATTTGACACCATTGATTTAAGTTAATTTATATTTATATGATATATTTTTGGTCCTCACAGAACCCGCAAGAACTGTACCCGACGTTACGAGTTATAGTTACGACAGTTACGGGTATCAATCAAAATACCAAGACACCACTGCCAATGAACATTATCAGGACACCAATTATAATACGAGGTGTGTACTCTTTGGTATATGACGTTAATAGCTTTTACTTGCGAGTATAGAAATAATTGGGAGTTGTATATGACATATGAGTTGTATATGATATATTCAACAGGTACAGTGTTTGACTAGAAACATCTAACTTGATGCAATATAGCCTATAGCCTTCCTTGTTAAAGGGACTATTTAATGCAGATTTTTTTTTATTCCAACCAGCAATTTCTGAGCTTCATAGTATCACAATTTGCAAGTAAATTAGGAGTTTAGCACTATTTCAGTGTTAATGAGTGCAATAATATCTGTATTTTAAAGAAATATTATAAATTTTATAAATAGACGAGCTTTCCCGAGCAATATTTGTGTTCAGTTAGAAATGTCGAAGTTCTGCCAAGACCGCGTTTTGCATACATGTATATTAAAAACTTTGCCTGTTTAAGAAAAACAATGAAGTATTTTTATATATATTGATTAACTGAAAAAATATATCGTTATGTTTAGTTATGATGAAGATGGAATGCAACCTTTCTTTGACGAGACACCGCATGCGACACCACCGGCTGCCACAGGTATTTTAAGCTAATAATTATAAAATATATTTGGTTAATATAAAGATATAATTTATTACTTTATATTTATAAATAAAATAAATCTTACTTTAAATTAAAATAGCATCATTTATCACTGACATTGAATACAATTTCAATGTTTACTGATAAAAATTTCCGCTACGGGGGCGATGTTGCTCTTGCAGATTAATTCAATCATTAGTTTATTGTTGAATGTCATATAAATAAGATGGCTCAATTGTTTAATAAATATTACGAAAGTTTTATATTTACAGTGTTTAAATGTTTGTGTCGTTTTTCAGCGCAAAAGTCAACGTGGGCTGAAACGGAAAGTGCAACGCAATTTTCATACCCAGTGAAAACTGAGGAAGAATCTGTGATAAATAAAATATCATCAAAAATTCATTCATTAATTCAACCATCTGTAACTACTAAACAAGACAATATCACTAATCAGGATAAAAGTTATCTACAGTATGACAAGCGAGAAGAAAAGCAATTACAAAAGTTGGATCATCAAGGTGATTTGTACAAAAAGGAGCAAAACGATTATTTGGATAAAAAGACAGATTTTCAATATAAATTTGATAGTTTATTCAAAACTGAAAATGATTTGAAACAAACCGATCCTAGTGAACGATATCAATTTCAAAGTGATTCAAAACAATATCAAACGCAAGAAGAAAAACAAAAAGAAGAGCAAGGCTATTATACTGAGCAAGAATATCCACAAGAGCAGCAGTTTCAATTAGATCAACAATACAAACAAGAACAACAATATCAACAAGACCAGTTATATCAACAAGATCAGCCATATTTACAAGATCAACAATATAAAAATGATCAAGTATATCATGAAGATCAAAAATTTCGACAAGATCAAGATTACGAGGTTGGTCAACAGTATCAGCAAGATCAACAATATAAACAAGGTCAACCAGATCAACAATATCAACCAGATCAGCAATATCATCAAGATCAAAATTACCAGCAGGATCAAAAATTCCAAACGGATCAACAATATCATGAGAATCAACAATTTAAAACAGAAAGTCAATATCTACACGATAATGAATATCAAGCAGACAATCAATATATGATAATGAACGATAACCAGTACCAACAAAATGACCAATTTCAACAGAATGATCAATATCGACAAGATGATCAATACCAACAAGATCATCAATATCAACAAGATCAACAATACAATCAAGAAAAACAATATCTAGATCAACAGTATAATCAAGATCAATATTATCAACCAGAAGAACAATATTTGCAGGAACAAAATTACCAACAAAATCAGCAAGAACAGTATGAAAAGCAACAGCAAGATTTATATGATCAACAGCAATTGCAGAAACAGCAACAAATATTACAAGATGAGCAACGTCAACAACAGCAGCAACAGCAGCAGCATCAACAACAGCTGCACCAACAACAGCAGCAACCATTGCCAAAACTTCCAACGCAACAACTTCAATCAACTGTATTAACCGGAGCTGCTACCTTAGGTTCACTAATGGCAGGTGGAGCCAAGAAATTAGGAAGTCTATTTGGAGCTGCTGCTGCTGCTGTTGCAGCTCCAACTGTAAGTCAGCAACAGCAACAACCACAGTCGCAACCTCAACCAATATTTACAACATCAACATATATCTCGCAAACGACGTCAACTATAGCTCCTGTTACAACATTTACGAGCACTTCCTCAATATCAGCAACAACATCCGTCCCAGACGTGTCATCAGTCCCAACTGTTACAACGTCGACCCCTATGTTACCAAGAACACCTTCACTTCGAAGACAAGAATCGATACAACGACCCTCAGTGCGTCGTACACGGACCTTACCTGATGCTCCGGAAGATTATTCTGGGAGTTTCGATGAAAGTGCCTACGAGGACGAGTACCAAAAGACTGAAATCGATCAAGTGGATCGCGACCGGACATCGCTTGATAGATATCATGAAGATGATATCATTCATGAAGATGTCACAGAAGAAGAAAAGGCGACAGAGGAATCCAATATACAGAAAACTGCATCGCCAACTAAGACTTTATCACAAGTCAGAAAGCCTTCTGTTGATAGTTATCATAGTCAAACGCCTTCCGTACTTGATCGAAAAACTTCCCAAAGTTCATTTATTTCGCAACATGAAGAAAAACTTACGATACCTACAACATTAGAAGGTGAGCTGTTTTATTTAATTGTAGAACCCAAAGGTAGTAGGATTTTTCAATAGTATTTTTTTAGGAATATAATATAGTCTTAGTATAATATGTGTTAATATATATTTTAAATATTTATACAAACAAATAAAACTAAATCTTATAAATCTTTAAAATGACATCATTATAATTTGTTCACAGAACAAGCAATGGATAAATCAAAGGTGACCTTTCAAGAAGAGCGCCCAACTTACCACGAAGTTCCTGAAGAAGGTGATAGATTTGAAAGGCAGGAATCCTTTGATCAAGATGTGGGATATCCCGATGACCAGGAACCTTATCAAGATGATGCATTTAGAGAAGATGATAAGTTTGCCGACCAAGAGAGGTTTGATGAATCTGATGAACAGTATCATGAAGACAGTGTCTTTAATGAAGACCAAGAAAGGCAAGAAGAGATAGAACAAATGAATTTCCATCCCGAACAACCTAAGCTCACTCCAAAACAGAGGTGGCATCGAGCATACAATAAAATCGTCATGCAGCTAAACGTGAGTCATTTTTCCATATACGAACGAATGAAACAGATATTTTATACATTTATAATTTAACCGTTTTATATTGTTTATTTTACTCGATTATTTTAATCAGTTTCAATTGTTCAATTTTTTTCGATAATTTATTATTATTGTATTGCAAATGGAGAATTAATGTGTTTTTAGATTTTTATGAAGATACAGATTGTAAGGTAAGTCTAATTGCTGAACTGAATTTACGATAACTTAAAACGAAAACGTCATGATTTATTAACTAAATAAAATATACGTAAATGAATGAACCCACTTGGCTAAATAACAAAATTAAAATTATTCTTCAAGAATTTATTTTGGTTTATATTTATAATTTTCAGTATAGTTCTTATAATGTAGGCACCGTTGGTTTATCTAAATTGTTCCAACATCAATCCTATTATAACGCCTTTGCAATATATGCTTAGTTTTATTATTCCTTTACAAAGATTATTGTGTGGTTTACGACTGTCTGAATACTCAATCAAGTTTGTAAATTTTATTGAAGTGTCTAGCTCAGCATATATCCAATTAAGGTTTTAGTTGCGTTCGTCTTTACAGTCGAATATAGATGATAATAACCACTAAAAATAATTGAACATATAAGTTGTATAAAAATATAATAAAAAGTAAAGTATATATTTTTTATAAAGAAAATTTTATTTAATCAACACACTTCCCAACAGCAGTAAGTAGCTCTCCAACCGAGTTAACTTACATTAAATTGGTACTAAATACTATTTTATCAATTTAATGATAGTTAAATGCTAATTTTGGTTCTAAGCGCGACTGTGGCATTATATCATAGATAAAACGTATATTTCAATACTCATATTGCTTCTTATAAACTATAGTATTTTAATCCCGCTGTGAAAAAAACATTGCTACACAAACTACTGCTGGGAAATGGGAAAATGCTGTTACGTTCTGAAACTGTTAATGGTTCTGACCTTGGTTATAACTAAAGCTTAATGCAACATAAAGAACTCGGCTTAATTCTCTTTCTCGTTTTAATATTTAAATAACTTTACGTTTTATTGTACAACTTAAATTATAAACTGACTTACTGATATTCTACTTTAGTTATATATTCAAATATTAAAGTTAAGAATTACACTTTAAACGATATTATTTTAAATTGAAATATTCAACTGACGTTAGTTTGTATTTTTCTTATTAGAACTCAATTTATTCACATCAAAATTACGTTTGATAATTGTTTGAAACACATATCTTTTAGGTTATTCTATTTCATTATGTTAATGTGGAATAAATATATAGAAAAAATAAAAAAAATATTTTGTAGCTCTCACATCAATATCCATACCAATACCAATACTTTCAAAGTCAGACCTTTAATAAGAAAAGTTGTGTAATAATTTTGTAAGAAGCTTTGTATTTGGTCGGAAAACGTTATTTTGTTTAGCCCACGGCATAGTATTAACTTGAAAGTCGAATACATTAGATAATAAAGATCGTGAATCCTAAAGGGATTCACGATCTAGACTACAAGACTATAAGATTTGATTAGAAGCTTATCGAATTGATATGGTAGTATTACAGAAATAAATGAATTTTCAAACAACCTTACGAAGAGCTGTTACATGTCTCTGCTTAGGCGTCCCGTCGCCTAATGTTGGTTAAGTGGTACCGCCCGTTGAGTTCCATGACGCCTTTGAACTCGATCAGTTCATTAGTTCCACTGAGTTACGGTATTAACGCACACAAAAATCCCCGTACACTCTCAGTCCGCAAACAGGTCTTGTTGCGTACACACATGTAAGTTAAAAGAAATTAGCTATTTTCTAGTTCAAATGTTGTAGCTTTGAATGATGTTACCGGAAGCCAGCGAGGACACGATATCGCTATCCTGCGGGCGGCCGTGGCCCTAATAATTACGACGCGCGCGCACCTATCAGCTATTTATATGCAAATTAATTTGACTTCAGGTGTAAGCCTTCAGTATTTGTGTTTTTGATGCGACGTGAATAAGTGACGTGTTTTAGTTTGTCCCATAGACCAATAATCATGGTGCGTAATAAGAAGGGTCAAGCGGTCAGTGAAGCTGATGTGCGATGCGATGCGTTTGCGTCGACTCGATCTAATGCTAGTGGCTCCCGCTTAAGAGTCCGTCGTGGCTCAAGTTTGACTGATCTAGACAAATTGCGGTGTAGTGCAGGTTCGAGTGGCGGTGGTTCCATTGGTGACTTGATGAACATATTCAGCGGAAGTGCTAACTCTATCGGTAGCGACACTTTGGTAGCACGAACTGTACCTCTAGAAACTGTCCGTCGTAACATACCACCTGTGTCTGCGCCATCGCCGCATCCTCCACCATCACCTCTTATCCATGTATCAAGACCAGTGGGTCCCCTGACTATGGCGCAAAGAACTCTAAGATTTAGTAGGCTTCTGAAATATCAGCCGTGTTCAACTGACGTTGTTATATTACTGGTAAGTCACAACTTAAAAAAAAAGTAAGATGGTACCGCAGTTTTACATTAGCTTAATTTGTTGTAATGCTTATAAAATTGCAATTTTATCAGGGAAAAATATAGATTAATCTTTATGATATCACTGCGGTTATCACTAGATAGGACTAGCAAGGAAAATAGAATAAGTATGTTTTATCTATGAAAGCTTTTAAAAATACACGCTTCGCTTATTACGGGCAATTGTAAAAGTGGTGATGAATTATTAATTAATATAATATTTTATGCAATTACATTTAATGGAAATAATGTGTGTACATGTAAATAAAAATCTGAATGTATATCCTCTAGCTCATATAGTGTATTATGATGTTACTATTTACTAAGAATTTTTATTTAAGTAGGTCAGTTTACATCAGCAACGATTTTAATTAGTTTTCCTACAATGGAGGAAATCAAATGTAACGTAATTTTGTTTTTTTTACGTTGTTCCTTAGATAAATTGTATTAAAGTAGCTAGTAATGTATGCAAATTAGCCATTCTATATGGTATAAATAAATTTATACAAAGTTTTCTACTCAAAGGAATTTCGAGTTCAAATAACGCAACGCTTTATGTTAAAAGTATTTTTTACTAAAACGTTTACATTCTACAAAAGCTTACATCCATAGCACTAATAATAAGTAAAAATATTTAGTAAAAATATTTCTTATATATGTAATTAAGCCATACTTATTAGTTATTATTAAGCATATTTTTTCATGAATTTCAGTAAATATTTAAGTTTTGGCATCTCGATGTTATGAATGCATCTATTGAAGTCCCCAATTACTTTGACGGAATGCGTCATCATCCGCGAGATGATGTCCTTAAGGCAGACGCCCAAGTCGGAGACTTCTTTGAAGCCATGAATGGCAATCTCCGCCATGACTACAGGAAATGGTGAAGTTTCGTACAAAAACTGAAAAAAACCGTTTAAATTTACGTATAATATATAGATATTGCAACAATATATTGTATTTATATATTATGTTGCATAGTAGCATTGCGATAAGCAGTTAAGTTAAGTAAAGACTAGCGTCAATCGACCCAATTTTTTACTATTTACTTATTAAAAATAAATTACGCTGATAGACGGAAGCTAACGACGCATCTTCTGGCGCGCTTTATCTATAAAAATATAATCAGTTACACGGTTATCCCCGCATCAAATGTCAAAATCTATCTCTCGAAGATTGCATGTTGCGTGGCGGAGCTAAACACCACGCGTTATCATCTTATCAGAACAAGGAAATGAAATAATAAATTATTTTAAATGGGAAATAAACCCGCAACCGTTGCGCTTGCATTTGCACGCTTATCTCGCTGCGCCACGACGGCCATATCAGAAATATTTATTATATATATACTCGTATGAGTCTTTCTATAGCTTAAGTTTTTCAATGGTAGCCTGCAATTGTATTGCTATAAATGCGTTACGACAGAATTATTATTGTTAAACGTAAACAAAGTTAAATATATATTTTAACTTAATATTATTCCTTACCACAGTCCTTTCGAGGTCTTGACTTTCGTGAGAGCAATTACCCCCAACTTGCTGCTGTTTCTGACACTCGAACAATTTGGACGCTGAATATTTCTTTAGATTTTCCAGCGTTTCAAAATGTACTTGTAACTTTTCTGTTCAAACGTAATGAATCAGTAAATATATATGAATAACTCTTCGTAGTAATATTGATTTGAAATTTAGTTAACATAACTTCAATAGTATATATATGATATAGTTTCTATGTAAATATATATAAATATGTGCAGTCAATATATTCTATGTAGATATATATATACCTACATGTGTGCGGTTGCTTCCATAACATCCTGCTATTAATGGGTCAAAACAACGAAAACACGGAAGACGCTACTATAATATAAGGTACATGTTAAATTTTCCTCTTTTTGATAGTAAATAATTTTGGAAAAATTTTGTAAATATACATATTTGTTGTATATTTTAATATAATACATTTTTATCTTCATGTATTAGTAAAATTTTGTAAAGTTTACCGATTGATACTACTAAACAATTAATCCTATTTATAAGAAAAAAATCTGTTATTAAGCCCTTGAATTTGCAATAGAAAGTATAATTCGAACCCGCATTCTCTTGGAAACTATCCAAGCGCTCTAGACAATTAAGCCTTAAATAATTTTTACTACCGATATTCTTATACCCTGTGGGGAGAACTTTTACAGTTATTTATATTATGTTTTTAAATATTTTCTTTTCCAAGCGGGTGAATAATTCTTTGTAAAGCAGTATTAATTGTTTCATTCCAGCCTGTCTGACACGTCTGTACATCACAATTATATTATAATAATAAACCAATGATTTTAAAACATGAAAAAAAATATAGATTTATTTTTGTAATTAACAAAAAGAAAACGATTAAGTTTCACTAAGAATGACCTGGATATTTTACTAATTGAAATTATTAAAATTTATTTTATATTTATTAGTGTTTATACAAACTAACTGTAACACATAAATACCGGTTATATCTAAATAGCTACCAAATTTATAATGCGGTTGTTAAGATACAAGTAATTTATTTCACCTGGCAGCCGCTGTACTCGCTGATAACCTAGAGCAAGGCATAAGGTGACGTTCTCATCGGCGAGCTGCAAATTCTCACCGAGTAGCTTAACAATGCTCTCCTTGCAATACGTGCCATTGCGGGGTTTACGATCGTGAATTATTACCTGAAACGTAAATAAATTATAATGAGATTGCATACAACAAACTTCAAAGCAGAATTGACGTTGGAACTGATTTTCTACTGCAGTTGTTCATATGGGATAGAGTTAATTTATAAATATTATTTACTTCTTTCAATTGCTAAATTTCACGATTTGTGGTATAGTGGGATAGAGTTTGACAATACATTTAGAGAGAATACAAATAGTATAATAATTCGATAATTGTCTATTCAGCTAGTTATTTACATAATTTTAGAGTAAAAGATCTGAGTACATTCATCCTTCATCATATCTTGTTAAGTTTCTAGTTTTCTAAAATGTGGTTTGTGCGTTGACTATAAAGTATGAGGGCACTCAGTCTCTTGGTAGCATTTTAGTAGGCGACAGCTCGCTCGTGTGTTCCGGTCCTTAGCCTAAGAGGCTGGCTGCCGGTTAATGGTCTGCTCCTATTTCACTATTTCTCTCCTTTCTCTTACAAATGGTTCTAATATTTAATGCTTTATGGTTGGATTTTTAAATATATATATATATATATATATATATATATATATATATATATATATATATATATAATATATATATATATATATATATATATATATATGTATATATATATAATGTATATAGATATAGAGTTACTTGTTTACATGAAATATGTACTTTGTAAATATTTCTGATAATGATAGTTCAATTAAATCATTTTTATGTGTTTTAAGAGTAACAATCTAAGTAAAGTCCTTTTTCTTTTAATGTTACAATAATAATTAATAATGAAAACATATTTTTACTCGGATTAAATAAACAAATCGTTTTTACAGTATTTATTTGTAAGTAATACTTTATTTATGTTTTTCAAACATGTTTGTTTTTGTAGTTTGTTATAATAAACGCGTTGTAATGTTAATATTATATCGAATATTATTAAATACATAAATATGAAGATAAAAAATTAAAATAAGAAATGATTTATATACCTGAAAATATAACGATATTTGTTCGAGGTATACTGTCATGTAATTGATCGCCTTGTCAGCTTCGTTCTTCATAAGAAGTTTGATCTGAGAGACCAGGGTGTCCATGTCTTCTCGAGACTTTTGAGTTCGGACTTGGATATCTGCTATTAACGTTCTGTATCCATTTATTAGATTATCTTGAAAGTCCGTCGTCTGTAATTGTAAGAACACAATACCTTTTTTGTGATGTAAAAGTAAATATATAGCTATATATATATATATATATATATATATATATATATATATATATATATATATATATATATATATATATATATATATATATATATATATATATATATATATATATATATATATATATATATATATATATATATATATATATATATATATATATATATATATTCATACTCCCAATAAATTTGAAAAATTGTATGTAAAACACATGAAAAAAGTCTTAACTTAGTGTAAAATAAATTTATGCAATAATTTAATCTCTCTCTCTTTAAGTTGTAAATATTCAATGAGCATCAATAATTCTAAAATATCAACTACCCACCTGTATTGTGATAGCAATAAACACAGAAACAATAACAAAAAGGGTGCTACGATTCATTTCCGCTTCGTAAATTCACTGTTCATGTCAACTTATCACATAGCACATTATACTCTGTTAAAACATTTAGTTATAATAGAATCAATTTTTGTATAAGATTTAAATGTATTTATCGTCTTAAGAATTATTTCTATATAGTTTAGATTATTATATTGTTTAGTGGTGTCAAATTGCTTGCTGACTATTAAGTGTTCGACTAATGAAGGCGCATTTGTGTTGGTTCTTGTTTTGCTTTCCGTTTGCGATTGAGCCGCATTTGTTATGATTAGGCCGCAAACACAATGGTATTCTTTTTTTTCTCTGATTTTAATGATTTTTCATTATACGAAAATGCTAGTCCATTCATATATATTCGTTAACTATTGCGTGCATTGACAATATGTTTTAAATATGGTTGTACCGTTTCACCGATATAAAAGTTTAAAAAATCGGGTATCATTTAAAATTTGCATATATTAAATATATATTTTAAAATGAGAATTGAATAGAGGTAACTCAGTGGAAAAGTTTACTGTAGAATAACTTGAATATCACAAACATATTTGTCTAGCCTTTGTATTTCTTCAAAAAGTACATGTTGTTATTTAGCTTTAGCTGTCATTGTATGTTACTTATTTCTTTGAAAAATTCAATAATTATTAAGTTCATCTGCATTTATTCAATTAAAAGTACATATAAAGCAAAATAAATATAAATTAAGATATGCAGTGTTATCATAATCATAAAAATAAAATCAAAAATGATATTCTTAGATTTTTAAGACTCGACGTAATATAATAAACGCATTTTTTTTTAAATATATTTATTTTAGATGAAATATATGTAGTTACGAAATCAATGTAACAGCGTCCTAATAGTGAAAACTCGGTGACGAACTATATTGACTTGTTTGATGGCATTAGTTTATACTAGGTTAAATTGTTATCGCGTAAATCATACGATTTGAATGCCAATTGATTTGAATGTTATCATTCATTGTGTATTTTGCTTGAGATCACTGCTTAGAAATTAATCTTATATAATATATATAAGACATGTTTTGATATTTTATATTTATATACGATACAATATTGAAATATATTTTATAAGTTATTTCATATAAATATTATTTTAAATTTAATATACTAACGAGACTGAGTGTTACAGGATAAAAAAAAAAACAAAAATATCTGACTGAAACTGAAAATTAAGTAGATGACTAACAGGTAGATGACAAATTCGTTTTATTTTTAACGCCATCTATTGTCTTAAACATGTAACATTCTGAAAACCAAGGTACTACACGAAACGTAGCTCGTTAAGTAACAAAGATGGCATTATCTTATCAGTTATCTTCAAAAATTAATAAGAACATTCTTAAAGTAACATATTTTTTAATATTTAGCAATAATTTTAAATTTTTATATATTGACTAGACTGAGTATCATAGGATAAAAAAAAATATTTTATCTGACGGAAACTGAAAACTAAGTACATTGCTAACTAACAAGTAGGTGACAAATTCGTTTAAATATTTTTAACGCCATCTATTGAAATGTAGATGACAATTAGATGATGTAGTGTAAGTAAAATTTCCTTTATCTTAACTTAATTTGTAGTGATAAAGTTACTTACTTATTCACCTGATATTTATAGGTAATACTGTTGTTTGCTTAAATCTACATGATATAGTAAAATAAGTGGCCCAAAAGGGGCATAACAATAATTTTTAACCAATATTTAATTGTGTGAGGTCATTATGGCGTAGAAAGGCTACGTCTGATTAAGTACGATGATTGTTAGTTCATTTTCCCGCTTTGGACAATGCAATAAGACAAAGTGCGGCGATGAGTTCTGCTACCAACACGCAATTTTTCACGAATTCGGGTGGAAAATGAAGAATGGGGTGTCTTGACACTAGATTTCTAGATTTTCTGGGCCACTCCTGCTATATGCGGGATAAAGCGTGAAGTGGAACTGATTCGTGAAATGTCTAATATTTAACTTAGTTATCTATGTAGATGCTGTAGATGCTGCTGTAGATGCTATGTAGATGCTGGTTGATTTATTCCATTTTTAAACAATTCTTAAATAAAATGTTATTATTAAATAAAATATTGACATTACAAAAAAATATTTTAACCAAGTACCATTATGTCGCTCCTATGTTGGTATCGAGAGTACAGTTACCTTTCTAATTTTGGAAACATTCTAGTTCACGCGTGCGGCTCTTAACTTCTGAAATAACTTTGCACTTCATTGTTAGTTATTGAATATTTGTTGTGCAATCCATCACAAAGCTTTTACTAGGTCTGTGGGATAAATGTTAATAGATTGTATTTGTATTTGTCTTTACTTATTTTTTACCTTTTAATGTAAATCATTTTTTGTATAAGTAGTCTGTGGTCGTACATTACACAACCTACGAATGTATGTTTCCAACATTTTTATGCTTAGAATAAAGAGATCCCTATAGTATTGTAATCTCATATTTTCATCCATACACGTCTAGCTCAGGGTAGACTTGTAAGGTGTATTTTTTTTTCCTATACATTTGTCGTATTTTATACGTCCATTTGTCAGACCGCTCAACTACTAATTAGACGATTGCTACGCAGTTTGCATGCACCCAAGGAAAATGAACGAGCTGTAAGAATACAAATGAAGTAACCTTTTAAAATAATTCTTTGGAGATTTCTCTATTTATGTAGAATTATTTATTTGTATACGATGCAGATAATATACTGACACCTTGCTAACAATGATATTGGAGATGTGTTCCTCCACACTACCGATGCTTCTATATCTTTATCTTCTCTTTATTGCAATGCACACTGCAAAGTGTTTTCAACGTCGGATTTCCAAAGTAAAAGAATTTCATTTGAATTATCTAAAAATCGTGAAAATCAAAAAATTATAGCCTTACACAAGTTTATAAAATTGTATTTTTTCAGAAAAATCTTTGCCGCTGACTGTATGACGAGTTTGTCGATTCGTTAATTGGACAATTCATACATGCATACCTCCGTTGAAGTATGCACCTGTATTGGAGGCAAATATTCCGTACGAATGCCTCAAATTAAACGCGTCTGTTAGCTTATTCAATTTTCGATTGATGTGCGGTTTCATATCAGATTGCGTGGATTGTTTTTAAGGGGTACTCGCGTATTGTAGATTAAATTAATAACCCTATTGTGTTTATTGTATGTTCAAAATATCATTTAATTCAAACTTTTAAAATTGTTGAGATGAATATTAATTTCTATCAATATTATTTTGGAATACTATAATATTATTAAATATAAAATTGATTCTGTAATAATAAATTACTACCGCCGATGTTTTTTTTAAATTGTTATCTTATAATTTATATATTTCATTTTGTAGACAAAGTATATATAATTAATTTAAATATCAAAGTGATATTTCGTACAACCGCAATGTGGTCCAAGCGTACTCGTAGATGCTTATTGCGTAACCGAGTCTGCACAACCGACTTTTAGTACACAACTTTTCTTTCAAAACGTGTTGTAACAATCTTAAGACATTTCCAAGTAACTTTTCTTTTGATGTTTTGCCTTTCTTCTTGCACTTTATACAAAACTTCTTTATCGTATTGAAGATTTCAATTTGTTTAGTCGTTGTTTAACTTTACCGGCAATAATAAGTTATGTGGTATTTAAAGGAAGTTTAAGAGGGTCGCGTTGTACGTACTTGAACTTGACATAAATACAATCAAATTTGTTTTCATACATAATATCGATAAATATACCAATGATTATAAACTTTGAAAGTTTATCTGAAAGCCATTACTGTAGTTTCAAATTTTAGCCGAACGATTAGATTTATTTCTTTTAGTTTCTCAATTTTCTATTTCATATATCAAAGAATTGAGAATTTAATATAATTATTTTTATATAATGTGTGAAGATGAAAAAAATAATAAAAGCATTATATTTCGATATAAAATTTAACCCAAAACCTTATTTCATATCTTTTTGTTCGAAGCCTGAAATGAAATGAAGAAAATGTGAATAATAATTTCATGCATGAATAACCAGCGTAGCATATCGGCTCCAATAATTTAAAGATAATGTTACAGCTATCACTAGGTATTGACATGAATTAAACGATTGCTATTTGTGACTCATAATGGAAAATAATGACATTCTAAATGTTGAATTGTGCATTGTTAGATTGTTTTGAGTAAGCTATACTGTTTGTTATATTAGAAATCATTTGAAATAATGTTTACAAATCATTTAACTTGTTTGGATAGTTTATTAATATGCTAAGAATGATATGTTTAATTAGTAGGTATATGAAAAAAAAAACAGATTTACGCTTTCTCCGCATATTCGGAGATATACGTGTTGAATGGTGAAACTCAACGCCGCGTTTGTCTTCCAGAGTGGGGAAATAAAAATGAGAGTTGAGTCCCATTATACCATTTATATAAAAACTAATAGAGAACAACTTCGTTAGCGAGGACTTTATGATACTTTCTACCCGTTTATCATTAACAGATTTTTTTTCTAATTTATTATAGTTATTAGCTTGTACGTCGGGTGATTCATATCCTTGATTTTTATATATCAAATTATCGATAATTCACGCTGAACAACTTTTGTTCAGGTACCATTTCCTTATTTCAGATAATTCACCATGAGATGTTCCAGATCTTGGATTTTCATACAACAACTTTTGATAATGAACCATTTTCTTATTTCTTATAGTTTAGCTGATCTCTTGTACTTCTGCATCAGATTTTCCAGATTTTTATATATCAATGGATAGTGCTTTTCGTGTTCGACAATTTTTGTTATGGCAGCATTTCATTATCACTTATTATTCAGCTGGACTGTGCTCTGCATCTGATATGCCAGTCTTCAAAAATAATAATATTCTAGATCCTGTCCAGACTTAACAGCTATGCAACAAATAAAGTTTTATGCAAATCCGTCTAGAAGATCAAAGTTGTGCGTACACAAAAACAGATAAACATTAAAAAGAACCTGAATTATTAAATGTACGAATATAATTTTATTATAGTATAGATAGAAGATAATATATATAAGCAAATATCCTTAACAAAATACATATATGGAGCCAACAATATTTTAAGCTAAAGAAAACATATTAAACACAGCTATTGTCAGCTGTGGAAGTTGTCTTGAGACAAAGTAGTCTACTATACAAGCAGTATAGACTCAGTCGGGCCTTAATGGACGGCGATCGCAGTATTTATTTATTACTGTCGCCTCCGTCGCTAAATCCTTCCAATAGACCAGTATCAGGTTAACTTGTTTCAATTGGATTAATAGCCGCTGCAATATCCGTTCTATTTTATTCATTAGGAGTTTCCTTTCATGTAAGCTCTTATTGGTTTGTTATATAAGGGCATGTAGAGGTGACTTGGTTAACGAACTAGGTACGAATTTATATAATTTCCATACATACATTTTATAAATTATTAGTGATTTAAATTTTAATTTATAATGAAAATGTAGAACGATGCTTCCAAGGGGGAATTTTAAACGAAGTTACACAGAGCGTTCTTTTAAAGGAAGATGAATCTCTTACCTTGAGTACAAAATTAAAAATTTTATGTTAGCTACTTTAAATAAAAGATTATCGGGTGAAATATTTTATATTTTAGCGTACCTTTGAGTGTTATATAGAAAATGTTATAAACTTCGTTTTTAAACTTCTTTCCACTTTTAAAGTATAATAAAGTGTATACATAAAAGAATAAAATAAAAATATATTAATAAATAATAAATATAATAATAAGTTAAAAAAATTTGCTTCACTTCACACAATTTGTTTGCTTCACGCTGTCTCCCGCATATAGCATGGTAGTCAGATAAAACCTAGTGCTAAGACACTCCGTTCCCTGCTTTCCGCCATTACTCGTTGAGTGGCGGAACTTAACGCCTCAATTTGCCTTGTTACTTTGTGTCGTTGTTATTCATATACTCCGAGTGGAAATCGAACCGACAACCGTCGCTTTACAGTCAGCCGATGAGTTGCTTCGGCGTGGATTTCTAAAAATAATTGATATAATTGGTAGTCAGTAGTCACGTAGTGTTATAGATTACCTACAAAGATTATTCTACTGCAGTGCTCCTGTAGGTGCATTAAAGCTGGCATTACAATTTGCACAGTCGCGAGAGCCAGATAAAGCGATACTTTAGCTGCATACTAAATGTAATTTACCTTATAATTTAGTACATTTTAGTTGTGAATCTGAAATTGGACCGCAACCGGAATAATTAGTGGAGAAACGTTTATTAGATAGGATTCTGTGTATTTCATTTTGAATTTGATTTCAGTTAAGGATATTATTAGAGCGCGTAGTATTCCGTTATTATCATAATTAAATAAAGAGTTTTACACTTTCAAAGCTATCAAAATTTTAAATATATTAAATTTTCTCTTTCAAAGCTATCAAAATTATAAAATATAAATTTTAAATATATTTATCTTTAACTTGTATATCTCGTACAGAACGATCGTATCGTAACCTACGTATCGTAGATAAAGAAATTGCTAAGAAGCCTAAATTACATTTGGATTTCAAAGTACGTACACAACATAAAATGCCACTTTAAAAGAAGAATTTGTCCTTTTTTAGTTTCTATTCTTTAAGTGAATGTTTTCAAATTTACTGTAACAAAATGTTATATTCTATCATAAATTTTATGGATGATATATAAGAATCGTTATAACGATAGATAAAAAAAACAGATTTTATTATAATAAGTAAAGAAGTTTTATTAATTTCACTCATTACCTAAAGATTTTTATATACAGTTTTGAAGTGACTTGCTAAAAAGTATACGGCAAGATGTTATATGCCATATACTTATTATGATAAAGGATCGTTAAATAAAAAATTACGTTTGTATATTGATAAGGAAGAATTACCATTTGTTTTCTATATTGTCTTAAAAATATTTGGCCGACATTTGACTGCTAACTCGATGTCTGACACATTCGGGAGACTGGAAAATTCCTCTGCTTTGGCAAAACAAAAAACAGTGGTGAGTTCAGACACCAAATACACAATGTATTGAATTCGGGCAGAAAAAGCTGAGAGTCGAGTGTCTTCTCTAGGTACTCTCTATCTTCTTCTTCTTCCTGGCATTAGTCCCGGCTTTTTGCCAGGGTCTGCCTTCCGACTAAGACCAATCGGTCCATATGAGTGGCGAAGTGGTTTTTTGTGGAGCGATTGCCATCTGACCTCCAAACCCATTACTGGGAGAAACCAGGAAAGGAAAGGGAATAAGAGGCAGAAAGACTTGGAATATAGGGGAGGGACACCACTTACATGGATTGGGTCGGGTTATGAAAGTGGTGGCTCGAGGTCCCGGGGTCGCGTACCCGTATGCCGGAAACCAAATATCGGACAGATAATTGGCTAGACACCCTCTGAGATATGCTAGACACCCTCTGAGATATTTTAAGCTTCTCTAGGTACTCTCTATCTAAGTTCAAAATGGAGCATATTTCGTGACGATGAAAACAAAAACATCATTTTGTATGATTTTTTAAATAAAATACTCATTACCAATGTTCTTCTTGGATTTTCAAACTAAACGCTTGTGACATAAATTAAATTTTATTTTTATGCCCATAAATATATATACTGTTCTGTTCTACGGTAATGGCGTTTCGAGCGTGCCAGTTGAGCACAATTCACTTCGCCAATGTCACGTTGTATGGAGAATACACGAAGGAGAATGTACGGTGGAAAGATAACTAACTTTACACAATAATACAATGCATGTAAAAAAAGAGATCCAATTAAATATATATATGTAGAGCTTACGTGTACGTACAATGTACATATGTACATTGTACATATGTGTATGTATGATGTATGTATATATGTGAATAGCGTAGGTGACACTTTATCCTGCCTTTATTAGTTTCCGGTGGTTTCATTGTGATAGTGTGAAATGTCTGACCGCTTTGAGTTCGGAAATAATTTACGCCTCACATGTGAAATTTCGTTGCCAATTCTTTACCTTCTTTATCGAGAATTCGGCTGTTACGTAATAAAATATTTTTGTAAAATTTTATTTGCATATTTTTTGTATTTTCCGTAAATATATTCCAGTGGTGAAATTTACTAACCATAAGAGGCCATCGTTGCGCAGTTAAACAGCGTCTGAATGTCAGCGTGATGGTTGCGCGTTCGATTCCTATTCGGGGGAACTGAAGACTTTTTCGCTCTAGCAAGAATAAACACGAGATTGAATTCCGCCACTCAAAATGAAATGTCTTAAAGTGAGGCAGAAAATGGAGAAGCACTTGATTCTCTCCGTCTAACTTGCTATAATATACGGCATAAGTCTATCTTCCAATGAAGCTAAATAGATAAAATTTTCTAGAAGATCAACATCAAAGGGACTGGTAATTTAATGATTTTGATGGACTGAATTGCTTATCAGTCATTTCCTTTTATTTTACTCTATCTAATTAATCATTTCACTGGTTACCTTTATTATATTTTCCAAGTAAATCATGAATGAGTGAATTTAAGTTAAATTGAAACGTATACAATTGATTGCGTAAAGATTTCTTAAATAATACAAATTTGAAGGGTCTCTGTAAATTAGGTATACTTTATGAATGTTCTATTAGAATGAATTAATTTATAAATTTTAGAAAGACGATGAAATATCTATGCCGATAATAATGAAATAACTACTACATAATATATTAAATAACCATTTATATCCGTTTATTTTAACTTTATTTTTATTTATTTATTTTTTTAACACGATGGTTATAGTTTTGAGTTCAATCCCCACACGGAAAGAGGGGGAGAGAGGGAGTCATGAAATATTTCCATCTTATGTTATAAAAGGAAAAATTATTCTATAGCTTTTCCTAGTCAGTCTAGTCTAGTGATTTAGCTTAAAATAACAATTATATATATTTAAATAAAATATTCTTTATGTTTTCCAGACTTTTCTTAGCGCTAAAACATTATAGTATTAATATTAGTAACGATAAAACATCATAGCACGATTACATAAGAGTTCTTTGATCTTAGTTTTAGATTCTGAAAGTCTAATAACGACATGTTATAAGAAATTTTATAGTATCATATTTTATGTACGTCACAAGTCAATATATATGGATTAAGCGTACTCATATTGTTGGTAACATTATACGCTTATAGTGAAAGTTGTTTGACGAACAAAGAATCTCTGTTCCCTTTGGTGTTTCACCCGAGGCATCCTTTACAGTACTAATTAAACAAAACGTTAGATGAAATCAATTTCACATAATTGCATACCGAGTAAACTAATTTATGGGATGAAAATGGTTTCTTAATAGAATAATAGATTTGGGCTATTATGATGAATGAAGTAAATTATTACTTATTTACTACTAAATATGACGTTTACTTAGATAAGATTTCACGTTATAAATATTTATTTATATCGACCATTGGGTTACTTACCATTAAATTTTACACAGATATTTTCCATTAAATTTTAGTATAGAAT
The DNA here is from genome assembly GCA_037127375.1 of Dione juno. Classification (NCBI taxonomy): domain Eukaryota; kingdom Metazoa; phylum Arthropoda; class Insecta; order Lepidoptera; family Nymphalidae; genus Dione; species Dione juno. The sequence goes on from JAXRJS010000068.1 coordinate 7,294,721, forward strand.
ATATACTATGCATGTATATGTACATATACATATATAATAGCTTCACGCTTTAATATTAGCAGGGTAGCCAGAGGTTCCAAGACTCCTCTTTCGCTTCGTCCACTCTCACTAGCCTCTTCATACATGTCCTTCGGAGCGTCAAACTTGCTTTTTACGTGACCGTCCTCCTGTATCATCAATATCATGTTCTCGAAGGTCAACCGAGGTCTCTACCACTCCACTGATCCACTGATTCATGCTCCACTCCACTGATTCATGATCCACTGATTCATGCTTTATATATGTTTTTAACCACCTGCCTGTACCTGTTATTTTGTATATCTCTTCATTGCGAATCAATTAAACTGATTAACGGAATCCTCCAAAGAGATCGCATCTTTCTTCCATTCTTCTTCTGTAATACTTATTTTTCGCTGTATATACAGCCGTATGTACAGGTATAGCAAATTCGTAAAGACTAGTTTTGGTGTCAGTTTTTAGTAACCATTTCTAATTAATGTATTAAGAACATATCGTCTCAACATCATAACTTATTACATATATGAATATTTATAAAATTAATATTGATTATAAGAAGGCCTTGAATAATAATAATAGCAAAAGTAGTACCCAGTATCTTTAGAGCTATTGCATGTTGAAAATTAAATCATCAAATTTTGTATGCAAATGTAACAAGTTGAAATTGTCTTATTGGTATCCATGAAGTTAGCTTGACTCTGTTTTAATACAAAATATTTCCCAAATGAACATTTCGAGCTCAAAACCTATTAAGTGATCAGTAGAATAAAATGGAAATAACATATTGTGAATATCACGATGTTGTTTTATCAATGTTATGTAATAATATAATGAATAAATCAATTCGTATATTATATCATAATATTTTGAATAAGGAAATTTTCATTTTAACTTCATCAATATCATGGAGAACTCCAAGCAATCGTGAAAGGCGCTAATGAACATACAAAACACAAAAGTATCACATCCATAAGCTTATCTACAAAGCATACGAGTATATCGGTTCAGCTAAGAACTTCGCTTCGCTCTACGCTCTATTTCTGTTACAAATCAAATTTTAATTTTTATGTCAACCTTTTTTCATTTTCCTTTTCATTTTCCCTCTACATGGGATGAGGCATCCCATGCGGGCGGAAAGCGGTAAAATATATAGAGGTAAAGTTTATATAAATAAATAACAGTAAATTCAATTTAATATTTTAGAAATTTATATATTTAAAAGAAATAATAGTGTAATATAATAGCAAATTACTAACTTAATTTGCTATAAACTCCATTTTCCACTGAATGGCACTTCCATTGCAGTTGTTGACAGCCCATTACCGTGAAGTATCTTATGTATATGTGGTGTTGTGCTAACCGGAACACAAAATATATAATATTTTTCAAAAGTAAAGATAATTTATTTAAGAACAATTAAAGAAGTTATTGATACAAATATACCTATTTACCATTTAAATAACAGATTTATATATTTTTTTCAAGTAGATACCAATCTGGATATTATCATGCCGCTGAGTTTTTTACTTTAGTTCTTCTCAAACATGAGGCATTAACTGTAGTGAGCCGGTGGTACATTATTTTGATTCGAATTTTAAACTTAATTTTATTAGGTTTTGTTTGGTCTCTTTAATATGTATGAATTAACATTAAAATCTAATTCTTTATTTTGTCTTTTCTCCATACAAATTGCGCTAACAACTCGAATACCAGCGTCTTAAGGTAAGATCCTTGCCAAAATTTAGTGCATTGATGGATATCGCTTGTATTAAATGTTTAAATATATATAATGTTCAAATTCTGCACACAAATGTTCCTAATATGGCAATCTTAGCAATTTTACAAGTAAATAATGATTTTTTATTTGTTAAAAATCTTAGCTGTTTTGTAATTCTTGAAAAATTTACATCACTGTATATATTATTTCAAATATTTGACTTGAATTTTAGCAAAATTTAGATAAATTTAGCTACGTGTGTTCAAATTTTTTATATTATCATCTAAACTTAACTTATTTTATTATATTTATTGATCGTAATTGACAGCTTGTGATAGACACATAAAAAATGTACTTACAGTCTATTTCATAATCTCCACCTTTTGTGAGTCGTCTAAAAAGTATAGAGACAGCTCTCATTGTTAAGGACAAGAAAAATATGATCTTAATAATAGATATAATCTATATAGCATAAAATAGATCTAGATACTACTATATGGGTAGGTACTTAGTAGCATGGTATTAGTAAAATAAAATATTATATCATAAAACCTTTTTGGATGATAGAAAATTTATAACGGTTGATGAAGAATTATTTTTATAATATTCGGGTAAAAATTAGGGTCAAAGACGAGGCGAGCGAGCGTTAATGGCAGAGCAAAACGGGAGAGGGTCGTGCTAGTAAATAATAATGTATGCAACCATTTCTCTTTTCACTATTTTAGCATGCGTTAGTCCAAAACTTCGTGCCTTGTTATAGTTCTCGTCTTTACCCTTAACAATTAAAGATGTGTATGGGTTGTTAGAACTTAGAAGTTACTTTGTTATTTAGTTGGATTACTTAGTTTGTAGGATTAGTGGAAATGTTCTTGATTATATTTGTAATTAGTTTTTTTTGTGTAAAACTAATAGTAAATTTGAATATATTTCGTATTTATGCTCGCTTGATCGATGTTCCCGAATTTACATTCATTCATGTCGTATTGTACTTATGTCTTTTTTAATTTTTCCTTTCAAATCAATTGTCTATAAAACATTTTATATCCAATAATTTATCTGGGTGTTAGCGCGTGTTTTCGGTATCGGCAAAAACCGTTTTCCAGCATAAATCTCGATTTTACGAGAATTCCGGGATATCAAAGTTCTTCCACAGCCACTTCTATATTCCAGTGAAAGTTTCATGAAACATGGTTCGGCTGCTCAAGAGATACGCCCAGACAAACGGAAAGATAAACAGATAGACAAAAAATTTAGAAATGTTGTTTTATTTTTTAGTAAGGTGTAAACACTCGAACAATCTCGCTTATTTTGAAATCACAAACAGACATTTCATTTTTATTTATATGTATGCGTAAAGATGTATATCGTAACATACATTTGTTGGAGGTAAAATAAAACGACTAAAAATTTTAAGGTTTAAAATTATAAAATTACTTCTGACAAGAATATAAATTTAAACAGATTATACTGTGCATGAATTTTTTCATGTTAAACATTTATAATTTTACCAGATTGGTATGGAGTCTTATCCAATTTAAGTTAAATCTCCCAAAATTTAGGTTAATTAAGAATATTACAAAATTACCTAGAGTTACGTTAACTGCTTGACTTCTTTCTGTCTTCTAGGCTTTTAATGCATCCAATGTCATATTTTGTCTATAAAAACTACTAATACTACTAAAAACTACTATTTAGAAAAATGAAATTTGGGATGTTGTTAAGAAACAGACAAAAACTTAGTTTATCTTCGGTGATTTTTGAATCCACAGCCATCGTTCTCAACTATACATGTATATGTATTGGTAAAAATATAATCATATAAATATAATAAAAAAAATTGATAGAATTTACTTTGAGCTTATTAAGTAGAGTGGGGTATTGTCACAGCTTGAGCACTACATTCACACTTTATGGCATAATAAAAAGCTGCGTTACAATGTGCGAACTAAATTAAAGTGAATATGAAATATTATGTTTTAGAATTTTTATAATTGCTTTTAGTCATAGTAAAACTGTATTTCACAAGTAAATATTTTAGAGAATGCGCTAATAACGAAACTCTGATAATACTTTCTTTTTTTTTAATATATTTTAATTTGATACACACAATTTTCTTCACATGATGAAACGATCTCTAAATACATATATTACTTACTATATTGGCATATTTTTCAGTATTTTTGCTAATGCTTCAAACATGGCCTGTAGCTAAATTGCGAGGAGCTCGAGCCGATTTAAGCTTTTATCTCTAAGCCGAGAGGGAAAGGGTTCGTTAGATTACTTTGTTTGTACGGAATGGTTGGATTAATTGCACTTTGATAAAATCCTAATCTCATTTGCTGAAAAATATATGGAAATTTTGTAACGTTACAATTTTCGATAATTACTAATAAAAGTTTATGCATGTTTGTGATCTAATGAAAGGACCACGTCTAACATCTTATAATGAAGTTATAACTTAACTTATGTGTTTGCTGTTTTTAATTCGACTGGAAACGTTTTAATTAAGAAAGAAATTGCAAATAATATAAAAAGAAAATATAGCTTTAAAAGATTTTGTAATTTTTACGAATTTTTACGAAATTTTTATGATAATATTATAAATTGCGATATTATAAATTATGTAGTATTGCATATTTTGATAGCTATACACAAAATGTACTTAATAATAATAATTTTCATTCCTTTATACGTTTATAGTGTCTATACAATTTGTAAAATTATCATGTTACGAGTGAGGTACGTCTGTCTTCAATGAAATTATGAAACATATTTCGTAAGGAAAATTCTATTAATTAGGATCAATGAAAAATTAAAGCTATTTATTTTAAGTTATAGAAATTGAAACTATATAGATACATGAGGCCATTTATGTATAAGGTTGATCTTTTAATAAATCTTAATATTGAAATAAAACGTTTCTTTCATAAAATTCTATATAAGATTAATCGCTTTCAATTTAACAGTGCTTAAAATTAACGCGTTTTTGTTTAGATTTCTTTTTTAAAGAGACGCAACGTACCGACCGGGGTGAATATCTACGTACTTATTTGCTAGATCTTGAAAGTAGAATATATTATTATTATTTTGTTAACATGAATATTTTTATTTACAAAAATAATAAATAATGAATTAAGTACGGTGGCAGCGTAGGATCCAAAAAAAACCAAATCTTTAAAATATTTTATTAAAAAAATTACAATTTAAATTATTAACTAAAATAGTGACTGCTTGCTCGATGTGAGAAAACAAGAGTGAATAATTATTTTAATATTAAAACTAACATGAACTAAAACAATGGATGAAAATGACACTACGTTTTACATTTCTTGCTGTTACAATTCTTAGATTTGATGGAATGCAGTAAACAAGTTACGCGAAATCTGGCTAAGCGATCCCAGGGTAGTGTGGGAACGTAACAAATGACAATAAAAATATTTTCATTATTATTAAATACAATATTTGTATTGTACTTAATATTAATAAATAAACAATTATTTTCATTTTCCTGGCTCTGGCAACAAGGCGGCGTTGAGTTCCGCCACTCAACACACAATGCTTGGAAAGAAGAAAAGCCGGGAACGGAGTGTCTTAACACTAGATTCTTTCAGACTATGGTTCACAATGCCTACCTGGCTATGTGCGGGATAAAGCGTGAGCTAAAAAAAAACAATGAAAATTTGTAAATGTGTAATGTAAATAAAATTACTATTCATCATAACTAGCTATTTAAAAATATTCTCACAACAATTTTTTACATGTATACATATTGACATTTCATTATACCTATATTAGTTAGGTTAGATGAAGTTTAATTTATGTTTGCCACTTATGAAGTTCTAGTTCTAGTTCTAGTTCTATTTCTTCTTTTATTAAATCAATAAAGATGGCAAACTAATTTTACTTAAGATTAAAAATATAAATATGTATAATAAAAACATTATTTTTAAATAATATCTATCTATCTATCAAACACTGACAAAGTTGTCTTGAACAGTTTAGTTCGTATACAAGCTTAAGTATTCATGGAGTTTAGAAATACAATGTTAAGTTTTATCAGGCGTGAAGGCAATAATTTACATAGAACATTATCACTTGTAGCTAGTTTCCGGATAGGAAAGCGTTTAACATCGGACACTTGTAACAAAACCATTATGAACATACTATTCGTATGGGAATTTTCTTTACATTTTGTGTAGAAAATAATAGGATCTGGTATCGTGTTCAGTGATATGTCATATTAAATAGTCGGTTATGTTTGTCTGTACTCTATGACAATACAACTCTGGTACAACGTGTATGACAGTGGCATAGTCCTTAGACTCTAACCACCCATAATATTCCAATTAGGTGAGTCTCATAGATTAATTGGTAGATGGTCTATATAAATATTATAATGACTAGCCAATCTAGAGCTAGGATAAAGATACTTATAATAACTGAAATATTATAAAAATTCAAGAAGCGTTTTCACTTCAGCCTCCAGCGGTGCTCAACGTTCACTGTGCATCGGAAACTTATGAGTTTTAAAGCGTTCCATTATACACTTTTCTGTCTAACGGAAAACTACTTTAAGCGTTATATATTAAAAAAAAACAACGTAAATTCTAATATTGAACGGAAAATCAATTTCTTGTATAACAATTTCATAATCTGCACATCTGTTACGCGTTTTGCAGATCCGGGAACAAATTTAGTTCGTTTTGACAAACGTTAAGGTGGGAAACCTTAGAACCCATTTCGTTTGTATGGATTTGGAGAAATAGATATTTTTTTTCTTATACAATATTTAGTACTTAAAAGTCTTATATGATTTATTTAGGTAAAAAACAATTTATTAGATATCTAGTGTAAAGCCGCAGGGTGAAATTTCATCATATTTCCTACAAACCTGCTTGCTTCCGACGCAAGTACAATTACACGGTTGTAGCGTTTCAATGTTTTCATTACGCGTCGTTTAATTGAATTCATATATATGTTAATGCAGAGATGTCTGTAGTGTATTGGTACTGAGAATTTATATAAACATTTTTCTTAGTATTTTATATTTTATTATGAAAAATATGAAGCGGATTTTGGCGACTTTTTCTATTTTGGTTCAAGTGAAGAGCGAAATGTAATATTTGGAACATTTTACAGTTTTATTCGCAGACTATGGAAAGATAAAAATTAGAAACATTTAAAAATTTAACGTAGCAGAATCGAATCCGTGTAAGAATTTTAATTTTGAATGTAATGTAGCTTAAGAACGTTTGAATTAATTGATAAGAGCGCCTGACAGTTTCCAGGAGGCCTGGGTTTGAAAACATTAAATATTTGTCAATCCAGAGAAGACATATCCGGAGAATTATGTAGGAGTTGTCGGTAACTCGATTAAAAAACATAAGAAATCATATTTGATTAATTTAAAATTAAAATGAGAAAAGTGTAATGAAATCACTATAGCAAAAGATTTATGTCGTTTTGTTTTTTAGGACTGTATTGCCCGTATAAAGAGTAAACTTCCACGTCCCACATATATAGCAGGGTTTTCATGATACAGCGTGCACCAAGATATTATACTGTAAGCACGTTAGCTAAGTAGTGGAGCATGTCCAGCGTGTAAATACACTATCGATATGCGTACTTTACATGCAACGTGTTTTTCCCAGGTACATTAAAAAATATAGTGTACTAGTTTAAAGTATACTATATATATTAAAATAATTACAGATTTAATTGTTATAGTGGCAGAACGGAGTGTAATAACACTAGGTTCCTTTGATCTACATGAAAAAAGATTGAAGCTATTTTTTTTAATTGTCATAAGAAAATAAATTACAAATACTACACGTGCGCTATATGTACATAATTATTACTTAGGTAAAAATATTAACTTAGCTCGAAATTAAGAAGAGCTTTAAGTAAAGCTTCCTTGAATAATATATTAAGCCCAGGAAACGCTTTCGTGTTACAAATTTAAAGATATTTTTCATAAACAGCGCAGTATAACAACAGACACGTTTGCTTAAGCAGTTGTGCGTGTTGGGCGTTCGAAAATATTGAAGCGACGTGTCGTGCGGCTTATACGATACAGTATGCTTGTGGAATTTAAAAGATATACAAAGAAAGAAAGATATAGAAAATATACCGATTGTAGTAAAATTTGTGACTTGAAACACAAAAAGCTGGAAATACGTTCAGAAGACATAATTTAACTGTTTGTGAGAAATTTTTGATGATTAATGTTTCAGGTGATTTTGTAAAAAAATATACGTTAAATTAATAATATTGTACAGCAAAATACTAAATTGTTATTTTCTTTAGAATATTTTTTAAAAGCACCTTATATTTTTATCAAACGTAAAGTAAATACATAGAATTATATAGCCTAAACTTAATATAGTATAAGAAACATGACTTGTACATACATTCGTATATGTTGTCATTAAAACTATGTCATTCCCAACAACATCTTGCTCTTAGCAACTTCTTGGTTACAAAATCCACAAACCGCACTAAGTGTAGCTAGTACCCGCTATATATAGCATGTAATATATATGAAATTTCAATTTCATTCAATTTGTTGTAACATAGTTTCTGTGTATAGTTCCAACAAGCTTAATAGTAAAAAAATTAGGTTAGTAAGGGTTATTATGTACGTATTTGATATATATATGTTTTATAATTAAATATTATTATTTTTAGTGATTAGTAGTAACTCAAAAAACAACGAAACCCTTATAGGATCACTTTGTTGATCGTCTATCTCTCTGTCAGTCTGTCTGTCTCTCCGTCTTTTAAGACCATTTTCTCCAAGTCACTTCAAAGAATTAAGGTGTACTTAGGAAGGCTAAAGCCTATGTTACTATTGCCAAATAATCTATGCTATTGGTACTCGTGATAATTGCATCACTATAGAAATTGCAATGTAATCTCACTATACTTACGGTTACCACATAGAATGTATGAAATTCTTAGTTTTTTCCATTATTATTGATAAAAAAAAGAAACAATAATAGTTTCATAAAACTATCAAATATTGCTTTTGTATTTTGATATCGTATATATTTTATGAGCTGATACTGGTGTAAGTTAACTATTCCATAAAATAAGGTGTCTATTGGTCAAACACCTGTTCTACACTGAACTTAAGATTACTTATTCACACTTAATGTTTTATCCTCGCGATAGCACGTGAGTCAAATTTCTGGTAGCGTGCCACACAAAATTATGTTCTTGAAATAGTTGAGATATAATATATAAGATGAAGGCTTAACATTCTCGTAATATGTTTTGCCTTTGAGATTACTTTTGAGAACCTCACAGGATATTTGAACCATCTTCTAGGAAATTATTATGTGTATATTATTATACTGGACTATGAAGTTAATTATCAACTGGGTATTTTAATTATGACGATGTAATTTTCTATATCAAGATAATTTAACGAAATTTAAAACTCTGTTTATAGTGAAAATTACACTTTGTGTGTAACAATATTGTTATTGCTTAGATTCAGTTTTGTTTAAAATGCGATAAATTCTTTGTATGTTTTTATGAAATGTATTGTTCGTTATGTACAATATACACATGACATTTATATTTATGTGATTTAAATTTAAATTATATTTTTTTAAATTAAATACAAATATATATTTTTTCTTTCACGCTTTATCCCGCAAATAGTAGTTGGTTGAAGAGAGAATATAAAGTCACTCCATTCTCGCTTAGAATTTGATACATTACTTGTTGAATGGCGGAGATGAAACTAATTAACTTCTCCGAGTGAAAATGAAACCAACAACTATCGCATTTGTGGTGGTAAATAAAAAACATATTATTAACATACATACATAAAGTTAACATAAAAATCCAAATAAAATCTTTCATAAGTACAAAAAATCTAACAGAATATAATTTTGTATCAGTTTTAAAAGTAAAATAGTAAGATTTATTTCGATATGATTTTAGTGCGTGAGTCACTTTAACACTGTCTTTTTACCGTATCTTATAGCACACTGATTTATGAGCACGCCTCTGCTATTCTGCTTGAAAGGAAAAAAGTTGTTTGCCCCTACGTATTAATTTTACCAATAAGTGGAGCCTTTTTATTTTAGCCCTAAAATATGTAAAAGTTATTTATTTCTAATCAGCTATTCAATCTTAACGAAAATTTTAATTTTCAAAATGTTAATTTACGATTCTATATAATTTGAGCATGTAATACACATTTAGAATTTTGTTTCTTTCTAAAGTACAAACATTATTAAAACATTCCTTCAATACAATATATGCCATGCAAGCTATGTCATTTTGAACATTAATGATTTTCCATAATAAGCGGTAAAGCTTTGAAAAGACATGAAAGCAAATATAATGTTATTTATGTTACCTTTACTTTACTGTTTATATATACAGAAGCACCGGAGCCGTATTTACTTAGGATCAGGTCAAATTTGGATCAAAATAAAGGTGCCCGTGTCGATAACGTTGAATCAGCACCATTAAAATCTATACTCAACGTACGTACGTAAAAATGGATCGATTTTATAAACATACCTTTTGTATTTTTAACTCTCGCAAAATATTTTTCAAACGTTAACAAATTATATTTAAAACACTATGTAGTTGTTTTGAAAATTATACTTTTATTTTTAGTCTTACACTGTATCTCACATAAACAGCCTACACAGTGAGATACAGTGATAGAGATAGAGAGAGCTTAGTGTCTAGAATCACCGCGTTTCACCCGAATACAAGATATTGCGTCTTCTAAGAGAAAATTTAATAATCAAAACCATAACTCACGCACTTACAAAAATAGAAAATGACCCACTACGACCTCTTGTCTTATACCGTTAAGAATATACTCGTAGTATAAAAAATATAACATAAAATACAAGAAAATACTTGTACGTACATATTGGATATGATGATAATTTTTTTATACTTTATCTGTGCAAAATCGATTTTTCAATATAAGCGATTTCAAGGGTTTCATACAAAAAATACCATACAAAAAATATATAGAAGATCTTTTGCATTTTCACTTCATATTGACCCATGCTTGTGATTTAGCACATATGTTCCTGCTTCATAAATAGCTTCTAAATAAAATATTGTTGTCTCGTTGGTTAATTGATTGAACAATTTCTATATTTTAAAATAGTCTTACTTAATTTGTATATATGGGACTTAACACAAATTCTTTGAGAAAATTGGATGGAGAGTGGGGGCCAGAGTGTCACGCTGGGTTCCTTCTGACTACCCTGCTAAATGTGGGAAAAGCGTGAAGTAATTTCTTTTCACTTATTTCTTACGAATTATGAATTACCATTTATGAATATAATTTGACAGCGTGAAAATGAATTAATTTAATCGCATAATTAATTATTTTTAATTGTTTTTTCCTAAATTTTAATTGTATTTTTTTATTAGTTTTTCATATATTTTGTATTATTATGTCAATAAAATAATGCTTAAAAATCTATGGGACCTTAAGATTCAAGCATACTAACTAGTTTTACTTCATTAAAGCACGACGAAACGGTTTAAGCTCGAAACTGACGAGGTTTTAATTTAGCTCGGCTTTGAATTACCAAAGGGAAGTGAAAGCCTCCTCTGAAAGCTACCGGAATGATACGGATTTGCAAATTTTGGCACTCAATACCAATGTTACGGAGCTCGGCTAAGATGGGATGTTTTAAATTACTTTCAAATAATATTGAATATTAAGTTTCATCGTTTTGTACGATGACTTGTGGAAATTTCAACAGATTGAGAACATGATTTTTTTATTATTAATTGAACGATATTTCATAATTAATAACTTTTTTTCTTTTAAAAGTTTTTCAAAGGGGCAGCTCAAGCCTACACTTGAATGATGAGTCCCAGGCCCTGCTACTAGCTTCTCACTCTGTAACTGTATGTCCGTAACACTCATGGTGAATCCATGGGATTCTAATTAGTTTCTTCTCTTAATAAAGTTGTTAATACATATATTAACTAACAATTACAAAATTCACTATTCCGTATTTCCCGTAAGATTGGATTAGCAGCCGGATTACTTAACAGCTAGTAGTTAAGCGGTATATGAGAAATTATGACCGAGATACTTAATACGCTCTTTGAGCTTCAAAGCGAATGGAGTATGAATATTAAGGCAGTTTAATGTAGGTATCCATCTTATTACCAAATTGGGTCATCATATTTTTATATAAGTATATATTGTTTTTTAAAGAGTAAATTTAAGATACCTTTAAATATCTAAATGTATATACATCTTTTTGGATTTGCGTGTTGATTGGCGGAACTCAACGCCGTGCTTTGGTTTGTTGCCAGAGCGAAGAAAATGAAAATATTTCATTCTCCCCAAGTGAGAATCATATCACTCAACTCACGAGTGAGGACTAAATATGTGGATATATATATATATATATCTATATATATATATCTATATATATATATATATATATATATATATATATATATATATATATATATATATATATATATATATATATCTATATATATATATATATATATATATATATATATATATATATATATATATATATATATATATATATATATATATATATATATATATATATATATATATATATGCATAAGCTTATCACAGACACTGACAATGTGTAAATAAATAATTTTGACTGCAAATTGTACTTGCAAATTTAAATATGGAGTTATAGAATGATCACATTTTGTATTATCATTTTTATTCTTTGTCGAAAGAATAAAAATGATAATAAAAAATGTTTCATTTAACCGAGCTTATGTAATATCTCTTAATCTCTATCTCTTAATCTCACTAAATATAAATAGTTAAGAACATTACCTATGTATAACTATACAGAGTACACTGTACACATATATTAGAGATTTTTCCACGGGCTACGTATTAGGCTTTGCTAAAGCATGTTAAGCCATGTTTGTACGTTAGCTTAGCAAACTAAACTTAGATAAGAAAAATATTGTTAACTTCTTTTATTTTTATATAAAGTAAATTGTCAAGATAACTTGCTGTTTTAAAAAAAAAAACCCTTTTGCTATAAATATTTGAATTGGGCTTCCAAAAGTAGCAATTGCAATTGCACTTACAGAATATATTCCCTCAGTAACCACGAAAGGGAGGTCTCTACGAATAAAAGCTTGGGGCTTAACACGCTCTCGTCCAGGATATTGAGAGTGCTGTGTTAGTTGCTTCAGAAAGCTTCGAGAATTGAGCTTCCGGGTGGACATAATATACTTTATAATCACATCTTTATAATCATATCTTTTTATATTTTATTAAGGTATCATGTCATTTAAATATGTCTATCACGTTACCTGTTAAATATTATACAGATGCATAAATCTTACACTTTACAATAAGCCAGATATTGTGAACGCTTGCAACAATATTCTATTATAAAACACCTCCATTTTGAGATTTCAATAAAATCTTTTATAGGTCTATTAAAGTAGCGATAGCGGAGGGAACTTTTACAAAGTGCTGAAAAAGCCAAGTTCAGTTTTAAAGCTAGGGCAGCAATATCTGATGAAAATATAACGCATCTGCTGTGAAAGCCATTGGCCATAAAGAAAATCTTTTCTAAGGGCCTGACTACTAGCTTTCGAATTACCGCCATTTTAACATGATTTATAGTCTTGTTTATTTGCTAAAATTCTGACGTGAGATGAGACAATATGTACAGTAGCAGTATAAAGTGATATATTATCATAGTAGGTTCAATATGTTTAAAATATATCTGTATGGTATAAATCATTTTTATCCCTAGAAAAAGTGCGTTAAATGTCGAACGTCAAACCTAATGTGGCTATGACTTACATTAAAATTACTTTTCATTAGTCATCAAGCTTTTTTATTTTTGGCAAAAATTGAACTGAACTGAAAATACATAATCCAAAAACACAGGAGTTTGTTATATTATAATATAAAATATGTTATTTAAAACAATGAAAATACTTTTTTGCAAGCAACCTTTGTAGGATTAACCTTTAACATTTATTCCTTTATCTAGAAACAGAATCCAATTAAAACTAACATCTTTGAAAAGTTAAGGACAATTATCGTAAAATGTTATAAAAGAGGAAATTTTATAGGCCAGCTTGGTGCAGTGGGGTGGCTTTAATGTAAGCGCAACAGTTTTGGGCTCGATGCTCTCTTGGAGGATTTATTTACTTTCATTTTACCCGTTTGATAAGAGAATATATGGCATTGACTATATTATTCACAGTAATTCTTTAAAATATTTCATTTCTACAAAGGAGGCCTCCTTTGTGACTTAATATTTGATTGTGAAATTGACGATGACTTTTATCATAATATCTTCTTGCATAAGGGTAGATAAGCGTGCATAGTTAGTTAGTCATATGAACTGTCTAAAGATGTTTTGACCAAATGTAATTTTTGTTGTATTCAAAATTTTCATGATTTTTTTTATCTTTATACATTTTGACGCTTAGCCAAAGTGTTCCAAATTGCTTTAAAAAATCGTTTTTTATGTAACTCCAAGTAAAAAAGCAACCAGAATATCTTTAAAAGTTCTACTCAGGACGTCATGCCGCGCCGGAATGAGGGAACACGATAATTTTCGAGCTTACCTATGAATAATTCAGTAACTGGGATTATTTTAAATAACGAATTCAAAATTAACGTTAAAAGATAAATTACGTTAATATTTACTTAGCTGACTTATATTTTTTATATATCAATAAAAAAACATTTGTTTTTAAATATGTTTAAGCTGCATTTATATATTTACTTTTCACATTATACAGTTTTAAATAAAGGCATCGGCATCAGTAATTAAATGAATGAGAGTGCTTTCAGTCACGCATCATTCTATCCATCGATATAATAACTTTACACTGTATTACATTTCGTTCTCTGTTCTCCACCCAAATACGATACGGCACACACTTTATTTTGGATATTAAAATAATGAATTCCTCTGAGTAGAAATTGAATCGACATACATCATGCTTATATTCAGATACTCTAAGCCCAACTTCATCACGATGCCCAATATAGCCCATAAAAAAATACTGCGGGCCATTTTTTGTATTTGTATAAAAACCTTGAATGCTTCCTTGAACCCGTGGTTCTTGAATGCCGTCCAAGCACTCTATCCAATTAAGGTTTACGCCAAGTTCCTTTTGAATAATGAAATTAATTTTATACTATTTCGAAATGTTATTAATATTAAATGTGACGAGGAAGGTACTTGGAGATCGATTTATCTTTATATCAAATACGTAAAAGAAAAGCTTGATCTTTTTTTCTCATTGAGTTCTTTTATGTATATTTAAATTTGTAATTTAGTGTACATTATTAATCAATTTATTCAGATAATTAAATATTATACGCTTTCTCGGGACTAATTAATGTTTTTGACAAAATATGTAATAATATCTTCTATCAAAATATATAATAATATAATAATATCTTCATCGAGAACAAGTGCTTGCTTGCGACTTAATGAAGCCAACATGCGTTGTCAAACGACTTAAGAAAAGAGCACCCCAGGACCTCATATGAACACAAAATTATATCTTTCGAGATATTCCTCTATATTATATGGATATGCCACTGGACATATGCCATGCATGACATTAAGTCACTGCCCAAAAAGGCAGATCGCAGGATACAGAAAGGATTTAAATATATATATATATATATATATATATATATATATATATATATATATATATATATATATATATATATATATATATATATATATATTTATATATATATATATATATATATATATATATATATATATATATATATATATATATATATATATATATATATATATATATATATATATATATATATATATATATATATATATATATATATATATATATATGGATCCCTAGTCGGAGCGTTGGGTCACCTTTATAATTTTACTCCTACTCACCTCCATTCATAGCTCACGCATTTTTCTTCATAATTTATTTCTCGTATACTATCAACCTGCCATAACACAAACATTCCTCTTTATATTTACCTTTTCTATAAATAATTGCATTAGTATATTTTATGATCAGGCGGTCGTACATAGTTTATGGTGCTAGGAAGCAACTGTGACCTTACTCTCTTATTATGGTGATGTCGCTAAGTGTAGAATTAGAGAGTAATCTATCCTTAAATGGAAACTGCATTTTAAAACCAATTTCTATGTACCATAAAAATTTTCTTCTATGAATTTATTATATTGTAAATTAGTACCAATACGGGTGGACATTCTTTCCGGTTTCCGCACAAATTCGAGTGAGTGGCGGCATTCAGCGCTGCACTTTGTTTTGTACATTATTAATTATATTGGAGCATAAGTCATTATGTACTGTAGTAAAATATTTGAAGTAATTCTTCAAAAATAATACTCAGGTCATTCAGCTATAGGTAACCAGGGCAACGGTCATTTCAATTTTCTTATAAAAATGTTTTGTATTGTAAACCTATTCTAAATACATAATATGAACTTGTTATATAAACAAATTTACTGTTTAACAATGATTTGTAATCATTTATATTTAGGCTGGATTCACGACATTTGTGTAGCTTAAACAGACAGGATGTGCGATATTATATATTTATATGATATACTGTGACAGTATGTGGTACTAGGAGCTTTGAATATACGCCATACAATTAATTTGTATGTCTTTTGAATCAGTATTAATATATACCACTTACCTAATTACCTGTAATAATATTATATATATATATATATATATATATATATATATATATATATATATATATATATATATATATATATATATATATATATATATATATATATATATATATATTATATATATATATATATATATATATATATATATATATATATATATATATATATATATATATATATATATATATATATATATAAAAATATATATTATAGGTAATTCTATCTTAATACAACTTACAATATAGGTTTAACGTATACTCTATTAATAGTAGTAGTAGTTTAGTTTCTAATATCCGGATTGTATGGACTCATAAGGAAGGAAATTGTATTATACGGGATATATCTTCCAATTTTCATAGAACCGTAAAATACAAAGTAATGCTTTGAAAGTAAATATGAGTGGGACGTAGGGATTTATTTGCACAAACCTTATATATCCTGCATGTTTTTGTTTCATTTATTCAAATATTGTAATAATAACGTCTAAATATTTGGTATATTTATTTAATGGAAATTTATTTTCAGTCAATAATGGTATATTATATAAGAAGATATATATCTTCTTATATATATAGATAGAAAAAACAGTATGAAAATAAATTCTAATTCAATTACTTAAATAAAGAAACAGAAATAAAAAGAAACTTATCTGCAGATCTCTGAGAAAGATAAACTTAAATTCCTTCAAGTTATCAGTTGATTTTTTCGAATAGCTTTAATGTTTTTTCTTTTTATTAAATGATAATGATATTTTCAATAACGCTATTTAAGTATATACGATAATAAAGTATATCTTTAAGTATATACTACCTAAAGATATACTTTAATATCTATATAATAGAATCTAGGACTAGAATGAGTCATCCTTGGTCTAGATTCTCTTAGAGACGGTAATGCGAGCAGACATTGTCTGATGGAACTTTTAATAGGAGGGCGATGACGTATGTGAATTTAATATAATATAGTTGTAAATTTATATTAATACAAGCCACACAGAATGAGGTCAAATTCCAAATTAATTTATTTATATATATTTATTAAGAGTTTTAAATAAACATATATTAAACTAGAAATTTAATAATATAACCAAATTGTAGAGAGATAAGTTTCATTACGGACTATTGAAAAGTATTCGGAATATCGGGTTTCGCAAAACAGTTTCTACTACCGTGTAAGTGCAGTTTGACGTGCAGAAGGAGCCAAGTGACTTTTCACTTCAGAAAAGTTGTTTAAAATATATAAGGATATATTTAATGAATTTATTTACTATGTCTAATATGTAGTATATTATATTTTGTGTTTAATTAATACTAGAAATTAAACGCATGTGTGTGTGTGTGTGTGTGTTGCTTTAGCCAGATACAGTTGACGGAGAGATATAATATTAAATTTAATTTACTACCTACTTATTTAAAATTATATGATTTAATATTGAAATTTTGTTAAATATACCTTAATATGTCGTTTTATATATGAAAATATTTTAAGCAGGTTCACGCAGTACGATTTGGACCCTTGCTTTTGAAATATTGCCCAAATGACCCCATAATGTGATTTCACACTCACATCCGGCTACTAAGAAACTTTTATCCATAATTATATATAGTAAACACGTGACACAACATTTCGAAATAATACAAAATTTAGAAAGCTGGAAATACCAAGTACATCATAAATCGATGTGGCCTTGACCATTATTAGACCGCACGGTGTCAATCTATCGAATTTCCAACAACAAGTTCGACATTTATATAAATGACTCGACGATTTAGTAATTATTATTATATATTATTTGAGTATATAATGATGTTATACATTAAAGAACACTATCGAGACGCATATATAGTACATCTTAAATGTCGATCAATGAATGTGTTGATTGGCTCGATTTTTACTTAGGGACATATTTTAAATTAAAAAGTAAAAGAAGTCCCCTCTAAGCACTAAATGCACTGAACACACACACACGCACACATCAGCCTATTGCAGTGCACTGCTGGACGTAGCCTCTCCCAGGGTACGCCATAAGGCACGATATTTCGTGTTCGCCATCCAGTCACTACCAGCCGTCTTCTTTATGTCATCGCTCGCACTAAATGCCTCTACTATAAAAATATTTTTTTTTTCATTAAAAATAAGTGAACATAATAATTTCATTATAGAACATGAAGACGATAATGAAAACAAGAAACAAAGTGATAATCGCAGCTTATGATTGGGCATAAATTTATTCGGGCTCGGTTAATTACGCGAGCCCAGTAGTAGTGGTTTTGTGGTCCTAACCGCATGCTGCTTGCGGTATTCCTGATCAATATTATTATCAGTGTAATAACTTGATATATCGCCCATAGAATGATTAATTGATCCTATCAGGTTGTTCTAACATTAATTTAACTCGTATATTTAAAGTATCGAACCTTAAGTAAATCATGATTACATTTAAGTTGGATTAGATTTTCTTTTAAATATAGTGACGTGACCCTGTGACCTTAGTGACCACAGGCTCTTATTCACCTATGGAATTATGAAAGGATGAATGATTTTCGTTTGCTCGCTCTTATAAAAAAGATAAACAAAGTAGCGCTGAGTTCCACCATTCAAGTTAGAATTGTATAGTTTCAAAGAATTAAAATTAGCGCATAGACTTTAATCAGGCAGAATGTTTCAGTTATGCTTCGAGCGCATCGTCGCTACAATAACAATTCTAATTATGAAACTAATATAATTATATGTAAAAATAGATATCCTTGATTTTCTTGTTCATTTTCCATAATAATATCATTTTCTATTGTTAAAAAAAGTTAGTCATAGCGTTACTAGCGTTCTAGTACATTACTCTGGCAGCAACCAACACTAGAACTTTAAATACTAACGTTGAGATGAAGTCTTAGCAATTACAAAGTTAAGCTCAGATTTAGGTCAAACGTCCATCTTGGAGTTTAAGTAGACTGTAACTTTGGTCATATAAACTATACTATTGTGAAGTTATAAAATGATTATACAATAATTTGTAAACATATTAAAAAATATATTGAATATTGAACACAATAAAATTTTGTATAATAAATTTTGTATAATACTTATTGCGAGAAAATAATATATTAAAAATATCGTCGTCCTGCCTTCGTGCACTGTCACACGACTGAGTTAAAGACATTAGAAAGCAACCTCGATAAGTTACTTAATTTGTATAGGAAAAGTGAATAAAATTAAAATTTTCTTGTCTTCATAAAATAGTATTGTTTTGTCTCACCTATAAAGGACGACCTATTTCAGATTTAACCAACCAATCAATTTCTGCATTATTTACCACTGATCTATTAATTAATAGATACTAAACTCTTCCTTTACTTAGTGATAGCCTGACAGACAACGCATACCAGAAACTACAAAGCGTAGAAAGCTAAAATTTAGCATGAAGATTCCTTGAATATCGTAGAGGAGCATGAAAAGATAATATCTTGAAATTCTTACAAGAACGCGATGAAACGAAATTTTACGTTGAGTTTGTCACCAAAAACGATTTCACGTATAGGCTTTTTTAAGCTAAAACATATAAGTATATTCTAGTAAAACAATAATGTAGGTTAATATTTTAAACATAGGCAGAGTATCATAGACGCAAGCACTAATTGCTCCATTTTATGTCGGCGATTAGACTCTGTGTTAGATTGTCTAAAGTCAGTAGGTCAAGCTTAAGATCTACTATAAGGTTAAAAACTGTTTTTAGCATAGAAAATATGCTAATTATATTATTTTCATAAATCTATGCTCTAGAAAAGCTACGAAACTTCAAAATATCATCTATTTATTTTTAATATCAAAAAGTCTATGTTCGAACAGATTTATGTGAAAAAGAATTTCAAATGTTAGCATTTGTCAGTTCAATAGTAACTGCAACGGAACGCTTATACGTTGTTTGTACGACTAACATGTGGGTGCAATCAGTGTAAACGTCCACGACAAAGTTTGCCTTTGGTAGATGCTAGCAGTAAGTGCTAATAATTTATCTATTGCTGTGGCTAACCGTGTTCTATTCAAGTCCTACAATAATATATTAAATTACAACATATATTATATATACAATTGTATGTTAAATAATGTTGCATATATTTAAACATATCTTGTATGTTTAGACTTGTTGCTCAGGAATAGTTATAGACGTTTTTGTCAATTTAGAAACTTAATTTTAAATTTAATTTAGAACTTAGGCAGTTTAAATTTGTATATAATTCTATTTACTACTTATTCTAATTAATAAATGAATAATATTTGAATATAAGTAGATATTTAATATACAATTGGTTTCTTTTTAAGTACAGAACTCTAAATATATTATATTATTATCACATACATATTATAACTGTATCTGCACATACATATTGTAACATTTTAAATAATGGATTTGCCTTTATCCAGTTGGTACTTTTTTTTATTCATACTATACAATTCCTTTAACTAGCACAACAACAAATGTATGTAATTAAAATGTTCAAGCGAAAGATTTCTGGCTTTAAAAGACAGTAGTTAGTTTAAATATTACCGCACTTACAATCCCTTTTGTACTATTTTCTTTAAATTTCTAACATCAAGGAAACAATGCTTTCCAGTATAAATATTCTTGGCTTTGTTTACAAGAGTACGTAATGAAAATCTTGTTTGGACAGTAAATGTTTTGTTAGTATTTTATGTTGGAGTCATAATTCACATGTGCACTAAAATTTTATAATTGCTCAAGTAATAAAACACCCCAATAACTGATATTTAATATATTTAATCAATCATCTGATAATGTATATATTTTGCTTCACGTTATATCCTTTGCTGGATAGTCAAAGACTACGGAGCGTCAAACTCTGCGGTCCCTGTAACCTCTTGACGCGGATGCCCTCAGAGGGGCCCTTATGTTTTTTACTTGACCTTCCCCCCAGTATCATCGACCCAGTGTTTGCAGGCCAACCACAATGTGCCCTACCTCGCGTACAACAAAACTATTGTAATTTTATATAATAATCATTGCTTAGAGCCGTAAGTAACTTGTTATTGAACACAAATCATATTGTTATTCTTTGTCGTCGCTGCGAAAAATGTATGCCTATTTTTAGTATAAGGTTTTTAACGAAGTGGGATTTTCATACATCCAATATAACATTTTATACGGGATTTATATTTATGTTTAGCTTCACGCTGTATCCCGCACATAGCAGAGTAGGCAGAGGGAATCGTAGTTTGAAGGAACCTAGTGTTAAGACACTCCGTTGCTCCTTGTTTTTCCGTTCCGGATTTTTATTTTCTTGCTCATACTGACAAAGATATTCTAAAATTTTATTTACGTGACAACATTTTAATGAACAAATTTGAAAAATGAATTTTGAGGAATATATATATATATATATATATATATATATATATATATATATATATATATATATATATATATATATATATATATATATATATATATATATATATATATATATATATATATATATATATATATATATATATATATATATATATATATATATATATATAACTAACTAGGTAGAACAAATAACACACAGTATTTATTCAGCTCCACGTTTTCTTCCACATATCCGCATTATGCGAATAGGCAGAGTGAACCTACTGTCAAAATATTCCGATCTCTTAATTCCATCCAAATTTAATATTGCATGTTAAGTGGAGGAACTCAACACCGCATTTTGTCTTGCTACAGTTGGAAATGAAAATAAATCATTCCTTCGAGTGGAGATCGGACCCACAACCATTGTGTTTACAGCTGGACTCTGACCAACAAGCCAAGATGACCTCAAAAAAATCCTGTACATGTAAAATTAAGTAACAGTCTCGTCTCATGTATAATTCACTCGTTTGAGATATGCACATATGTTAATTATTTCATATTGAAAATTTTGTAACGCACCCTTGTCTAATAAATACATTTTATATTCAGTAAAATACTGCGATATGCTGAAATTTTGCTTACTACGTATAGTTTCCGACCGTTAGGCTTTAAGCACAAGTAAAGTAATGCAAATTTAATCAAGGCGTATACAATGAGTAAGAGTCATTCCACAGTTAAATGAACCTTATATGTTAGATTATAACAGTGACATTGCTTTGCGTGAAATTGTGTGCTCCGTGAAATGTTCAGCCCTCAGATAATAGGATAATACAAGTGGTATTTGCGCGGTACAAGCATAGTACTCGTACTGTAATATATTATATAGTTTTAGTATATTACAAAATAGTATTGCATATTTCATTATGGAAGTAAGAGGTTTTAACGACTTAGTTAAAAAGTTTAGCATTTTATATTTGGACTAGTGAATGCCTGCAACTTCGTTGACGTGGACGTTTTCGTCGAGATTAAAGAGATTGTATTCCACATCTTTGCTTATTAAATAACAACGAAAAGTGCTGATTACGCTTAGTAATTATTAAAAAATATTTTTTCTTATTTTTTTTAGTTTAACATATCTATTTTGATTCTACACAAGATGATAAAGATCCTTGATATTATATATCAAAATGTTAATGGAAAATGTCCCTCACGTTAAATTAATTTTGTTAAGATACCATTTCCATATTTCATATAGCTCAGCTGGACCTAATGATTCTTCATGAGATGGCATGGGATGGTATGGGATTTTCATATTTAAATGAATAATGCTCAACAAATGTTACTACAGATAATTCTGGTTTCTGGTTTCTTATAGTTAAATGTACTGTTGTGGTTCTACATCAGGTGTTCCATATCCTTGATTTTTATATGTCATTGGAAAGTGCTTATCAATAATTTTTGTTTCGGCTGGTCTTCTATGGTACTGCATCAAGTATGCAAGTTTTCAAAATCAATTATAGCCTAGATTCTGCCCTGACATGAAAAAAGTTTCATTTAAATCCGTCACGTAGATTCGAAGATGTTCCAACAAAGAAACAGACAAAATTTTAAAAATCATAGGTTTATTTTCTGTTTGTATTAATTAGTACATCATCTTGACAGTTTTTCGTAAAAATATTTAAATGTACGGATATAATTTTTTTACTGTTTTATTATAGTATATAATAAAATAATTATAATAAAATATTTTAATGCAATTTCTACTAGATATAAGTTCTAGCAATATCACATGCCCTCTTTGTCCTGGACCCGTTGAATAAGCAAGAACGAATAATGAAACGTTTTGCTCAAATGAGACGTAAACCCACGATGGTTGAACTGACCCTGTCTTTAATGAATGTTATATATGGCCTCCAATGCATAATATTATACGCTCTATTGGAAATTACTTCCTTTTATTATCGCTATATTTCTTTTGATTTTGTACGTTTATGAAATATTATTATTTTGTTCAGTAGGCTGTGTGATGAAAAATTATAAATACTTATTTTTAAGTTTATTTGCGTCTCCAAATATATGAGACAAAACGGATTCATACTTTTCTCGGTGACAGTTGTGCACTTGTTTAGGTTATTTTTGAGAGACATAATAAAACAGTAATAATCAATGGATTGTGGATTCAATTTAAAAGATCAGCTATATTATAGCATATTTAAAAATTTATATATTCCTTTAGTGTATGACAATAGTGGTAGTATAATAATACTAATACTTTATAAATGTATTTATAAATGTAATGGCATCATTTTTTAATTATCTATTTTTTTACAACATTGTAACATCTTGTAAGAACTCGTAAAACAGAATAATTCAATGATATTACAGTTAAATAAAATATAGAGAAATAGTGCTTAGAAAGTGACACAATGTAAGCGTAAGCGTCTTCCCTCTGTAGAATAAGAATAAGTACATTATTTTAAACTTTGTTGCGAAGGAAATTGTAAATCCGATTTCAACAGAATTACGCTTAACATATAGAGAAGTGTTTCTCAAACGAGCATTTTATATGCCCTCTGTTTGATATTACGAATTAGTATGATAATTTTCTTATATATGTGAATTATAAAGTGATTATAAAGTGGCACCATTTTATAATCATTAAAACACAATAAAAAAAAAACAATTTACATTAGGTAAAATGACTTAAATAAAATGAATATACGATGTATAGTGTATGTATTTTGCAACTGACGTAAAAGAGAATTCACCGACCAATTATTGGTCACAGATTAGAGCCTCTTGCAATGTTGAACTCAATTAATTGATATTCATGTCACGCTAAAGGTTAAATGTGTGTCGATAGATGAAAATCCACCGAAAAATGCTTTTGACAATTCACGTTATATAATTACACCGATCAATATAACACCATATATATATATATATATATGTATATATATTTATTATAGAATTATTTTTATATTAAATAAGCCAAACTTGTATCAAGAAAATAAAAGATATTGCGGAGTTTGGGTGGTACGATGGTATTCAATTCAAATTCAAAATATTCTTTGTTCAAAGCAAGCACTTGTGAATCGTCGAAAGAACATGATACTACCATCGGTTCGTAAGGCAGTTACGCAGCAGGCAGCAGAAGAGCCGGCAACAACGTCAAAATTGCTCTTTTCATTATAAAAGTTACAGTTTTACTACTTAAAAATTTAAATGACTAACATTGGTTTTTATAGTTAATTTAAATTACGGATGTGGCAAATTTAAAATACATTGCGGAATGCACGTATACTCAGTTCAGACACGTGTACTCAATTTGTAAAACTAATGTCTTAAATATCTATTGAGTTATAATTTTTAATCATTATTATTAACGTGACACAAAGTTTCAATTGTATATTATTTTATTTTAATTAATCAGTTAAAGTCATCTAACTTTGTAATATTACTAACGGGGTAGTATTATCAAACAACTTTAAGCAATTACACACAGCCGCTTAGTGCGAAACTAAATCGGAATAGTTATATTTATCGCTAAAACTGCAACGCAAGCTACACGTTTAGTAGTACTTGTGACAGTCATAATATATTCTACAATACAGTACATAGTGTTGTATCAGTGACTAGCAATGCTTATGTACAATTGATGTTCTACGATAGACAAACATGTACGAATATGTTTATAAAAGTTTGGCTTATTTAATATAAAAATAATTCTATTTGTGTTTTTTTATTGTATGCACAGCTTTGATCTAAGATATCCATTCCATATATACATAAAAATATATGCTGTAAATACATATATATATATATATATATATATATATATATATATATATATATATATATATATATACATATATATATATATATATATATATATATATATATATATATATATATATATATATATATATATATATATATATATATATATATAATGTATATACATATAATGTATTGTATTTTTATTCGTAATATAAGATATTTCAAATTAACTGAGAGAAAATAAATGATTAAAAATTATTATATATTGTATAAATGTCTAAAAATTTTCGGAAATTAAAGTAGGTGAACCATTTAATTTTTATTTAAGTCTAGAAGCACTCAAAGCATACAACTTTAAATTAATATATATGGCATTTTGTTTATTTTTAACTTTCACTAAATTAAGCTTATATTGTGGTTTTAACGTTGAACCACAAAGTTCCATGAAGTGACTGGAACACCATTAGCATTGCCTTAATTAGAACACGGAAAACGACCCTGCTATTAAGGAGTCTTGTCATTAGGATAATTTGAAAACGGATGAAAAACACAAAATAAAAATAAATAGTGTAAGTTAATTAATTATAAAAAATAATTTCGATTCTAATACGCATTGTGTAACAAGGTAAACAATAAAGAGTTTTAAATAGTTAAAAAATATATTCGAGATTCATTTGACATTTAGTATTATTGATATGACATTTTATATATTGATTTGAGCTTAGGCTTTTTACTCCAGTACAAACTGCTATTACTATTTTTTTTATTATATGATGTCGAAATTTATTTTTGCATAATATGTTTATATTAATTAATATTTTGACAATGTAGTTTGTTATATCTAACAGCTATGAGCAAAGCTACACACGTCTTTAGACTTCTATTATGAGGATAACGATTACTTTATTATAGATTTGTCCTTCGTCTAGTTGAGGTAAAAAATATTTATCGTTGCATTTTTTAATATATTCTTTGGAAATTTTGAAAACAATTATTATAATAAGCTCTGGCGTGAATAGGCTGCCAAAAATTGTCACCCGTCGATTATGGTTACGTAAAACGTGACAGCTGATATATTTTTTCAAAATTAACTTTCATAAGGGAAAAGCCATGATTTTCAGTGTTCTAGAATAACTTATCTATCAAATATTTAAGGACTATCGTACTTTATCGCTAGAATTTCCTTTAAAAGTCACGTTCGTACCATTAGAGAATTTATAAGAGAGATTACCCATCGAATAATTTTACTGATGACGGATCGATATGGTGTGCTTACATTAGTTTTATTTCCTTCTTCTCTTTATATTTGATTATAGTTTTATTTCTACTAAGTTTATTTTTATTTGAAAATAATTATGTTGACGTGATAATAAAATAAACGTCTGTTCTGTTGTACGTTAATGGTGTTTCGAGCGTGCCAGTTGAGCACAATTAACTTCGCCAATGTCACGTTTGAAGAATACAATAAACTTCTTTAAAAAAACAAGTTATATGTCAAAACGATTATTTTGGACTTATAGCTAGTTAATTACAAGTATTTTTATAGCTAAGTGGTATTGTTAAAATTAAAAAGAATCATTTAAACCATTTTTAATAAAAAAAAACAAACATAAAAATTCCATAAATTCTATTTTATTATTTTAATAAATTTTAATGAAACGATAACTTTGTGTATTAATTTTTCACGGTCCGTTTGAAATGAATTATAATAATGATGAAATAAATTTCAGCAAACACGAAGTAATTGACTAGACTGGCGCACCCGAAACAATTAATTAATTTATATGGAAATCATTTACAATTTACGTAAATTTTTTAAATAAATATACTAACTAAACAAATTTTCGTACCTAATAAAAGTGAATCTTATATAAATTTTCTAAAGTAGTCATTCCAATTATATATATATACATATATATATATATGTATATGTATATATGTATATATATATATATATATATATATATATATATATATATAGATATATATATATATATATTATATATATATATATATATATATATATATATATATATATATATATATATTATATATATATATATATATATATATATATATATATATATATATATATATTTTGCCTTGTGACCAGAGCGAAGAAAATGAAAACTATTAATTCTCCCTGAGTGGGAATCGAACCCTCAAATCGTCGCGCTTACAGGCAGAGGCAGTAATTCTGCACGACGTTCCTCAGTTCTTTTTATTAATATTTCTTTTTCTTTTTTGCAATGAGCATGAAATCCATTTTGTAGAAATATTCACATAAAATAAATATATGAAAGTATAATCATAATCTAATAAAAAGTAAAGCACGACAATGGCAGTCCACAAAAATATATTTTCTGTTCGCATTTGTACAAATTAATATACATTTAACTTTGTACGAATACAGAATGTTGCCGACCTAGTTCCCAATTGCTACTCGTCGGTTGAATTTCAGTTTTTCCTGAACTTGCTTTTGTTCTCAAACTTTTAGCAAAAACTCTTTAATTTTAAGGTCCACGATTGCAACGTAAAGATTAAATTATATTATTTTTTTTTACTTGCATATTATTGTATATTATCGTTACCTGAATGTGAATAAATGAATAAATTTATGGATAACCAAATAAAAATTACCAATTCGAAAGAGACCAAGAAGTACCTACAATTTGAAATTAATTTACATAAATAAAAAAAGAAAACATTAAAAAGACAAAATTACATATGTATATATGCACTTTTGCACATACAATATAAATATATGTATGGATGCATAAAGCTTATCATCATTATTCTCTCACCTTTAATAAGATGCAAATGTATACGTTATAAACTTGTTTAATTAAATACTGATATCAACATACATAGTCTTACACACGCCTTTAAGCGTTGTTTCGTGTAAAATTAATTTTCAACTTAATTTCCTTTGGTTCGTATCAAAATGTTTAATTACGTTTTATGTCTCGACTATGAAATAAGCATATAATAGCCTTACTTTATGACTGAAGTAAAATAATTTATTTACCAATCTTTTTTATTGTCTTATATTTCAAGCACATTGCGGGGTATGCAAAGAAAATATAGTGATTCGTACAGCGATTAATTAAATGACATATTAACGTAGTTGTAGACATTATAAAAATATTGTTTAATAAATTGGACTTCTTTTCATAGAAAATGGCAATCTTAGAATGCAACTTGATTTTTTCGAAACGAAGAACTTTAAAAATTTTCATTATAAATATAATTATAATTACATAAAGATTTGTTTGTCTGTTGTAATGAATTTCTGTCTATAATGGAGTTAAGAAATTGATTCGATAGATATCAAACTCAATCAAATAAAAAAATCTATTAATTTTATTGTAAGTTATTAAAATTTCAAGTACTACATTATGCTAAATATTGACAGATCAATAATAATATATATATTATACACACTATGAGCACACATAAACGTTTGTCACTGGGAAATTCTCAGCATTGCTTCCATAAACCAAATACGCGTCGTAATTACGAAGAGAGCAATTAATACTCGAAGAAACTTGTTGTCGTAAGCCTGTTCACATTTCAATTTGTACATTGTCCTTAAACTTAACTGATTTTTTTTCTAAATTCAAGAGCAATCCAAATATCGCAATTACTAAATTTGACAAGTGTAATCGAATTAAGAGGTTCAAATTTTATAAGGGGTTAAATAACGTGATGTTTTATTAGTACTCAGTCGTCCTTTTATTCGCCTTTTCAAACTTAATATATATTTTACAATTTATACATTACATGCTTAACTTATTTGATGTTAAGATTAACAATATAAGCTCCGGAAATTAAATCTTAAGAGATGCTCTCTTGTGAAGTAAAAGCTTAAGGAAATCTATTTGTGTCAAACAATATTAAATTTGAATAATATGTTTAAGGGCTCGGTACCTCAAAGTCAATAGAAAAAACGAAACTCTTATGAGATCACTTTGTTGTTTGTGACAAGTTCATGACCATTTTCTTTAAATCAAGCTATCAAGCAAATTCAGATCGATAGTCTCTTAGAGAATAGAATAAATCAAACTTCAACGCACTCAAAAGCGTTTGTGCTTGATTTTTATGCATTTTGTAAAATCACCGTGTAATAAAAACCTAGTACCCGTTGACGTAGAGTTGTAAAATTTGGCGACATGCTAGAACTTATAGTACAAACAAAGAACAAAATACGAAAAGTGTAAATTTATAGGTATATTCTAGAAAAACACTATAACAAATTTATATCTGTAGTTAATTTCATACAATATTAGTGCAAACGACTGCAAATTAAAGTTTGTCGACTCTTAAGGTATACTTCATTGACTTAGATTAATGAAATTTGACAAGAAGTGAAAACCTAAAGTATAAATAACGGAAACAATCAGATTTTTTTAGTTTAGAACTTTAACACAGTAAGAAACCATTACAAATTTACGTTTGTAGTAGTACAAAATGAATGCGGTCGTAAATTTAAGTTTGTCTATTTTATAACTTGTTCTTACAAAAATTGACAAACTGTTGAATGAAATTGATATGTATACCCTCGATTCACCTGACCGATATTTTTTATTAATATGTAAATTACATACTATATGCAGTAATAATGCATTTTCGAAAATTATTATTTTAAATATTTATTTAAGAAATATATACATTATTTTATCTTCTAAGGTGAATACGCAAAATACTGTATTTTGAAAATTATTATTTAAATTCAACATTAACTTAATAAACGAGTCTCATCAGTCAAATGAAGAAATCTTCCATAACTCAGAGCATTACAGGGCATTGATTGATTACATTACATTTCATCAATCATAATAATAACAATTAATTCTTAAGCAAAAGGAAGCTTGTGTATAATATGATTGTACGCATAAATTTATTAAGGTAATAATATTTTTAATTTTTTTATTTTACGCTATATACATATAAAAGGAAGGATAGGCAGAGGGAAACCTGTGTTAAGTCACATTCTGCTTTTCAAGACATTGTACATGATTTGTAAAAAATACCACTTTTGAAATTTATTTAATTAATTTAAAAAAAAAAAATCATTATACCAGGTTCTTTATCACCAAAGCTTCTGAATAAATATAATAAGTTAATATTTAAGTGAGTTAAAAATCGCAAATATTTGTACTTATAATTTGTACATGTAATTGCATTTATTATAAAGTAAAATAAGGTACCACTAATTGTTAATTGTAATATATTGACGGAGACCGACCGTGAAAACCAATTACGATAATGATTGTACGCGTTCTAGCTCATGAATATTTTAATGTTAAACGACCGTTAGTGGGTGGAAGATCTGAAAATTAGTCCATTCAGTTCGGTACTGCTGGATTTGAGTACAACTTTCATTAGAATATACTGTTTGCGATATTTCACAAGGGAGATACGTGATTATGTTTTATGATTAAGTTATGTCAATAATATAAGTACTTTGTACATACATTTATCTAATATCATATCTAAATTATAAATAAAATTTACGTTTAATATTTATATATGTATATATGTATGTGTTTTTTAAGATTTACTAATAATAAATAATATATAAGGTTTTATAGACAAGTGCATCGACAATATAATATGTATATATTTTGAAGGAACATTCCTATCTATGTGTATATATGTTAATTATAAACATTATTCACAAAGATTAAAGCTCTCAATCATTAGGTGGAGTCCTAGTCCTTATTCTCTTTATACCCACATTCGGCTCAGCAACAGATTCGTAATTGGCAAAAGATTTAAGTTATCTAGGTCTAAGTTGTAGAAACTAGATTCTTAAATCAAATTATTTATTTGCATATCAATGGAAAATTTTTCTTCTAGTTTTATTAGTATGCTTTTCGTTACCATTATAAAGTAAAATGAATGGGAGAAAAGAAGTTATACTCTAAAGACTAAAACCATTTAAAGTGAACTTTACGTAAAATTTAAATAATAAAATGAATACTGAATTAAAGCTTAGATGTTGAAAATCGGCGCTATTAAATTTGTGTACCAAAAATATTTTTATAAAATAACAAATACCACCAGCAATGTTAAGTGAAATTTTATCACAATATTTTATTTATATGTGTGCAAATGCTAAATATTTTTCAAAGCTCGAGGCCAAAATATACGATGCGTATCAAAACAAAAAGCTTTAATCATAAAAGCTTCTTCGTTGTTTTGTAGTTTTTGTTGAAACGTGTAAAATTACTAGAGAATATTCGCTGTAAAATATTCTAGGTGTTTTGAGTGGCGGCGTTACTTTGATCGATGGATTCTTTTAAAGCTTTTAATTGTTATCTGATACGCGTACATACAAAGTACTATATATATGTATACATATATGTATACATATTGATATGTATATGTATTGATTGTATACATTAAAGTGTACATAAATAAAAAGTACTATACTACTACTAGAGTGGCTATATCCTTATTACTTCTTTTTCAATTTTAAGTTCTCTTAAACAAAGTAACGAAAAGCAATTTTTTATTTTAATTAACTCTGTAGTAAAATCTAGATTCTATGGTATATACTAAGACTCAAAAAAATACAAAATATATTTCAATTAACAAAATGTTAACATTGTTATCGTTTTCTTAAGGGCTTTTAATTGTAATGTTTGGTTCGCACAATCATGAACTGCGCAAAATTAAACCAGATAGAAATTTCTGCTTCCAAGAATTCATAGCTGACCTCACTTGTTTTGTAAATTGTGTTGTTTTTTTTTTAATTTACATTATCTTGAAATACATAATGTTTATTTGTGTAAAAATATAAGGTAAATAAATCCTTATGAATGTAGATTAGAATAAAATATAATAAGACTGAAACATTTAAGTTCACTTTGCGTGAACATTTAAGTTATTGAGAGGTGCTTAGGCTTAATATATGGCAAGATCCAATATATTTTTTTATTTTTTAACATATACAAAAATAAATATATATAAAGATATGATTGTTGCTTCACGTCTATTCCGCATATAGCAGTGTACTAAAGCGGGAAAATAAATTAATTCTTAAGAGTGGGGAAGAACCCGCCACCATAGAGTTTACAGTCAGACACTGCCCCACTGCACCTTGATGGGTTTTTATTCATTTATTAATTTATAAATTTATATATTAATTTATTCAAATTATTTTATACCTTTTTATAGAAACAAAAGTAAAATGATTGATACTTCAATTATTTTCGCTTGATATCTTTAAGTAGAGAGAAGATCAAGTGTCAAGTACTATGAAGCATTGACGTAGCGATTTCGTACACCGTTTCAGCTTACGTATAAAATTCATAATTTTGAATGAAAATTCGAATCGAATCAAATTTTAGCTTTAATAAGTATACATAATAATATAATCGATTATTTACTTAGTAAATATGAGGGAACTCACTAATGACTATGAAAATTAACTGAAAGCAAAAAAACGTAAATGTATGAATTATGTTTTAGTATTTTTGGAAATTTTTGAAACTTTTCCAACAGATGCATATATTAACTTAGATAAATATTCATCAATTGAAAATGCTTAAAAACAATAAGAACAAAGTATTATAGCTTATATCATCTGTATTAATAAGAACGTATGTAGCACTAATAGAAAGGAACGAGAAAACGATTAGTTTCAGTCATATTCCTGTGGATGAAGCACTCCTTTGTTAAAAATCCCTTCACAATGTTGATTGTGATCACATACATTGTTAGTTGTTTGATTAAAAATTTTCACATTTACTTCTTTTATCTTCTAGCTCAGAATAGAAGGCTTGGAAATTATATTATTGAAATATCATTTTGCGATATTTTTTGTATATTTTAATATTTTGAAGTAATGAGACATTTAGGATAACAATAATGTAGTATCTAATATTATTATCAATATTCTGTTGCTGTAACACTTAATCGACATATAACATTAATCTTGCACAATTGTAACTTTATAAAATAAATTTTGGAAACTGCTACATAATCTACAGCGTGTTGTGAGACTTGCACCCGTGTATTTTAGAATTTGCTTATTTTAACATTTTTTAGGGTTTTTTTTAATGATATATTATTTTTCTAAGAAAAATTATTTACAAAACGTATAAAACTTTAAACACAGCGGGACTTGAACCTACACCTCTTGGGTATCATACTAAGTGCTCTAGCCAATAATTAAGCCATACTTTTTTATAAAGCTGTTTCGAAATTGTTGTATTAAAAGACATTAACTCTTAAATATCTAAATTTCGCACTATTATTTTATTTTAATCCTATAATTATTGTAAATATCTGTCACATAATTTAGACTTCAAACACTAAGCGATTGCAAAATCATGACAGCATTAACAATAGTGGATGACCGCAGATTTCAATGAATTGTCACTTTTACACGTACATACAAATTACGTTTGTGCTATTTAATTGAGTTATATATCAACCCGCAGATATATGTTGTCTGTTTTAGTTTATTATAATGGGTATTTTATATTAAAGTCAAAATAAAAGAATACAATTGCTTATTGTTAATGAAGCAGTAGTGACAGAGTGGGTTCGTACCCACTATCCCGCTTTGCTCAACATTGCTTAAATTCAGGCAGAAATGGAGTGTTTTAACACTAAACTCTCTCTGCCTGCGGGATAAAACGTATATGCTGTGTAAATACTATAATTTCGGTTAGTTAGGTTAAAATTGGAAGGACTTCCCATTAGATTTCTAATATACTCTTATACCAATAATACAAGTAAAAGAAGTGGCATGTACCTTTTTCAGTGATAGTTTTGTCTTATTCATAACCTATTATATTTGCCTAATCGTTAATAACAATTATATTTAATATTCAAAGAATAAATACATATAAAATAATATCTAAAGCACTTATATACTTATCTATATTTACATCTTCATCGTTTCGGAATAAGTTTTATTATAAATAAAATATCAACAAAATTTAGTATAACAATCAATCAAGTCCACCAGAGTCCAACCGCCCACATTTAGAAGGCTAATTACTGGATACTTTCCACCATGTTCCACAGATACATTGCTTATTTATTATTCCCTCTATGTTCACTTTCAGCTGAAAATGTGAAATGAAACAGTTATGATTTTCATTATTTCAGACGTATTATTTGTCAGGTATAGCTAAACGAGCCTTTGTGCATAGCTTATTTAGAGTAGTAAAATATATTCAGGGAGGCATGGCACAGTGGGATATCGTTTCACAGTAAACGCAGTTGATAGTGAATTTAATTTCCATTCGTGGGAATGTATTCAAATTTTATTTACCTATATAATAAGTCTGGTATGACAAAGCGATTTGGTAACCTAGGTACCTACCAGGTAATGTTCCAAATTTGAACAGAAAACCTAGAAAGGAGCGTCTTGGGTCCTAATTTTAATTTTAATATCTTTGCAGTGAGAGAAAAATGCTTCAACTTAACCAAAATTTCTATATAGCGTTACGTTTTCACCATTTAATTCATGAAAAATTTTACACTGTAACTTGTTAGGTACTTACCTACTTGAAATCCAGAAGATATTATCGATTTCTTGATACCCATATATAAGGTAGCTACAATACAAAGAAAGACATAGCGACAACGTCTTGTAATTTACATATTATAATTAAGTTTTCAAGCTAAGTAATAAAACCAGCTATCGTTCTTTAATATATTATTTACATATTATGGTAACTTTTTAATTTTATACTATATGAATTACAACTGAAAATTTGCAAATTACTATTAAAGTTAATTATTAAATAAAGAATATGTTGTTATTCGTTTTTGTATAAAGACTTAATCTTAAACGTATAGCTTGAAAGCAAAATTAAGTAAGTTCTTAAGCAAAGTTCGAACAGAAATAATTGAGGGAATTGAATTACGAGTTAAGTTTAAGTTTAAGTTTAATCTAGTTTAAAATTTAGTTGCAAAGTAAATCTTACGTATTAGTAAATACGCATATAATTGTGTTAAGGAAGCGTATCTACATTATTTTCATCTACATTATTTATCAATTATACATTTTATATAAAATAAATAGAAACTCTTCTTTATTTCTTTATCTCCCAGCGGCGTAGGTATACGGGTACGTGTAAACTGCTAAACAGATTTTAATGCTGTTTTCACTAATAGACACAGCGTGTGATTGTTATAGTACCATTGCAGGTTTGATTCACACTCAGAGGACTTATTTCATTTCCTAGCTCTGGTAGAAAGACAAAGCGCGGTATTGACTTCTGTCACTTGACATGCAATCACCCGAAAATTGGGCGAAAAGTGGGGCACTGAGTTTCTTTTCAGGTACTAGGTACCCTGCTATATGTTATATGCGGGAAAAAGAAAGAAGCTTTTTTGACAATTTGACAGGAATGCTATTTTTTGATAGAAGCCAAACATATTAAATATTTGTAATAAGAAGTCCTAAAATATATATTTTTGCGCTTATCCGCCAAAATGGAAATAACGGAACTGCCATAATGGTGTTGTCTACGTGGGTGAAGCCGCGAGCGGAATATTAGTTTTAAATATATTGAAAACTAATAGCTACTGCAATAAGCACTCAAGGCAACCAGTAACACGCTTGATTTTATATCATTTGTTCATTTAGCTAATTGACTATCAATTCTCTTTTATGTTCACACAACAATATATAATTTTCATTTATTACCACTAAAACAGTGGGGAATTATAATAAAAATTGTCTTGTTCTAATTTCTTGAAGGAAAATCTATATTATCAATTACTGTATTTGGATTTCCTCTAGTGGTAAGATATTTTATGTAATATATTGTTATTTTTAAAGATTTTATTTTAGTTAGTATATATATTAAAATTTGAACGTAGCTGGACTCGAATCCGCGCACCTTTGATACCGTTCACGTGTTGTTGTCAATTTAGCTATACATACGCTATATATATATAGAGAAGAAGAAGAAGATTAGCGTACATATAACACATGGCCTCGCCTTTAATCGCTGTTGTCAAGTGAAAAAGTATCATAAATCCATTCTTTTCATTCTTTAAACGGATTCACAACATTCCGTTTCTAAAACAGAAATGTGTACACATTTTCTGACATCGCTTCTGTATAAAAACAAGGGTCATTGTTTACTTGCATACTAGAAGCGCTCTCGGCCTCAGTTTGAACCTGTGTCACCGCGTGAACCTTTCACGTTCACGTGTCGGTACACATCAACTATTTTTAACTTATTCTTCTTTTATTTTTTTTTTGGTATAATAGTTCAAACTTTTTAAACATATTTTGTATTTAATAAGTCAATTACCTGTAGGCGTTTGTTATATATTCAAATATAAAGCAAGGAAAAAAATAAAATCGTTTTAGTAAAAAGTCATTGCAAAAGTATGAATAGCGCAATGTTAAACACCGTCACTTAAAACACGATGTCTCGAATTCACACACGGAGTTCTTGACACTAGATTATCTCTGCCTTCCCTGCTTTGTATGATAATGCCCGAAACTGAAAAAGACAATAATATAAATTCTCTCGTAAATTAAATTTATATACGTTCTTCTATTCAATTATGGTGTGTGGTGTTCTGACAGATGTGTCTGAATGTGACATGAAAATATACGCATATTATTTACTAAATGAGGGTAATTCGTGTGTTTATTATAGCGTAAGTGAGATAAACACGAAAATGTCAACACAGGTTAAGTGTCAAGTAGAAATAATTTATAAAGACTTATGTTCCAAGTATTTTGTGTTTACGCCTTATATTATATATTTTTATAATAATTTCATATAATAACTTTGAAATGTGTCAAATCAGAAAATAATGATCTCTCAATAAATTTATCGAAAACGATAGAAAAAATTCTATTATAAGTTTTTATTGTAATCTGCCATACAAAATATTTATTTATTTAATTCAACTCAGTTCAGTTCAATTCTTAAATTGATGGCAGTATATTCTAATATTAGTTATAAAGAAATAGCGGCGTTAAGTTTTCCTTTTTAAAATTTCAGGCATAATATTTTTAAAATGAGGCCAAATAAAGAACAGAGTCACGTACCAGACTTTTTCTTTCCTAAAGGAGACGCAAATCTATACGACAAGCTATAACAATCAAGCTATAACAATAGAAATTTTTGACGTCGTCGCGTAGTCCTAGCGTGCCAGTACATAATAGTCTTCTGATCGCTTATATAACATGTCTAGTAGTGTGGCGAGGCAAATGGCAGCTATTGTTGTCGAACCGATATCAACGTGTACGTGAAATTGTACGTAGAACAATAATGAAAACAATAGCTTTAATTAAAGCACCGTGGCGTAATAATGTTTGTGAAGATATTACTGATACTTATGTTAATGTACAGCTAACTAATATTGATATAGATATATATATATATATATATACATATATATATATATATATATATATATATATATATATATATATATATATATATATATATATATATATATATATTGATATATATATATATATATATATATACACACGTTTACATACACGTTTCATTTAGCTATGTCTATCTATCTATCTGTGCGTAATTAATTAGAAAAATGTATTTATCAGCATTTTGACAAAAAAATCAACGCCAGTCATTCCGTTTTCCACAATCTGCCAGAATTCAGAATTTTATATCGTGTGTGGCTGACGTCAAACTTTATCTTAGCAAATAGGTGAATAAAAAAATTAATTAACCCGTTCAGTTCAAATTATATGAAGAAGAAGTACTTATAATTTTTTATAAATATATCGAATTTACAATGTAGCTGTAACATATACAATGTTACACAATTCAATTTAATAAAATATATATTAAAAACAAAAAAGATTTGTATCAAGCTCAGAATAAAAATAAATATGATGTTTTTTCTCTTTATATTATATGATAATGCAATGTAAAGGGCATGGCATAAATAAAACAAAACTATCGCGGCTACATTTATTTATGAGCAAGTGTATAATTGAGTTCACGGTGCTTTATAACATTGTATACTGCTCTAACATTTCATGCTTAGTATTTTAAACAAGCAATTTTCTGTTAAAATAATAAAATATTCTGTTAAATTTGTACTTCATTTTGTAAATTGTTAACTAGATTTGGTCTAGATATAACTGCTAGGTTGTCGTTGCATAGATTCTTCTTTGTTAAGTATGATTATTTTGATTTTTAGACGTTTTTCTTTTCTTTTTAGAACTC
Source organism: Dione juno (assembly GCA_037127375.1). Lineage (NCBI taxonomy): Eukaryota > Metazoa > Arthropoda > Insecta > Lepidoptera > Nymphalidae > Dione > Dione juno. Next base: position 7,333,502 of record JAXRJS010000068.1, read on the forward strand.
AACACCAAATTTTGTCTTTCCAAAGCGAAGCAATGTAAATGATCCATTCTGCGATTGGGTATTGAACCCATTACCAACACATTGCATACACAGTCCACTGCTGCACCACTGAGCTTATTATATTTCAAACTCAAAATGGACATCCAAGCTACAATCATTGTATATACCTATTGTCCAAATATTAAAATTACCTAGGATTTAATCCGAAAATAATTTTAATATTATATCACATTGCAGTACTAGAGAAAAAAGCTTATCTTTAATGTTCTAGATACTTGCGCTAAATTGCTTTAAAAGGAATTAGGTCGAATACTAACTTTTTACTATTAATGAGATAGGTAACTTAATTTGCAGATGAATAGAATATTCGTTTTAATGAAAATATCTTTAGTTGTTAGCACTTGTTATGATATCAAGACTGTTTGTTTTGTTGTTTTAATGGACATATATACAATTTTACTTGTAGATAAAAAAAATAAACGACAATGAACTGCCACGACGAGAAGGCTATAATTAAAATTATAGCAAAATAGCCTCTAAGTGAAAAATTGTAATTATAATATATTACTGAATTAATAAACCCCCCAGGTTAATTAATATCAATTAAAAAAAGCAATATATCTAAGATTTATAATTAATGTGTCTATAGATAACTTTATACAACTGATAGTAGAATATTGAAACTAAATTATGAACCCCCATCGCTTGCAACGCCGCACTCGAAATGACATCCGCTACAAAATAGTTCAAAGTGATACTATACAGTAGAATGTGCAAGTTACGCGATAAAAGATTTTTATGACTTTCAACATGTATCGACTGTGAACATTACGCTGAAGTAATAACTTAGTAAATTTTAGAGGTACACTTTAGTTTTATATTGTAAGTAAATACATACTTACGTCCTTGTATTTTCTTTGTTGAAATAAAAGTTTAGATTGTTAAAAAAGAATGCTAGTTATCTTTATTATCGTATCTGCAATTGCTAATGCTGCTTGCGATCGCTTTGGGCTTAAATTCCTTTAGGAATGATCGGTTACATAAAGTGCGGTTTGAATGTCAGTATAAAGCGGAGAACTCACTACTGAGTATATAACAACCGAAAATACATTTACTACTTGAAATTTATGGACGTAATGTATTGTTATTTTTATGCACTATATTATATGCTATATATTATATTTCTTAGCTTCATGGTCAATTCACCGAAATGTATTATATATATATATATATATATATATATATATATATATATATATATATATATATATATATATATATATATATATATATATATATATATATATATATATATATATATATATATATAATACATTTCGGTGCAGTTATATAGGTTATAGTCAAAGAATTATCTTAAATATTAATTGAATTAATGAATGAATTAATATAAATACAATAAAAATATAAACTGAATATGGCCCCAATTTTCCAACAGATTAAATCACTTTTTATGGCGACACGACAAACCCTTTAAAGTAAAAAGAGTAGATATGAAAAGAGACGGTAATAACGTCGCGGTGTAAAGGCTGCGTAATTAAAAGAAAAGGGTCAAAATGAAAGCTTCAAATTGTTAGTTATTAAGTCAAGATATGCAAGCAATTATCGCCTATAATTTTAGTCATTTTGTAAAGTTACGTTGGCTTAAATTGATGGGTCGTGTAACGAGAAGGCGTTTATTTGATTATACATATAAAAAATAATTATGTTAATAATAGCTCTGTGGGTAAGTACAGCTAAATTAGTTTAAGTAAGCAACATGTTATTTTTTACTTTTTGTATAAAAAAGGGCAGGCGGAGGGAACATCAATTTAAGACACTCCGTTCTCCGCTTTCCGATTATCGAGTGATTGCGTGTTGAGCGCAATGCCGCGCTATCTCTGTTACCAGGGCGAGAAAAATTTAAATTAAATAAAATTTGAATATCAATTTATTTTGCCCGAATGTGATTCAAGCCTATGCCTATGCTGCTTCGCCACGACGGCCCGATAAAAATATATCAGTTAATTTAAACACTAACTGGATTAAACAGAAAAAAAAAATTAAATATTTGTTCCAGTTAGTGCTTAAATTAGGTATTATAAATTTTTTGTGGTAATATTTCTCATTTTGACCTATCTGGTCCAAAAGTCATGCGATTTATAGGATTGATAGATTTAGTTTAGATTGATGGCCTACATTGACAAAAAAAGCTCTCAGTATTTCAATTTCCGCCCGTTTAACAGTGGTTGAATCCGACAATCCGCTTTGTCTTGCAAGACTAGCGAAACATTTATATAGCTGGAACTTAGACTTGAAACTCTGAAAATCATAGAGTATGGAAATCAAAATGGAATACCAAAATAACAATTAAAATGTAATCATGAATTTTAATACCGTAGTATAATAGTAGATCTATAATGCTTCACCAAACTTTGTTTCGTTTTTAAAAATAAAGTCAGTTCATCCAGTATATCATGAAACGTGGTGTAATCAGTAAAAGTCATTCGTTTTGATTGATGTATTGAACTTTGATGGAAATATGAGGATGAATTTACAAACAGTTTGAATATCAGATACGTATATGGATTCATGTTTATTATTTGGGTGTAATATATTATCTGTATAGCGCTTAAGTGTATGAAAGATTTATATTAATTGTGTGATAATTGATATTAGAAATCGCACACGTGTTTTTTTAAATCTGAAATCTGCCCATTTCTGCTTTTTCTGCTGATAAAAAAGATATTGTGATTGGAAGTAAAAACGATACAGGCATTTATCGATGAAGCAGTATTTGTTCAACTTTTTAGGATAAACTTAAATTATACTTGTATTTTTGTATAATCAGACGTATGTTTGTTGACTTCCACATTGAAATATTCATGATATATTAAAGCTTTTGCTCTCGTCTTTATTTAGTTACAATTTCCATTAGTTAACGAACAAAAATATACTCTCGTGGCTTTTGTACATATGATTCAATTATTTTCTCTTGTTCAGAAAAAATAATATTATTATATATTCGCACCGAAACCTTCGAGAATGGTATTGTTAAATAAAATGAAATTTACTTATTTTTATTAACGTTTCTTTAGCAGTAGCATTGCTATGACAAAGTTCATAAGTTCAATTGTGGTCTAGGGCATTAGTTTGTTGGTTAAACTTTAATTTATATTTACATAAGAAATATATTTAGTATATTTTTAAATAAATCCATTTGAGTTAATTAGAATAAATTTTCCTTTACTTTTGGATTGAGTAGAGCTTCTGGGCTTCTAAATCATGAAACATAAAGTTTTGAAATTGTTGTGTTAATGGCATAAGTTTTAATAATGAAAATATTTTGAGAGGTCGTTGGCAAATGGCTTTTGAATATTAAACATTACAACTACACATACTTAAATATAATATTATATATAAATATTGTATACACAAAAAAAATATCGAATATAAATTTTACTCTCAGTCGTACGTAGTCAGTACGTAGTTTATATTTTTGTTTTATTGTTATTATATACTGCGCATACGATCGGTACTACGATTGGTTCGATCGGTACGGTATTTTATTGAGTAATTTTGACATTTGTTTTTTTAATAAATTCTTTTATAAAGTCTCTTAGTTCAGCGAATTCTATTCATAGTTTGCCGAAATGATTCGTATTTTTTTATTTCTAAATTAAAAAAAAATATTTTATTGAAATTATTAGATTTTTTTTTTTTATATTTTTGCAGTATTATATTTTAAGCAATTTCTGTTAATAAAGACATTTTTATTATTTTTACTCTCAATATTTTGTTTTAAATCTGTGATATTTATTATGCTTTAATTTTAAGTACATTTATCCTCTTTAAATATTACCTCTTTAAATATTTGTACCAATTAATTATTCGCCATGTAATCAACAAAATAAATTAAGTTACATTTTAGAATTACAAATTTAATTTCGGTAAAGTTTTTGTAGAACTACAAAAATATTTATTTTCAAACATACTTTTTACAAGCGACCATTACTAGCCATTTAGATAAAATTACGCCTCTTGTTGTAACTATATATGAATTCATATAATTCTGTCTAAGTCAAAGTTACATTGAAATTTGATTCATTTAAAGTTTCGTTTGTAAGTAAATTATATATATAACCTGTTTATTTATTTAAATGTGTTATTTAGAGGATCGTTAACGAAACGTATAATGTATACAGTATAAGAAAATATTATGCCTATTTATAAAGTTTCTTTCAATTTATATATATATATATATATATATATATATATATATATATATATATATATATATATATATATATATATATATATATATATATATATATATATATATATATATATATATATATATATATATATATATATATATATATATATATATATATATATATATATATATATATATATATATATATATATATATATATATATATATATATATATATATACGAAGCTTGACTTTAAGGAAGTCAAAGTAACATAATTTTATTCAAAATAAGAAAATACAGCCTTTTTTGATCGATAAGTAATAATTTACCACCGGTTCACTAAAATTAATGCGTCAAACATGAGAAGAGCCAGCGCAAGAAACTCTGCGGGACATTCTTTGTCTTGTCTTTCTTTTACTAGTGGGATATTGCTATTCAGCTGGTGAGTGTCCAAGAGGCCACCTTAGGGATAGTGGAAAATGGCGTGCCTTAACACTAAGTTCCATCTATTTTCCCTGTTATATACGTGAAGTTGAGGTAAAAAAATATTTATATGGATGTCAACTTTTTGTATAAATAAGTATATACATATATAGATACAGGTAGTACCACTTCAAAATTACATACATACATATGTATGTGTGTCTAGCAAATATCATTCCAATTGAACTTGAATGAAGTTTGCTCGATTCTCTGCATTTGTAACTAGGCTATGGCCCAGCTAAAAGAGTACAAAAAGTAGGTCTCGTATTTTATTCCTTCCCATTTAAAAGCTTTCTCTTTGATCTAAAAGTGAAATTACTTTAGTATTACGCTACATTTGAGTTGCATTTCCATAAATTTCGAATATTATATCTTTATTAGAAACTACAGCTGCAAAATTGTTTTAACTGATTTTATTTGTAAAAGGAAATTCAACAACTATATTTGTTATGTCGTGGCTATATATTATTTTCACATATAAAAATATTTATGCCTTGTCCTCATATATGTGCCTAATAATATATAGAGAAATATTTATTAAAAATTTAAAAAATAACATGTTATATTACTTGAAAAATAAATCAGTTAATTTACAACTTTTAAAATTGCAAAATCATTTAATATATTATTATTTATATGAGGCTTCTGTACTTGTGTTAATAATGTGTATTTGAATAATTTCCTGAATATTTAAAAAAAAAAAATTTTTATAAGATATTTAGATTTAGTCTTTATTGCATAAAAGAAATATTTTAAATAAATCTTTTTTTGTGCTCTCTGATAAACAAATGTTTTATGCATGATATTAAAATTAATAATATAATAATTGCAATATTAATAACTAACTTAAATAGAATTTAATACCATCTATAACTATTATTATAATCATAAATAAGCGTGCAAATGTGAGTTTTAAATACATAAAATATATCAAAAACAGTAAAACTCAAAGACATATTGTTATTTTTTTTCCACTCCCCATACATCCGTAGCACCAATAATACAATTTCATTCAATAACACTTCCGATAAATGAAGCGAGCGTTTCCTTATTGGGTTTTGACGAAGGTTCTTACTATTTCCACAGCGCAATTTAAAGTTGTTAATTTAATATGGTTTGGAGGTATTTTTTTAATGTTACGTGTGTACTATATATATATATATATATATATATATATATATATATATATATATATATATATATATATATATATATATATATATATATATATATATATATATATATATATATATATATATATATATATATATATATATATATATATATATATATATATATATATATATATATATATATATATATATATATATATATATCTATATATATATATATATATATATATATATATATATATATATATATATATATATATATATATATATATATATATATATATTATATTATAAATATTCTTCGGGATTAGATTTGAACTTACTATTATTGTTTAGTTTACCTAAATATATATGGGTATAGTATAGTATATATGGGTGTCTTGACAACCCAACAAGGCGATGATGGCATCAATATATTTTGAAAAAATGATTTTATTTTTGTTTATAAACTACTTAGCCCCTACTTAGCCGTAGTAACAATGGATGTATTATATACGTATATGTAGGAAATAAAGTGACTTTTATTTTAGTAGCTTAGTTAGTAACTAAGAAACTGATTAAACAATTAGAGGCACCGACTTGTTATTAAGTATATTTAAATATGGTATTTCTATACCCACTATGAAGATTATTTAGGTGTTAGTTTAGTTATCTCGTACTAGTAAAATTCTTGCAATCGCTGAGGGGTGTAGCAATGATTATCGTAAGCCAAATATATTGCCCTATTTTCTAAGTAAAGGCGAAGCTGCTATCCTGCGTCCTTGGTTACCAAGGTCGTGTAATTCAAAATCCTTACTTAACTTATTACTAATATTTTTATTCCAGTACTTATTATAATATAAAATGGTATTTAAGTTCTGTATGTTTTTTATGAGCTACTCATATATTTTTAAAGTTATAATTTTGTATACCAGAATATATTAAAAGCATAAAATTTTTGTAAATTATAATCAACAGTACCCAAGTTATTTCTACGTAGATTCTACTTAACGTTAGTATGTAGAACGAATATTAGAAAATGATAGAAAAAATAACTAAATCCATGGGCCTACCTATTTTAGCTATAGCCCAAGCAACAGTTGAGATGCGTGAGGGGCGGGGGCAAGCAAAATCAATAGACAGCCCCCACCCCCTGCCAAAACATCCGCCTGTCTTGATGTTCCCAACATTTTTACATCACAAAATTCCGGTTTAATAAAGGGTTACGCAAATAATATATGGTGACATTTCACTTAGAAAAAATGTAGTTATTAACAACATTATAACTAAATATATTAAAATAATAAAAGGTCAAAAATTTATTCTTATTTCAATTTTCTGTCACCCGTATGAAATGGCGGGGGAAGTTATACAAAGGGAAGGAATAAAAAAATAATAAGTTCAAGCTTTGATCTATATATATATATATATATATATATATATATATATATATATATATATATATATATATTATATATATATATATATATATATATATATATATATATATATATATATATATATATATATATATATATATATATATATATATATATATATATATATATATATATATATATATATATATATATATATATATATATATATATACATATGTATATATGAATCTTTCAATGGTTTATATGTTATTCTTATTCCATTGTAGGTACTAGTTTTAAAAAGTAAAAATATTCTTTTACTGCATCATATTGGCAGCTTAAATATGATGCACTATTTTTTATTTCCTTTTCACCGAACTCACCGTGAATATAATCTTTTTATGCCACGCTACAGTTAGGATCGATCGGGTTTAAAGTTAGTACCTTCGAATAAGGTTGGCCAGTGAATAATTTATATCCATCCCGAGCATAAATGGAAGCGGCCGTACATGTAATCCTATTTTAAAGTACTTCTTTGCGGACAATATAAATGACGAGGATCTCTATATTAGGATCATGCCGTCATAAATAAAAACTATTATGAAATTGTGAATTCTTTATGTTGGTATATTGAGCGGAATACGAAAAATTTTCAACTGTACTTACGAAAGCAACTGATCCATGAACAAGAAGCAGTTGGATAGTAAGATTTAGTTTAGTTAGATAAGCAAAGGCAACCCTTTCTTCTCTTATCTAAGGATACTAGAAAGAGAGAAGAGAAAATTAGACAAATAACATTATATTATATTGACTGAATAGACAAATGTAAATAAATAAAAGTATAAGACTTAGCTCAATACAAAAATAATCGGATTCTAAATAAAATATTATTCTTTGCAATAATTGGACATCATCATCTCTCATTATGATCGTTACTTTACTTTTTGTTTGTACGTTTAATGAACCGAGCCTAGGAAAAAGGCAGTTCTGTCGACCGTTTGCATTTTATCTAAATATTTGTTAACAAGCAATTAGGAGAGAATTTCGATATTAAATCGGGCGCAATGCCTCTTTTATCTTTTATGTTCATTGTTTATGTTACACTTTTGTTATAAGGAAAAGACATTTTTTCAGCTTTTGTGATTTCATATTTTGGTGTTAAAGAGCGGTTGATAAAAAATATTGAATACTGTGTTTGATTTCATTTCAAATAGGCTTTTACATTAAATAATAGGCACTTTACATTAAAGTAAAATAAATTGAATTAAAATCAGCTTTTAATATGAAGAATTACAAAAAATATACTATATGTATAATATAAATATTAACACTACAGAGTCAATTGTTAGGGTATATGTACTCTTATGGTAAACGTGGCAAACACCAGCTGGTATATGCATATATATATATATATTATTAAATTTTTTACTACTACTTAAATTTGTGATTTTTTTTGTTTGTTTGTGAAATGATAATAAAAAGAGGCTTTTTAGGTTTACTTTGTAATTTTCATGTGCTTCAAAGTACTGTAAGAAAATTAATGATATTCTGACATTGATAGATAGACAGTCAGACAGACAAAAAAAATATCATATAGCGGTTTCGATTTATCTTAATAAAATGATATTTGATAGTTAATATAACTATTATATTAACCGCTTTATTACGAATTTCTTATTGGACATTTTCGTATTTGATATAGCTCACAATATTGCTACATTCCTAACACTCCATGTCAATTCAACAAAAAGAAAAGAAATTGCAATGGTATCTCCAGTAATTTCTTTCACTGCGATACCGTCTAACATCGACGCGATAAAGTAAAAAGAAAAATCAGTATTCCTTTTTAATGTAAGCTCATACGTTTTTGTTTTAAATGTAAATGTAAGTTTAGCATTTTTCTATGATTAGCCTTCTTTTAGAAGAATTATGGTGTTGGTTCACCAGGGTATGCTATAGTAAAAGAAAATAATATGTTAGAAGTGGCTCAGTATATGTTATACTATTATAAATGATATAGATCAATAAAAATCTTAAAATTGACTGAAACGCGAGCAGAACGAAGAAAAACAAAATATTTTCAAATTAAATCAAAATATCTTTAAGTGATTCAAACCACAGCACTTTTTACAAAAATTATGTGGATATAGTGAGATGTTAGAATTTACACAGTAAATGCACAGAAACTTGAATGGATTCAAAAGTCAAAAGTTTCCAAAGACACCTTTACGTAACACGAAAAGCGGCAGAATGCATCTAGCGTCATTGAACTGAACAAACCTCTTGAGAATACTGCGGCAAAGAGGTTGACTATCCATTAGCTATATAGTGCCAAACAACGTCATGTACGTGGTGTTAAGTATGTAATTGTCATGTCAAGTGATATTCATGATTCAGTTTAATGAAAATATATACCCAAGTCCCGTTGTTGCGCATCTATACATATTAGGCTCGTACTCTAAATTTTCTTTTTAGCTTAAAACATTTCGGGTACATTGAATTCGACAACATTCTAATCAAATCTTTGTGTACATATAAATGGAAGTGATATAATGTAAAATTTCCACAGAAGAAATCCTAACAAAGACGTAGGTAATAATCATGAATACATACGAACTACTGTAATAATAAATGCACGGAGCAGGAGCTGTTCTATAACTCCCACTGTTATATATATATATATATATATATATATATATATATATATATATATATATATATATATATATATATATAATATATATATATATATATATATATATATATATATATATATATATATATATATATATATATATATATATTATACTTATACTTATACTAAATAGAACACAGCTTATACTTATAAGTAAATATAATTAAATTTATCAATGATTTTTTGAAAGCTTCATCCATATATTTTAATTATTTTTCTCGATCCAAACCTGAAGAACTTACGCACAAGTGATGCCAGTGGTCAAATTAGAAGTTAAAGAAAAACATAATATAAGACCAACTTTAATAACATACTCTTTTGATTGAATAGTCAAATCAATTTCCATATACATTCGAAAATTATTTGGATTCGTTGAAGGAACGATGGTACATATGGTGCTGATTGCTAGCTTGACATTTCGCAATGCTTGAGAAAATTATTTTAGGGATTAAAAATCATGAACTTGGCAGCTCCTATTAATATTGTAAATGCCAATATTGTATGGATATAATTCTAGCTGTATTTTACTCTTTTCCAATATATCTACATTCAATGAACTGATTATCATAATATTTAGTATGGATAAAGCTTGCGTTCTATAATTTGTTAAGAAAACACAAAATATGGAATTTAAACCTCCTAGTTTTTTAAGATTTATAATATTATAACTTAAAATTATGGTCATTATTACATATGCATGTACAAAAGTATTATAATAATATGAATAAACTTGAATAGAGCCTTGAACTTGAATAGGAGCTTGCTTGCTAGTAAGAATAAATTATCGTGAACGATGAAAAGTGAATTAATTTTCCATAATATATAAAATAAATTATCTTTTCATCTCACAAGCTAACATTAATTTCGACAAATATACGTCGCCATACATTTAGAATCTCTCGTATTTATAAAGGTTAACTCATGTTAAGGGTTAATTAGTACACGCAATGTTCACAAAGTTATTCCTCATAATTAATCACATTTTATATGAAATTAAGTATTTTAAAATTGTTTTCTCTCAGTTTCATACGTATTTATTATCTACGCCGCTTAAAGTTCGGCCAATGTTCGACGAAGCAATGTTGAGAAATCCTTCATAGTTTGAAAATTGACCTTTAACTCCCTAAAAGTTTTACGATAACGTCATACTACAGGTAGTTCGGCCATTGTTCGACTGATATACTGCTATTGAACTAAAATTTATCTTTCTATCCAATATATATATATATATATATATATATATATATATATATATATATATATATATATATATATATATATATATATATATATATATATATATATATATATATATATATATATATATATATATATATATATATATATATACCTTACACTCGTGAGTTTACCGTATATTCGATGTGTATTCGATGAAAATTTATTATTTATTTTAAACCGAGTAGTTAAAATATATTACAACTAAAAGAAAACATATACACTTTAAACATAATAAAAATACTCATATATTATAACTGTCAAGCTTCGTACTTGTGCACCACGATATGGGAGTACGTTCGAAATTTTAAATATAATTTTGCTTATTATGAGATTATTACTATAATTTTGTCCACGTTTCAACTGTAATTGTTGTAAGGTCTATTATATTTTCGAAATACATTTTCTAGGACAAGAATCAGATGCCTATGAAACCAAGTAGAACGTCTCTGCTTGTATTCATTTTTGAAAATATTTAATATTCGTAACTTCCATTTAGTAATTCTGTGATCCAAATATATACTGCTTTACACATACTTACTTTTATATACAAGATTTTTTTATAATTACGTTTCATATTAGTGGTTTAATTTTGATTAGACCGACTTATTTCTTTAAATAGTACGTACAACTATGCAGAGTATCGAAAAGCGTTTTGATGATTTTTGAATTTCCACTTTTAATATTCTTATAGAACAGATAATTAGTCGTGTTGTAAAGCTTGGGAAATTTTTTGTACTGATACAAGAAAAAATGAGTCAGTCTTTTAATTTTTTTCCAGTTCTTTCTTAACGTTGTTTCATTTACGTTTGTAAACTTAACAAATTCGGCTTATATAGTTTTATTTCAAATGTATAAAAATCTTGGGGAAAAAGAAAAACAATTTTTCTTTTGACTTTTCTCATTAATTATTCTTATTTCTTATAAATGTGAAAATAAAATATCCAAAGAGATTCATCGATGTTTGTAATAATTTAATTTCCAGCTTACTCAAAACTTTGCAATAATAACAAACTTCGAAATGCTTCTTCCTTTTTTAAAATCCTCGAACTGGCTGTTTCAATTTCTTTAAAACTTTTATTTGGTGAATAAAAAACGAAGTTGTTGTATATTACATTTAAAAAAAAATTATAATAATAATAAAAAAATCTTAATGTTGTTAATTGTCGAAATATTCCAGTAAAAGACTGTAGTATAATAGAATAAAGAATTATATATTATAATAGAATAAATATTAGGTTAAATATTATATTGATTTGATAACTTGCTTTCTCAAGAGTTGCGACTTCGAATACCGCAATTTTAAATATTACAATTAGCTTCAACAGTAAAAGTTGCTTGTAATTACGTGGGAACTAAAAAATGCAAGAAATAAGAAAATTTATACGGAAAAAGCGTTTCCTCATAGCACCGAGGGACTAGAATAGAAACTCTTTTCTAAAATCATTGTACTTAAAAATTTCCCCTCGGTTGTTTTCCGCGAAGGGGCACGTAAATGTTTACTTTGAAAGTTGGAATAATACTGGAACTCTGCTGGATCTTCAGAGTTTGCCCACACTAAAAGTGCTGCCAAGGCGACCATAAAATTATAATAAGTATCTGCTGGGGGATATCATCTGATTTTGTTACGATACACGTGACAGAAATACTACATGAGTATTTCATTCTCATAATACCAAGATTTTATTTGTAACTCGTTTTACTATATAGCGAATTTTCATATAATAATGTTAATATATTATATATTAAATATACAATTTGTTTAATTATTGTATTTTGAATAAATTTTTCACCTATATCACAAAATGCTGACATTAAGTAAAAAATTTATATACTGTTACATTGAAATAATTTTTTAGATTATTTATTGTTCTATTTAACAAGATTACATTTGATTTTATGATGTGCAATATTCTGACAACAGTAACAATAGGTTTTCTTTTCATCAAAAAACCCTTTTCAGGAAAGAAAATAACGATCCGGAAAATTGAATATTATATTGAATGCTTGCCCCTTATAGTAATGTTGACCGGATATTCTGTATCTAATGCGACGTAATGTACAAAAGCACCTCCTTATTACACTGAACCGATTGTCTGTCGAACGAGTAGCTTGCTCAATTTAAATGGATGGACGCGGACCAACATTTCAGGAAGCTCTTTGAGTATTCCAATTCGATAGTGTTAGTCTAAAAAGGAAATCGTTACTTGTGATTCCCTTAGATATTGTTACGCTACAATAGAATAGTTTTCTAAGCTATTATTAAATGTTGTACGTGTTGGAAATGTTGTTAATTATTATTATTGTTATTATGTTTTTGTGACTAAAATATAAATTGATTGATAAAATAAATTAAATTTCTTCGCTTAATTAAAGTAAAATAAATATATATATTTTAAAAACGTGTAAATAACTTAACGTAGCTACGTTAGCTAACCCGCGGGTTTAAATTGAAAACATTTGACTATCCTGAGTGTGGAATAAGCAAAAAAAATCGAAAAACAACCCAATCAATCAATGATAATTATTATTTTAGTTTTCCTTAGCTTGCCTACTGTTTGTCTTGTCTACTGTCAAGAAACTAGGCTTTCCGCCTGACTCCACAATATTACGTGTTGAAACAATGTGTTCTGTTACACTAATGAAATGAAAATAATTAACTTTCTAAACTGAAGCTGGAACCCAAAATCATTGCATTTACATCAGACGATATCCCACTGCACCACAATGTCTCTCTAACAAACATCCTCTTTAAATATATTATTATATGTTATGGTATTATTATACATTTGCAAATTTTTCGACTCATTATTTTACATACAATACATATATATCCAATTAATGTTTTGTCAAGCTTATAATTAAATTTCAATTTCAAAATGTCATTATTAATTCAGATATTTTTCGCGTGCAGCATAAATTACTTATTTCCGATTGTAAATCATATAGCGCAATATGTTCTCATATTTGTTCAATACGCTCGCCCATAATTTATACTCTGTGCGTTTGAATCAACGTAATATGTATGAGTATATAATAATTTTAAAATAGAATTTCAATAAAAACAAATTGTACTCAATTTTTTTTGTTAATATATAATATAAATAAAATATGCATATTTTTTCGATGAATACCTTTCCTTCAACATAGACTTTTGTTTCTAAAAAAACAGAAACAATTGGTCAGTAAAGAATATTTTATATAAGAGATAACATTCAGACTTCGAGAAGTCTTCCCTTGAATAATCCTAATGGGTCCACTTAGTGGTCCTCCGTCAGGTCACGATCGTGGCAAATAGCTTATTTACATTCTCATTTCAATAATAGATCTCGTAGAAGCTAGCTTTGTAACATTATAGAAATATATTTTATTACCTTATATACAATATAAGAATCATATATAAGATTTTTTGGATATTTAAAAATATAATGTTAAAAAGACTTCCTCTACATAGGTCTTATTTTCTTAAATAACGTTATTGATCCAGGCTAGTTTTTTACTTTCGCCCTTAATTCTGTTGTTTGGGATCAGGTCTTCTCAGTCTTCTGCATCAAGTTGTTAAATCAATTCAGACTACCAGTTCCATTCCTTTCAGGCCCTGTAAGTATAAAATTAAGGGCCAATTCCCCTACATGATCGCCGCGTTATTTAATATATTCATACCTTTGTAATTGATCCAATTTGAAATATATATAGCATACATACATATCTTAACGGTTTATACCTAGCGGGGTAGTCAGAGAGAACGGGGCGCCAAACGCTGCAAGTCCACTGTCATTAACCTCTTCATACATAATCTCCGGGGGGTCCTCATGCTTTTTACGTGACTTTCCTCCAGTATGTTCGACACTGTGTTTTCGAAGATCAACCGAGGTCTCCCCTTACATCTTTTACGAATCACATTTGCAAATATATATTAATTTAATATAAATATATTAGTGCTATGAATTCGCTAAATATTTAAATAAATTACATTCAGGGATAAGAAACTGAAAGATTTAGCTTTATATTCATGACTTTTTACGATATTGCCTGCTTGCTATTGCTTAAATGTTGCATCATAGGTCGTGAACTTGGCTTATTACATTTTATGTTTCTAATATTAAAAGCAAATACAAGATACAAAACGGTAACATATTATAAAAAATAAAAAAAAATTAAAAATTCTTTGCATGAATTCGACGGAAAGTGGAGAACGGAGTGTCTTAATACTTGTTCCCTGCTATTTGCAATTATCTTTCTTTTAAATCTAATATTTTTTTATTTAAAAATAGTATATAGCAAGTACGGATGGATTTCACTGACATTTAAAATTGAACAAGTCATACTGGGTGCCAAGTCGGACGGAACCTTTTCACACGAGTTAATTGGTATACTGTTCTTGTTATAATAATTTAATAACTTAAAAAGCTCAAGTAAGCTAAATTTAAGCCTTACCACAGTTTTATTGTGAAACTATAAATTGAAAGAGCCAGTTTTAACAAATAACAAAATAATAACAACTTTAGCTTCAAATTTGATCTTATATTTACTAATAAGGGTAGACAGAAAATCTATCACTAGAGACATTCTGTGTTGAGATGCGGTACACAATCACGTGCTCTGCATTACCAGGGCAAGGAAATTAAAATAATTGGCTAATAGGGGATGAGACCTACAAAGGTCACGTTTATAGTGAGACACTGTTCCAGTTGATGTTCTCCTGAACATTCTCCTATAGTACATAGCAATATGATTTCAGGCGTACAAGTATTTATAAGATATTTTTACTCCGAACACTCACTCTGCAGTTGCAGTTGTTTAGCAAAAAGATAAAGTGCAGCGTTGAGCTCCACCACTTATTATTCTATTTCGGAAAATGAGCGGAACTGAACATCGGCGTGTTTTATCACTAGGTTCCCTTAAATAATTACCATCAATTATAATCTATGGATTTTATAAGCGAAAATTGACCCGAATTATCTGGAATCTACCTTAAGCATCACAAATGGCATACTTAAATGAAATGGCCATGCGTCTACTTGTTAACTCCTTGTATGAAAAGATTTTTTACTATACCTCATAGTATTATCTTTTTACTTCATTACGTGTAACTGTCTGTTGGCTCTTTCATACGAGCCTTTTCAAGTCAGTGTCCTTTTTTTGCACAGTACGTATTTATCCAACAAAATATTTTCGTTGGGCATGTAACTTAAAGTGTTACGTGCAAGTTAAACGTTCAAATATAGAACCGCGCCGATACAGGAAAACATTTATTTTAATACGAATGAAAGTGCTTGGCATTTCATACCATTCATGACTTCCGGTTAAACAATTGAACACATGCTACAAAATATATAAGATAAAAGAAAAATCTGGCGAGAAAATAAGTAATGGCTCGTATATTTTTTATGACACACATAAAAGGTAGGTTTTTCATTTTCACATCTCTTACGCATCTCGCAGAATCAAATGCCTATTGTTTAAGAAAATTCGTTGACTTCTATTTAAAACCTTATTAAGCAAGAAACTGTACTTGTGTCAAACTAACAATAGTGTATCATCAAAATTTTAATACATAAAAAATACTGTAAAATAAGACATCACTCCGGTAAAAGTACCTTCAAATGTCAGTTCTTGGGATATGGTTAGACTATTCCTTTAGCCGAGTCATTCTTGTTCATTTGTCTGTAATACAGTTTACTAAGAAAACTAATTTGTATTCATTACTTTAATATTCTAAAGCCATTGTAACAAAGTATCCAGCGAAGCAACGTGGACATTTTCCCCCGAAGAGAAAGAAAGTCTTTGCATAAGTTATTATTATTGTGATATTTATTTGTATATCTTTCATAATTAACAGTTATAGAATTAGTTAATTCACTTAAATGATTTAAGCATTTAAAATGATTATATATATATATATATATATATATATATATATATATATATATTATATATATATATATATATATATATATATATATATATATATATATATATAAAATTGTTGATAAAAGTTAGTTAACAGTCATATGCCGTTTAACTTCCTTTACTGAGTGACTGGCTGACAGATACGCACCTATTGCGGGTAGACGGTAGCTGCCTAAGGTATCACAATGAAGACGTAAGAGACAATTCCTCATAATTTCAAGAGGAAACGGGATAAAACGAGATTTTATGGTACATAGTCCACAAAAACGAAATTGTGAGCTACAATTTTTATGAACATAAATTTTAATATGAGAAATTTTGAAATAGATAAAAAATATATGGATAAAATAGAATTAAAAATATTCTGATGAATCCTTGACCTACTTCTGTTTCGATTTATTTAACTGACGTCTTTTGTTACCATTTTCAAATAAGCAAATAATCTCTTTAAACAAACGATGCTATAAAATCTGGATGAAAACAAAGTGTATCGTAAAAGAACTCATTCAATTTCCTTTTTTTTTATGATTACCTAATTTAAGTTAAAATTCAATTTTTTATACTCAATGGATATTAAATTCTTACTTATACCTAAACTTATGTGTACGTGTGTGTATATATATATATATATATATATATATATATATATATATATATATATATATATATATATATATATATATATATATATATATATATATATATGTATATATATGTATATATATGTATAATATCACATTCATCACATAATACGAACACATTTTCTTTAGAAGTTATATGTCAAATTAGAAACCTTTAAAATGATCTTGTACTATATTGTGCATCATCGTTCTATCTATTAAAAAAACCGCATCGAAATCCATAGTGAAGTTCTAACCATACACAGGTACAGATAGCGGGAAGCGACTTTGTTTTATACTATGTAATAAAGAAAAAACGTGGAAAACTATAAAGAAATATTTTCTCTAAATTGTTTGTATATTTAAGCTATTTCTCTTAATAACTCTCTTTTTTATTATGATACAAAATAAAGTTAACTCATTCTTAATTTAATGACAGACGCAAATGATGAAATTTTATTAACTTATATTTTGTTGTCGATACATTTTATTTAAAGGAAGATACTAAGTAAAATTGGCTAAGCTTTCTTGAATTTCACAACGTTTCAGCGACATACATAAGCATGTTTACTAAAACATAACACCTTATGTTTTGTAGCAAGCATTAATACTATTTGTAAAGAAGCTTATCAGCTTACAATAACTATAATCGCATTATAGTAACCTTCACTGGGATCCAGTTAGGGAATTAAATAAATTAACACCTATCTATAATACATGGGTAAAACAATATGTTTGAAGCTTTACATTAATAAGTAAAAAATTAGTTTCATGATTGATAAATTAATTCTGTCTTTAGGCAATTTCCAACCAGCTACCCATCCAGCTATTCTGCTTGTTGGGATAACCACATTCATGGTGGATTCCGTGTGAAATTGAGACCTAATTGATATGCAGTGCAAGTGAAAGAATGCACTGACATATTTTTTTCCTTAATATTCTTGTATTATGAAATTATTTAAGTATACAATTTTAAAAGTTCTGTTATCAGTAAGGTATTATTATTTTGTATAAGTAATTATGTTTGAGCAGCAAACTGTAACTAGCTGTCGATTAACCGATTCGATCGATAAGTGGTTCTTTTCAACCATATATGTATATACGTTCCTGTAATAGAATCTTATAAAAAATTATAAAGCTGCTGTTGCTGGATACAAAGCTAAAGTCAGTAAATACTTTTCTCGAAGTGTTTTTTGTAAGGCTGGCTTCCTTTTGTAATATTTTTCATGGCTATTCATAGTACAAAAATAATAATTACTATACAAAGGAAAAAGAAAACTCTAACATACTTTAAACTAATATTTCATATATATTTAAATAATCAGTCCGTACAAATCTATCCTCTATAGCATAAGAATAAAATAAATTTTCACATTTAAAATGTCTATAGTCAATAATAAGACAATAGACAGACAACAATATAATCATGGTTTTCAAGGTTTATAAAGTTTTGGAGCTTAAGGGATTAGCAAGCAAGAACACCAGCTGATGCCAAACGAGCAATTAGCCAAGGAAGACGACTAACTAGTATTCAATTGATCTTTTAGATGATGTTGAAATGGTGTTTGCTTGGATAATATTGAAATTGTAAATATCATGGCATATATTATTATAATGAATTGGTCTGGTTTTGATTATAATTACGATTTTAATTAAAATCGAATTAATAATGTTCTTTACGTCATTATGCTAGCGCAATTGGGATCTGCATGATTGATAACGATATACATAGGTAAAAAAAATATTTGAGTGCGAAATTTAAATTTATAATCTATTAGAATAAGTATATATTATAACTCGTCCGTCATAGTAAGAGGGATAAGGGGTGACCTCGGTTGACTTTAAAGTATATAGTATCGAAGGTCTCATAAGCAGAGTGAAGATATTGTTGACAGTGGATGAGGCGAAACAGTGCAATAGAATAACGTGATAAGTTGTTGTTTTCTCATGTAATTATGCTCGAGTTATTAATTAAATTACGTACTTCGCACATTGTATGTATGAATGGAGAAGGCAATTTAACATCTACTATTAAAGGTTGTAAAAGTGTACATATAATATTTTTGATTATTTTTTTATTAAAATATCAAAATGTCGATTACGCGGCAGTGGTTGAGACGTTAGTTAGCTTTTCAACAAAGAAAACTGCAGTTTTATTTAAAACTAGCGATCTGCTCGCGGCATCGTCGCTTCTCTATCCTGAATAGCGTTCGTTTCGATATGTCATATGAAATTACATTGTACATATTCCGTATATTCGTATTTACGTTAATAAATATAAATTTCCTAAAATAAGAAAAACTTAGGCTACAGTTACTCCCTATTGCATCAGCTAACTGTTAGTGAAATTCCCGTCAAAATCGGTCCAGCCGTTTTGGATGTTATTTGGAACAAACAGACAGATAAAATAGTAAAAAAAAAATATTTTGGTTTATAAAAATCGCGAAAATGAAAGATCTAACTTATCACACGACAGGATGGCTTCTGCGAAAAATGTCAGCGTAATATCCAAAATGCAGTGTCATATAATAGACAATTATTTTTACCAAAACGAATCATTTTGTTTTATGAAAATTTCCTAGAACTGTCAAACGACCGAAAGAACATGATATCGTTGTATCATGTTGTTGTGTATGAAGTACCTTCGCCTCAAAATATTAATTTACCAAATTTCTTAAAATTCTTTCTGTACATAGCAAAAATATATTTCATAATGTTTCCATTTATCTCTATTTCAAGTTTGAAGTTTTTGTATTAAATGTGAATATCAATAGGAAATTAAAATACTATCTATATCATAAAAGTTTCTTAATCAAACCAAAACAAAGTCAAGACGTGAAAGCGGTGATATATAAGAGTACGAGTTCACTTTGCAGCTGAACTTTGTTAATTATGCTCTGAGTTCCTGTAATAATGTTGTAAAGTCGTGAATGAGAAATGTTATTAAATATACACTAAAAATAGAGCTCTGTTCTTTACAAGCGACAAAATGTAAAAAATTTATTACCCCGATTGAGGATCAAACCCACACCATTATGGTTATTGTCATATGCTGTTCCACTGCGCTACGATGGCCTCAGTATTATATATATTTTTAAACATTGGACTAGACTAGTTGTTCCCACTGCTGAATATTTTCGCGTGACTACTGATTTTTGCGTGTGTTCTGGCTACCAGTATTCATTTCAAATCCTGAACGTTTCTTTGGACGAAATATATTTTTTAGAAAAGTAATCATACTGAGCGTAATTACAAAATCTGACATTATTACATTTAAATTTTACGGAAGCTACGGAAATGTTATACAAAAATAAAATGTAAAATTTTGTGACATTCTATTTAGTCTAATATACGGGAAAGGGGAAAATTTAAGTTATTTTCCTTGTAATCTCTTTTTCCTCTTATAAATATGAAAGTTAATAGCGATAGTTTTATTATAAGTTCAGGCACGTAATAACTTATACGCGGTTTAATATAAAAGACAAAATACATATTACGCACTGTTAGCAATATATATATATATATATATATATATATATATATATATATATATATATATATATATATATATATATATATATATATATATATATATATATATATATATATATATATATATGTGTGTGTGTGTATGTCAATTAGTCGTTGAACAAATGTATTATTCCTAAATATTATTTCCTTACGGTTCGTTCATATAATAAAATTTGACCCGTGAAAAGAAAATGGACTTAGTCACGTTATAATTTTTGTTATATCATTCTACAGAACACGCATTTGATTTTGGTTTGTGTTGATTTTTATTTTAATTACTACTAGAAACGTTTATTGGTAAAAAATTGTTTAATGTCTTAAAGTATTTATGGCGAACTACACGTGGATATATAGATCAACACAAGAAGATCTACCATAGAAATATTACTTCCACCAGACTTCAATGTAAAAAGATTTATTACAAAATTTCATTTCATTATTAACCCAAATGGGAAAATCCATTTTCTTTGGTTGGATTAAGTTATCGTTTTCAAGTTAGCATTGGGGAAACAAGTTCAAGCAATTAAATTGTCTCGACGGACAACAAGATTTTAACTGTAACAGTTCTTTAACAACATCAATAAAATTTTCCAAAAACATTTGTGTGGAATTGAATTTCTCAAACAGTTACTGCGAATGTAGAATGAGTCAGTCAAATATTTGAATATTCAGAAATTTTTGTATGAAATAATGTCTCGGTATAGGTAAATTATAACATAAAACATATTTGTTGTTACGAAGGTAATACTTAGACTGACAAAACATATCAACGCTCTCTTGTAATCATTTATCATAGCTTTGTTCTGAAAACCAGACTTGTTATTTTCTTAATGATATAACATTAAGAGGCCATATTTATGAATTAAATTATATTTGGACTTCAACAAGCATATAAAATAATATAATATAATAATACCTAACTGGAAATGGAGTATATATTAATTTTAAATGGGCTTTCTAAGGAGAACCATGGTTCAGCGATCCTGAATACAAAATTCAGGATCGCTTAATAAGCTAAATCAATTAATAATCTACTAATTAATACCTGTCTGTTTTCATTTTCCCATTCCGGTAGCGAAATGTCTGTGAAAGCGGAGAACGAGCTCGGAGAACGGAGTGTTAAATTCTCTTAGCCATATCTACGGGTTGGAGAGTGAAGCTGAAATAAGGATTAAATTTTCATATTTATATCGTATTATTTAATAGTACTAATAATGTGGTAAATTAATAGAAACATTTGAACGGATTAAGAAGTCAAAACAATATTCAATGATCAATACAAATTTGATAATATAAAATGAAATCATACTTTACTAAAATTTTAATAAATTACGAAAGCCATCCTTTGAAGCATGCAGCGGCATAAATTTCATATTCATATTTTTTACAATTTCATTTATAAAGTAATTTCGCAAAACGCATTGTTCTCGCGGCGTGTTATTAAATTTACAAAACATGTAGTGCATGTTGCCGAAATATTACTGTAAAATAATAATTTCTTGATTGTAATTTATAGACTATATAAGTATAAATTTCTAGAAATATCTTCTAATTAGAGAATTACAAGATATTTATAAAAATTTATAGCTTAAACAATAGCATAGTAGATCCATGGTATACGAATAACAGGGTAGGCGAGAGAACGTGAGAGTCAAAATATTAAGTGTTGATTGGGAAAAACACCCGTTTTTCATATAAATAAAAAAAACTTGGTACTTAATACTACTTAGTTCACCCGACAGTTGTGAGTTCATTTAACATAAATGTATAAGGGTATTTTACTGGTGTATTGACTAATTATGTACACAGTACGTGCAGTAAATATTTTTAAATATGCTCACTACACTTCATTCTCTTCGCTTCAGTTCATTATCGAGCATATTTTGGCTATACAATTTGAAATATTCTATCAAATATTACTGCTTAATGCTAAGAAATAATGTGAAAAAAAAATATTGTTGTTTATTCTAAAAAGTGCGTAAAATTGTAAGTACGATGTTTTATTAGAAAAATCAATGACTTTTAAGTATATACACGTACACACAGTACAAGTACACACAGAAGCTGACTACCATTAAGCTAAAAAACAAATTTATACAAATTCTTATGAAGCAGCAAAAACTACGTAGGATATAAAAAGAAATAAGGAAAATATTTACTTTATAACAATAAGCCTGCTTGTGCCAAATGAGAGTGTACCTAAGGGACTAACATTATTATAACAATGAGCTTACACTATTTCCAAAAGGATACGTGCCCTTCCAAGATTTCGCTCGTTTAGGAAGTTATGGCATTTCTAAATTCAATAACTTTAAGCTACATCGGCTATATAAAAAACGGGAACTATGTATTACCTTTAATGCTCTGAATAAATAACTAAAATTTTCCCTATATAACTATGTTTGAACTATTATAATGCACAAAACTTGTAGGACGACATTGGTTCTCTACAAAATAAATACTACAACATTTTTATGATAATCAAATTTCTTCTAAAATAATTCATTATTTGCATAATTTTTTACAAACATGACACTTATCGAAATTAATGTGATTCGTCATATTTATTTAATTTTTAATAAATCTTTCCTTTACATTATTCTATCTTAATGGAAATTTTAGGAGAAAATAACTCCGGAGCGAAATATTGATTGTGGGGGACATGTACGCGAGGCCGCGGCCGGCCGGTGGCTTTTCAAGATATTTGAATGATTTGACTTTTAGCTTTGAAATAAAATAGCGCTTTTATATATGTGTATGTAACAACAAGCGGCATACAAGATATAACAAGCGTGTGTCACAATGGTTTTGGGAACACTTACATAGGTTCGATTCCCAGTTACAGAAATATTGCAATAATTTGTTACAAATTAAATTGTGCTATGTAATGTACTGTAGATAGCATTTCTATTTCGAATATTCAATATTTTTTTACTTAGCTTAAAATATGGTAGGTATAGAAAACATATATCAAAATTTAGAATCAACCTCAGAATATAAAAACATAATATTTATGTGACCGCCGAAACGGGAAATAACGAAACTACATTATCGTGTTGTCACGAGGGTGGTGTGATTTTTTAGCTTCACGATGTATCCTACATATAAAGTTATATCCTATATGACAGGTAGCGGATCAGAGGAGACATAGTGTTAAGACACTCCGCTTCCCACTTTTCCGCCCAATTTTGAGAGGTTTGCGTCACTCATGACGGAACAACGCCACACTTGTCTTGTTACCAGAGTGAGGAAATGGCAATAATTCATTCCCCCTAATGAGGACTGAAGCCACAACTTCCACAATTACAATCAAACACTACCGCTACGACACGACGGCCCATATTTATTTTAAATATATTTTAATATTTTTTTCAATTCAACAAAGATGTGGTGATTCCATTTCCCAACGATTTCAGGAAAGACAAAAGGTAAATGTTAAGATTATTGTACCTGTTTACCTCGTATGAGTTGATGAAAAATGAAACAAAAAATAGCAAAGTATTTCAGCTTATGCAAAAACAGCTTGTCATTGTGAGAACGTGAATGCGACCCTTTTATATAATAAGTAGCGATAGGCACGATCATTAAATAAATAAACCTAAAGAAACCCCGTTCTATACGATCTTGGGATTCTATATAAAAGAAAGCCATAATATTTTTAGAGGTATTGAGCAATTTTGTTTCGTTATCATTGGCTTAGTAATAGAAGTTAGTAAAATAGAACAGAATACGTATTGCCTGTTTAGCGATTTATTATTTAAGTGAAATGAGGCCTCAGCGATAACTAGGGCGTTCGTGAATGTATGAATTGTGAGATCATTCTCAGAAATTTTTCATTATAGAATATTATTGGAAATCAATTTTAATAATAGCTTCATTCGTGTGTATAATATATTTTGTATACACGAGTATATTATAATATTGTTTATATATGTAACTTTCGAAAACCTCTGACCTTAAGAAAGTTGACAAAATAGTTTGCCGTTGTTGTTTTAGAGATATAGTTAAAATGTTTTATTTCACAGATATTATGATACTGTCCTTTGAATTTCTCACTTTAAGCTCCCAGGAAGACGCAGTGTGAATTATAATGCAACTTTGGAGCAAAGCTGCAGTAGTTTGCATTCGAAAGCTTTTGTCGTTGACTATCTGCCGTGCAGTGCTCTTATACCTAGTATTTTTAATTTGAACAAAGTAAAATTTAAATATTTACACAAGTCTTAATAAACAATATTTGTATAATAAAAATATACGTATAATAATATATAAATTGTTAAATTTATCAATAATGCCAACTGCCAAATAAATGTTGCACACATTCATCATGCAATTCTGTTAAAATAAATATTCATCTTTATTGAGTGCTATATTTAATTACATGAAAATATTATGACTTTTTTTTCTCTGTGAGTTATGTCTTTACCAATATTTTTTTTTACTTAAACTTTTTAGCTTCATGCTTAATTATGCGTACAATCGTAATAAAAAATAAAACCGGGATCGGGTATAGAACCTACAATCGTCACGTTTACAGTTGTCCCACTGCACCACTAAGGCCTCATTTGTTGTTTATAATTTAATATTTAACTTAGTCTTATAATATATTTAAAAACAAAATATATTACTTCACATCACTATTTGTCTGAAATATAAAGCAGGTGATTTTTATCTCAATTTTCAATAGAAATTCGAAATACTCTTTGGAAATACACTTTGCATTTAGAAATCTTTTCAACCAAAAAATTTCTAGATAGCAGCGAGAATGGGACATTCACTTGAAACATCTTGACAAATACATAGAGGCTCCTTATGAATAGTTTCTGAAGTTTCAGTGGTTCAAATAGATGTTAAGTGAGGTTAAGTTTTAATGACAACTTAGAATTTCTTTCATATTACTTCTAAGGCTTTTGCTTGTAATCAAAATCTTTTAGATTTAATATAAACTTTGCAAAAAGCTTGTACTTTAAAAATAACAGACGGGTAATTTATTACTTTGAAGCTTAAGATTGAGTTATATGAAATTAAATGTTCAACTTTTATTCATTCATATTATTAATTGATATAAAAAATATTAGATTTTTCGCAACTCTATTATTTCAGGCAATTTTCAGTCTACATCATTGCTAATATCTTGCATTTGGTGAATAATTTATACACATATGAAAGTGATAATAATAAGGGTGACCTTTCCTCTTTTGATCTAGGAATTTAGAGACATTGCTCGCTTGTTGATAATTTTAGCCTAATTATAATATATATGTACTAGTAATATATATTTTTATGTAAAAATAAATCTTACTTACGAGCTAATCTAACAGTGTTTTAAAAGACTTTTATTACCAGTATATACATGTTTATATATTGTATACATATAGTTACATGTACTGCCTTTACTTAGTTTCATTTACATAGTAATTACATTAGGGAGTGTAACGATTCAAATGTCCATATAACATGTTGGAATTGTTAGATGCGAACGTCCGAAGGATTTTGCCTTTTAATCCAACAAGAACGCTCCGAGCGATCTGTCATGTCGCATAGCTGTAGTTCTTTTTTGATTGTAACATAGATACTTTCTACTTCTCTTTATATAATATGAGCACAAATCAATGATTATTCTTGGGCTTCGTTTAGAGTAAACATTATTTTACTAAGTTTGGTTTGTTAATGTCAAAATTTCAATTTCAGAGTGATTTGTTGGTGATTGGCTATATATATATATATATATATATATATATATATATATATATATATATATATATATATATATATATATATATATATATATATATATATATATATATATATATATATATATATATATATATATATATATATATATATATATATATATATATATATATATATATATATATATATATATATATATATATATATATATAGACATATATATTGTATACATTTAATCAAACGTGAAGCTTATCCAAAAGTTGTCTCATAAATAATTAGTTTGCTTAATAGTTGCCATAATTTACTAACCAGTTTTAATTAAAAGTTATATAATAACAATATGTTACGATAGCTGTATTTATTTAATATTATCATTAAGTTTAATGTAAAATACTTGGTTTTTAATGAATTAAAGGAGAATAGTAATAAAATCTGAATTAATAAAATAAATTAATAATGAAATCTGAGAAAGATCCATCAATATAAAATATAAAGAATCAATGGAATCGAATATAAAAACGCAATTTGACTATAAATTTGAAGTGTTACTTTTATCCTAAATACTCAATTTTTATATATAAAGTTGGTATTGTCAGTCCCTTAGAAGTGGACAATGACTTGGGAGCAATAAAATCGGTTCTTTTGTGTCTCACCTTTGACATTTGCACAATTTGTCCGATTAAAGTACTGCAAGCTTAGTGAAAAGTGTTTTAGAGCTCAGATTTTTAAATTTTTGTCTCCATTCGGTTTCGATGTAATTCCGTTGCGCTTTTGTAGGTAATAATTTCTTTTTGCTTTAATCTTATACAGTGCTTTAATTTTTATTTTGATACAGCTTTTGAAAGGCACAAGTAATTACTGTCATACTCAGAATCCTAAATTAATATTTACTCGGCATTAAATCAATAGAAATGTATGTGGACATTTGTTACCATTCTTATTCGTATTTACTTTTCTCTCTTTAATAATATTACTAAAACTTTCATGAAATAATATATTAGATCCAAAGCAAACTTTTTTTACTACGCCTTTGCGTGAAGTAACTTATAACTAAATTATATAGTCTTCGCTTCCTCAGAATTGGGATACAGAACTATCCTTTATTTAATAATATATATATATATATACATATATATATATATATATATATATATATATATATATATATATATATATATATATATATATATATATATATATATATATATATATATATATATATATATATATATATATATATATATATATATATATATATATATATATATATATATATATATATATATATATATATAATATATATATAAACTTTTACAAACTTATACAAGTATTATGTATAATAATCCTTCATAACTCTTTCTTATCATAATATACTCGCCCAACAATGTTGTGCTCGTATATGAAATGGCTTCGCGTGATAAAAAAAACTTAAGCTTACATTAAAAATTGGGCTCAAGCAAAATACCAAGTCTTCATCAATACTCTTTTCTAAGCCATAATATAATAAAAACGAAATAAAGACGGATTTTAATATTATATTTGATACTATATATGTATTCCTCCTCCTAAATATGTCCTATGTATGATCATATATATTAGAATTTAGAAAGTAATATATCCTCTGTAAGAAAATTAAATATGAGATTCACGATTCACACGTGCTAAAGTTTATGATATGATATGTCTGCTAATATTATTAAAGAAATGCAATAAAACGTGTATTTTTTATGCTTCTCTGAAAAAAAAATTATAAATGCTTTTATTGCAAATTCTACAAAATATCAAATAAGTGAATAGCTAGCTAGATAACAATTCATAGAATGAATTATAATAAATTTGAAAGATTGAATTCATAGAATAAATTATAATAAATTTATAATAAATAATTTTAAATTTTTGTTAGATTATGTAATTAAAAGTTATGATAACGTTGAATCCATTTGTGATTTCAAACATTACTTTTGTATATATTTTAATAATAATTTATATAACTTAATATACTTAATATATTATTATAAATTATACATTCATATTAGACGCAAATCTTTTATTGATATCATGTAATAGCTGCTCAGTTGGTTATACAGTGTAAAGCGATATCGCGTTCGTCTCACGTAACGCACTGCACTTTATTTTCCACTTTGCACTTGACTTGGACGCTTAGAAATGGCACTGGGGCCACGTTCAACCAGTTCCTCATATCGACATCTGATATTTATGAACTATATAAAACTATTGAGAATATTATATATTATAATAGTAACATTATGAAAATTAATTATTTTTGAAATATTCTCTATATTTTGCAATTAAATTATTAGCTTATACTGTTCAGATATATAAGAATAGTCTGCGTTTGGTCGTTGTATTGACTTTATTAGTCACTTTGCATTATGTGCTAGGTATATATATATATATATATATATATATATATATATATATATATATATATATATATATATATATATATATATATATATATATATATATATATATATATATATATATATATATATATATATATATATATATATATATATATATATATATATATAGTATATACATATATATATCTTCTTCTTCTTCTTCTTAGCATTATCCCGGCCTATTGCCAGGGTCTGCTTTCCTACTTAATCTACTCCACTTTGCACGGTCTTGAGCATCCTCAGTGGTTAGTCCATTGGCTCTCATGTCCGTGCGTCACGACTTCCAGCCATCGCTTCCTTGGGCGTCCGGGGGTCTTACTCCAGGGACAGACATATCAAGGCATTTTCTTCCGACGTAGTTCTTAGGCCGGCGCAAAACGTGGCCATACCATCTCAGACGACGCTTCTTGGAGCTTATCCGTTACGTCACGGACCCCAAGACTACCTCGAATGAATGTGTTGCGTATGCGGTCAGCCCGAGTAACGCCACACATCCACCTCAGCATCTTCATCTCCGTTACGTGAAGCTCCTGAGTGTGCCGAAATAATGCTGGCCAACATTCGCTGCCGTATAAAAGAACTGGTCGGATCATGCTCTTGTATATCAGCCCCTTGAGTTTGGGCGGTATTTCTGCGATCGCAGACGACACCAGTGACCTCCCGCCATTTGGCCCAAGCAGCGCTAACCCAGGGCGTGGACATCGTAGTCGATGCCTCCGGACTCGTGCGTAATGGATCCAAGGTACCTGAACTTCTCCGACTTAACGGCTGGCTCAGGCCCGATGTGGATGGTGCTCGAGTCTGGGTTCCCGCAAGCCATGTACTCGGTCTTTGACACATTCAGTTTAAGACCACCGTTCTCAAGCGCACCCTTCCAGGCATTCACTTTACGCTCCAGCATCAGTCGGTTCTCGTCAATGAGTACTATGTCATCGGCATACATCATCAGCCATGGAGGCTGGTCCTGGATGTGAGCCGTGACAGTATCTAGCACTACATGAAACAAAAGTGGACTAAGAGCTGAGCCTTGGTGAACCCCTACTGTAATTGGGAAGGGTTTGGTATCGCCAATCAGCGGTCCTAACTGTAGAAACAGAGTCGTTGTACATGTCTCTGATAATAGCAACATAGGATTCAGGGATCCCTTTGAATCGCAGTGCCCACCGTGCAGATACACTGACGTGGCACACAGTCAAAGGCCTTCTGCAGGTCCAAGAATGCCACATACAGAGCTTTCCTCTTTTCCCTGTGTGCCTCCATCAAAATTCTGAGGGCAAAAATGGCGTCCGTAGTGCCTGATCCTGGCTGAAATCCATATTGACACTCAGAGACAGTATACTCTCGGCGGAGCCTGAGGGCGATCACGCGCTCGAAGAGCTTAATGGTGTGACTCATAATCTTAATGCCCCTATAACTACCGCAATCTTGAACACTGCCCCTTCCTTTGTAAATAGGGGTAATAAAACTATGCCGCCATTGACGTGGCATCGTCCCAGTGTTCAAAATGCGGTTAAAAAGATCAGTAAGCATGAGCACACCACGAGAGCCCAATGATTTCCACGTTTCGATCGGAATATCGTCAGGTCTTGCCACCGCCTTGCCGTTCTTCATGCGTCGAAGACAATTCCGAGTTTCATCAAGGGTTATTGAAGCAATAAGTCCCAGGTTAGGAGGTGGTTCAGACGGAATACTACCCGGGTGCTGAGTATTCAGCAGCTCCAAGAAGTAACTTCTCCACCTCTCCTTCACAGAAGCATGACTAC
This sequence comes from Dione juno, assembly GCA_037127375.1. Lineage (NCBI taxonomy): Eukaryota > Metazoa > Arthropoda > Insecta > Lepidoptera > Nymphalidae > Dione > Dione juno. The sequence continues at coordinate 7,364,565 of JAXRJS010000068.1, forward strand.
AAAGCAGCTTGCCCTGGGAATCTCTGACGCAAAGACATTTTGTGATATCTTGCGTCGCTTTATCCCGAGCACGTGCCAATTTGTAGATGAGCTTCTGCCCCTCCACAGTTTCAAGTTTATCATATAGAGGTAATAAACTTTCACTGCGGGCTCTTGCTACAGCTCTTTTGCTGGCACGTTTTGCTGCTATGTACTCCAGCCTGTCTTCAGGAGAGTTGAAACGCTGCCACTCCTTAAATGCAGTCTTCTTATCATGAATCACCTCTTGTACCTTGTCATTCCACCACCATGTCTCCCTGTCCATAATACGTCCTCCCTTAGAAACGCCAAGAACATGTTTACCAGCCGTAATGATTGCTGACTGAGCTCGATCCCAAGCCTCCTGAGCAGTTTCGGTGTTAGTTGATAAATTTTGACTGTTAACCTCTGCCAGAAAGTCGGTCTGCATCGGTCCATTCAGCAACCACCACATATGTATATATATATATATATATATATATATATATATATATATATATATATATATATATATATATATATATATATATATATATATATATATATATATATATATATATGTATATATATATATATATTAAACCTAAGGTCTTGAAATAGAAAAGAATTTTGGAAAACTCACCCCTTAGAGAGTAAAGTGGCGGTCAATATTGTTGTCGAAATATCGTAGGTTTAAAAGACAAAAGCATAAATGTTGAAATTTGTAGAATATTTATTACCTCGTGAAAATATCTCGTGGAAAAATCGAGATCCACGAGGGCAAAACCGCGAGCAGAAATCTATATTAGTAACAGATAAAGTAGGGCCAGTCTAACTTCAGACTTTACAAACAAACAATATTCTCTTTTCTGTTACTTATTTTTTAAAAGGAGCCCAGCTTAATTTCAGATATGTAAAGCATAAAACTCCATTCTGACAATTTTATTGAATTACGCCGAGAAAAATTAGGTAGGGACGATTTCGTGTACTGGATTGTATGATATTATTTTATTAAACATACAAAAGGTTTCATTATTGAATTGTCAGTATAAAACTCCTTTGTAATTTTACCGTCACTCAGAGGTATAGGTATTTTAAAAAAATAACAATATCAATTTTGTTTTTGTTCTCGTGATGATGTTTCCTGAATTATTTCCATTTTCTTCGCACTGCACAACAAGCAGGCAATGCCTCCAACTGCGGAAAGTGGGGATAGGAGTGTCTTAAGCACTAGGTTTCCTCAGCCTACGGTTCCCCTGCCATTTACGGTATACAGCGTGAAGCTAAATATAATATAATATTATATAGTCGAGATTTAAAATTTCTTCTATAAAATATACGTTTTATTTTTGGGTTTTTAGGTATACGAGTAAATGCATACAGTAATCAAGAGCTAAAAAAAATTTAATACTTTAGTACTTTTAATACTTTTAAGTTATTATTTTTAATACTCATAATGCAGCTGAAAATATCAAATTCGTTGTTTATATCGAGCACGCACGTGAAGGTAAATAACTTATCATATCTAAACTGATATATTAAAGGAAACAAGGTCTAAACTAGCTCTAAATAATAAATGACAATTTAATAAACACCCTGATGTAATTTGCTTCGCGTAAGGAAGATTTACGTAATAACGGGGTTGTTAGAACAGCTGATACCTAAGTCGTCTGAGAAAACTATTTGTTATTTAACTGTAAGGCGAATGCAGTCTCGTAAAATGGAACGAAGAATAATGTCATGATACCGGAGACGCTTCAACAATATGTAACGTATACATTTATAAAGATCAACTTTCTTTGGGGGATCTTTGCTTTGTAGAAGATATTTTTCTGTAATATTTTATAAGATTGTCAAACGCAGATAAAGATCAGATAAATATTCATTGTAGCGTTACTGAGATTTAAAGTTTATAGATTTTTCGGGCCATCATGGCGCGGTTGGACAGATTCTGTAGTTGTAGGTTCGCTACCCTCTCTAAGGAATGAATTTTCTTTTCCCTGCTCTGGCATAGATGACTCGTAGCATCGAATTATGCCGGCAGAGAGAGGAGAGTGGAGAGTATCTTAGTTTTCTCTCTGCCTTCTCTGCTATTTAGGAATAAAGCGTGAAATAAAAATAAATACTTTTCTCATATAATTAATAAGTATGTTTACTATGGATGCTCTTTTTGTTAATTGTTATCTAATTATATTCACAATTACAATAAACAAAATTAATTATTAATTTATATATTTTTTGGTTTTATTTACAAATGTTAAAATGAACAAAAGAAAACACAGCTTATGATATAAATCAATAAGAATGTAAGTCGCGTAACCGATAATATTGTCAGTCGTCTACCCTCCTCGTAATAACGAGACCGAGGCCGACATGCCTTGTGAACAAAGGGAATTGTTTATGAAAATAAAAAAAAGAAAACAAATAATGCGAGATATTGCACATTCCTAAGTAGATCTTAGTGAGAATGAATTCTTTCGGTACTTCTAGCCGATGGCTTTTCGTCCCCATTATTATAAATTGCTTAGTTAGATATGGCACTATTGAATATTTATATATGAAAAATGACTATATCAAATAGTGTGCATAGTTTTATTGCATATGCATATGTATCTATATATTAATATGTATAAAACTTCTGAGTGTGGAAGACTGAAAATTTACATGTACAGCCTTGGATATTGTAGAGGAACAAAAAAGACAATCTCTCGAAATTCCTATGAGAACGAGATGAACGAGATAACGACGAAATCGGGCTACAACTCGTAATTTATATAAATAGATTCAAAAACTTTAAATAAATATGAAAAGCTTGTTAAAGTTAAGTTAATTTATAACTGGTACAAAATATTTTTCACGTTTATTAAAAATTTACTTTTAAAAAGCAAAAATTGTAGACAGTGCAGCCTCTTTAAAAATTATATTAAGAACTGAAATATAATTAACATATATTTTTAATTCTTTTTATAAAACTAAATTTAATATAAAATTACGTATTATACTAGTATATATTTTGCGTTAGTAATTACCTTGTACAAGTCGTGCAGCTTCTAAATTTTCCAGTCTTTTTAATTAATGAAATAGCGTCATGTTTTCTTCTGAATGAGAATATAACTCGCAAGAAAGTAATGTAAATTATGTTTTGTAAACTTTTTTTAATATTCTTATTAGTTTCCATATTATCTCTGGTTCCAATAGTTTAATATTTTTAGTTTGAACTTAAACTAGCTTATCATTAATTGACAATTTACATACACATATATTATGATCAATTACATATACATTCATATTGTCTATAGGAATTTTCATACTTAATTACATTATTTGTTATTTTTAAATGAACACCGTGTTTTGTTTGCTTTAAAAGAATATTTATATCACTAGTTAGTAAAGTGTTTGTTTCTGTTATATCTCCATAGCAAAGTTTTAATTGGCTTAATTTTTTTCAGGATAATGATCATTTTCAATTTAATATTAAAAAATTTTTATTTGGAATTGGATTTGACTTAAGAAAGTTAGTTTTGTCAGTCTTATGTGAAACTATTGTTGTTCCAATGGAATCCATTCGTTTTTACGTTATATGCATAAGTATATACGAAAATTGATGGGCTCCTAAATTCATTGTTGTAAATATTTAAGCATGTCATCGTTCTTCATAATAATTGCTTTTTGTACGTAAAAGTTGGTTATTAAAGGTTCTATTATAATTTTTTTTTCAAAACAAATTTCAAATGATCTTTATTCAAATGGACTTTTGCAAGCACTTTACTGGTTGAATGGACATAAAGTTACCACCAGCTATTGTAATTGTATACTAAGGCTTTGAGGCTATCTATCATGGCATAGTGAGCAGCATTTGACTGGAAACACGATGGTTATGATTTAGATGGGATGGAATGAATTACTTTAATTTTCTTACTCTAAGAGAAGCCGTCGTGACACAGTGGTAAAGCGGCTGACTGTCAACGTGACAGTGGGTTCGATTTCCTCTCGGAGAGAACAAATTATTTGAATTTCCTCGTTCTGGTAAGAAGTTGAAACGTGGCGTCCATGTCCGCCAGTCAACACGCGATGTCTCAAAATTGCTCAAAATGTCGAGAAGGGAGTGTTCTAACACTAGGTTCTCTCTGTCTACCCGGCTTTTTGCGGCATTTAGCGTGAAGCTCTTAGTGATTAAAGAAATTCAAGATTTCGAAATACTTTACTGTGTAACTAACTGTCCTCTGCACACAAATTATTCAAATTAACTTATGTTTTTAGTCACATGATTAAAAAAAATGCGTAATAATATTTAATTTTCTTTCTTCCTTTGTAACAGTTCAAATGCAAGGCATATTTTTGACTATTGATATTTTATTCAGTCCTTCAATGTAATCGATATCTGATTCTATTTTCACCTATTACCTGTTGAAATTTTTAGATAAGAATTATTTATATTTCAATATTCTGTTTAATGGTAACATAACGTATTTTTAGTCTGGTGGTTATAAACTTAGTTTGTTCAATATAAAGGATATTTTAAAGAGTCTAGGCGAAATTTATTAACAATTTTATTACTTTATGATTTTGAACGCTGCGTTTGTGAACACGAAGTTATAACTGAACTTTAGTTTTGTTAAATAGTTAAAATAAAGCGGTTTACGATTCTGTCGTGTACAGGCATCGTTTAATACTATTTACCACTCAATTACTCGCCGACTCGCCCTAAATAACAAAGAATTTACAGCTTTTATACTGTTAGTAGCAGAACTTTGCCTACATTTTTGTTTGACTAAAAGAAAAAGAAATATAAAATACTTCATATATTTGCTAATATCTAAATATACCAATATACCTATATATGTATTAGTATTAATCATTCGTGTTATCGTGAATATTCTAATAATAGAGAATAAGAGTCAGACAACATATTATGATATATATATATATATATATATATATATATATATATATATATATATATATATATATATATATATATATATATATATATATATATATATATATATATATATATATATATATATATATATATATATATATATATATATATATATATATATATATATATATATATATATCAAATACTATATTTAATATTTAGATAAAACTGAAGGCACTAGTTTACTAGTCTAGAATACAAATTATAAGATAAAAATGTAAATTTAACTAGAACATCCGCATCATAAAATTGCATACGTTAACTTAAACAACATAAGCTATTCGCTATCATCAATATGAATCAGCGTGACATATACGGGAATATGTCACGCTGATTTACGTCTCTATCGCGAGATAAAACTATATACATATGTGGGTGTGCAATGTACATACATATATTCTATAGTGTGTGTTATACGTAAAGTAAATGCAGATTGGGTTATTGTTATACAAAAGGAGTTGAAAATTCATTTAATTCTTATCGTGGCTCTGTAGAATAGTATCGTATATATACGTGACGGTTGAGAATTCTATTCCCGTTCGGTGTTGGTTTGATTTATATTACTTTCTTCACTCTAACAAGACAAATTTTTGTGTTTTTTTACCACTAAATGCGCAATATATCGAAGTGGTAAACTAAGCAAGGTTATCTCTAACTAATCTGCTACGAAACACAGAATGAAGCTAGAAATATTTAATATCAGCATACAGCTAACCATTTTTTGAACTTTCTTTATACCATCCAGAGCTTATGACAACTTCATATCTGAATATAAACAACAGGATATTTTAATTGAAATGTTGGCGTTATGCTTAACCTTGATTTTGACTTGTCATATATTTCCAATGTTTTATTGATTTCAAATTAGGTATATGATTCAATGTAGATAGATGTAACTGTGTAAATTGCAGGCACAAGCTGAGTTATCGCAGTAAAAATTACGAGGGATTGGTTTAAGTCAAAACAAATGATAATGAAAGCGTCTTGCCTTCGCTTCTCTTTCATAAATTAATTTGCTTTTAGCTAATTTTGTAAAGCGTGACCCAGTTTTTCTTCGTTTTAATGTTTTTTTATGTTGTAATAATTGTATTTTGTACGGAATATCAGAATATTTTATTACATTCATACGCTTGCCTTATTCCGCGGATTCGCCATTCGTTACATCAAAAGGAATATAAATGTAATATTGTTGCAATTTAATCCAATGAAAAAATGTGTGTATGTAGGTATCCAAAAATTAGTAAAGTTTATAGATTATAGACTATATGGTTAAAGAAGAACATATAGTCAATGTTTCATTAGATATCTTATATATGTATTTATATAGGTGTAAAGACACCTTTTGCATAACTTGTTTTCATCGTATAATGAATTAAATTGAATTTTTAACGCCAAAATAAGACCCAAGGAACTATAGATTGATCAAAAATTGCTAGTGCAATATTTTTACTCCAAATGCCATTTCAAGTGTTCGTTCAGCCACCTTATACGTCATAACAAGTATACTATACCCTACATTACGTAACTGAACGATTGAAATTATATATTTAGTGGGACATTTTTTACATTGTATAGCGTCCATACGATATAAGAGAGATACCTAGTATGATATTAACTCAGAAAATTTGTTTAATTTTTTTATTTTAGAAATATATTAAAAATACGAGGCAAAAATGTATTAAAAATAATGAAAAAATGATTAATATAAATATTAAAAAATATCAGAAATTTAGTTGAATTTCATTTTTCTAATTAATTCATTATCTCTATATATTATTTTTATAAGCAATTAAAATACATATGTTTAATGTAAAAGTGTGTTAATTGTTGTAAAAGTGTTGCGATTATTAATAAATTATATATTAATCTATTGGCCTCGTTTATGTTTGATGTATTGCCATAATTTGATTTGAACAGTTCCGATTTAATAACAGTTCGATGCGATTAGTGTAGTAATAGTAAATTTAATAGTAACACATTTATAATAATTATTAGTATTTATAATATTCCGGCATGATGAAATGCAACAAACTTAGGTTCTACTTTTTGAAAATTACAACTAAAAAACTAAGTAACACATTAGGTACTTTCTTTTTTTTCTATTTACAAATTTCCATAGTGCCTAATGTGTAGCATTACACACTGGATCCTTTGAGGAGGCCATCAAGTTGTATAAATATTTAAAAATCTTGAATGTCTCGACAGAAAGCTAAGTTTGACTGGTAAAGCCTACGGAGTCAATCTCTTTGTCGCGTAAATATCATTTACAATGCTCTTTACGTTGACCTACAAGATGTTACTTTATAAAGTGGAACGATTTAAGAATAGCAAAGTTGTGGGTGAGACAGCTCTGTTATTTGATATAGAAGAAATATCAATAACATGTAATAACATGTAATAACATGTATAATAATAACATATACACTTTAATATTAAAAAAAATATATATTTTTAATATAAAAGATATAAAAAAAATTGTATGTTGACCATACAAATTTAACTACCCTAAATCTATTATGTAATGTGAAGGATATCATAAGCTTTTTATTTATAATGTCGAAGTTTTCAGTCGGTTGTTGATCAGCTTTGGACCTGTACGAAAACATTTATCAATGTCAACATCAGCATTAACCTATCTTCAGGATAAGCTCGGCACCTTTCCTAACGTGCTGTAGTAAATCTTTTAATACTATATTTTAAATAATAATATATTATAATTAAGCTTTTGCTGTCTTGTAACATGTATGTATGTTTATCTCTGTTGTTCAAAGAGTCCTCGTGTTTCGTCATATTATGTATGGTTAGTTAGATTTTAGCCAGCTGCTTAAATAAAAGTAGTATTTGTTAATAAAATAATAGTCTTTGTTGTCACAAATGTCATATCTGTAAATGCATCTATGTCATAGTTGCTATAATAGTCGACGAGGAAACCGCAATAAAGCTGGCGGATATCGCCTATACAGCTATGGCACTCGAGCGGAAAGTGACGTGCTAGTATGGACATATTGAGCCAGTTAAATTATTCGGTCGCCGCAGTACTAGACATGTTCAACCGCTTCCCATTTCGATAGCTAGGATGCTATTACATTATTACCATTTTACTTAACGTATAAACTGTAAAAATTATAATAATAGTAGTATTATACATTTTTACGTTGATATTCACCCTCGCTATCGTCTATCGAACAGTAAATCTATGACTATATCAAGTTTCACACGTTTACTGTACTCTACCGTACCATGCCAAAGTTACATTGTTTGAAATGTGCCTTGGAGGGTCAATTTCAATACAGTTAGTACTGCTACTATATATGTTAGCATTGAGCGATTCGTCTGCAACTGAGCAGGTTTAATTAACGATTGTGCCAGCTATTGAACGTTTTTAGAGCTCTGACTATGCTTTTTTCTCTATTGTTCTAGTGCGCGATTCACCCTGGTTGGCCTTTTGTTTTGTTTAAGTTCAACTGATGGTGCTTCACAGTACGCTTTATTACTTTAATTAAGGCTACAAAGTATGAGGGAATTAGATAAACAAATTATATTTTACTTAATAGTACTTACATAAAATTAACTTCGCCTATTTAATAACTTTGATATGTACTTTGATAGTACTTTGATATGAAGTGCACTAATTACTTTATATTCTTCACCCTCCGTGTCTAAGCGAAGAGGAATGTATAGAAAGATTAAAGATTTGCTTCTAACCTAAGGTTCGTAAAATCCCCATGATTTTCCTCCACATAAGATACAGTGTATTTTTAATAATTCAAATTCTACTTTACTTACGTGAATAAAACCGTAGTTCCATGTTTTACGATTAACTTAAGCGTTTTAGTTTCATTATGACTAATAAAACATAAGAACCGTAATCATGGCTTTACAACTCCTTAGAATAAAGCTACCTTCTGCAAAGGGTTCACAAAGGCCCCGTACTTCAGTATACCAGTGACCGCAAGAGCACGCTGTACACGGGTTTTACTTTGTGTTTAGGTACTAGAAACTATCCTTAATTCCTCAAGACTTGGGTACATCTCAAGAAGTGACATAGATTAATGGCAAAAGTTTTATTCAGCTTCAGCTGAATAAATAACTGAAAGGATTTACTTTTACATTTCTATTGTAGACACAAAAGTCTATTGTTTTTTGTATCAATATTATTTATTTTTACAGAAACCGTATTTCTAAAAGTCTTTTTATATAGTGGTGACAGATCTTGTATTTCATGTAAGCTATCAGCTTAAGAAACTTTTGATTTTTATTTTCTTCATTTGAAATCGTTAAGAATCCTTCAAGATAGGGATTTGAAGTATATTTAATAAATTACGACTTGCGACACAAGCTAACGGTTGGTTCAAGCAATTGTCGTTTTTACAGTTCACATTTCTAGAAATTTCGAGCTGCCTTTTGCGTTTCAATTTGACTACCCTATACAATTTATAAGTATTTTAAAGATTTATATTGCTTTATCAAGTAATACTAAATATTCATTCCACTAGATACTCAGTCACAAATTGCAACAGATGGTATAAATCAATCAATCATTATAAAAAGTATTTAAAAAATTTAGCTAGCGGAGAAAAAAAATCCTATGTATATACAGTACTCATTTTCTTGATCATTATTATTTGATTACAGTTTTTCAAATTGTGTAAATAAATTTATCTAAAAGATTAACTTATTACTTGTTCGAAGATATTGCAAATTAGTCACAGATCTTCTTCTTTCATTTCATTGTGCGTTCAGAAAAGCTAATTTACAGTTATATATAGGCTATATAAACTATATAGGCTATTTAAGTTAAACTAAATACAGTATTTTTCCTTACATCGTATAAACTAGAAGTTTCATCTATTAATCCAAAAATCGGGAATGATTCTCATGTTCATTGGATGAAAATAATTTAAGACAAGATTTCAAATATCTCTATTATTATTTCAAAAAACATATTATTGTGCCAATATGGGAAACCGATTAACCACAACCGTGTCGTCCGCGCAGGCGATGCCACGACCGCTACATTAGTATTGAACAAAAGTGTTCAAGTATAACACATATACGAGTATATTAACTATTTTTAATACATCTAACTAAGCTAAGTTCATATATATTTGATTAATATTTACGTAACATAAATATCATTAGCATATAACAGAAATAAGTTATAGTTACTGTAAAGTTATATAGCTACAAACGTACTAGAGCTTAATCTATTCAACGATCACCCTTAAATGGCTTATTCGGAGCAGGCTTGATCAATCGCTTCTACGTCACGCGACGGATTTCCGCTAGCACTGTACTTAAGCAGTTTAAATCTATTAAGAAAGTCATTACTTCTTTCAATACTTTTTTTGCTACATATATTTGGAGTTGTTATGTAAATATACTATTTTATATGTTGTTTGACAGATAATAATATTACACCGAGTAGGAATTGTTTTGCTACGGGAAATATTGAAATAATTAAATCATATATGCTTATTATATATAGGTAATTACAAATATGTTTTATACTAACTACCAGTGTCAAGTATACATTATTAGCACACTTAAAAAGCCTTATTCTTTTCTTTTGAATCGATGCTTATTTACAATAATATGTCTTTTACAATATCATTAAAATATTACTTTTGTCAGCTTCACGAAATGTCCTGCACGTAGCAGGGCAGAGAGAATCTAGTCAATACATCTTCTGATTTCCACTCGAATTTATTGAGTGGTGACTTTCTCTTATCAGGGAATCAGACCTATATATATCTTTTCTATATATCCATCTATTATATCTTTACAACTTGATGGTTCTCTAGGCGGCCCTTTGAAGTCAACCTAGCTTTACTATCAATAAGTTTCACAACTTGGCACTTCCTCATATTAATTGACAACTTAATAGAAGCTTAATAAAGGTCGAAATAGATTGTCTTCTCTTGACGTAACCTCGTTTCATGCTCGTCTGAGATAGCGGCAGCAAGTTTATTTAGTAATAATTTATTGCGTGTTCATCGATAACAAAGTAGGAACTATGTATACGTTATTAATTTACCTACACGCCATAATATCACTAGATGATACTATAAAATTTAACCAAACAACTTCTATCAAACTATGTAAACAGGTATCTCGGGTATTTAAACTAGGTGGTTTTATAATTCATAGTCTAAGTGAAATCCTCTATATTTTTCTCAACAAGTAAATAAAAGTACGTCAAGTTCATCTCAAACTATTAACTTTGTAATCTAAATGCCATGTTTTCTTAACTAAATTTGTATTAATCTTGAATTTATTGAACAGATTTACAGATATCCTTTATACCAAACACTATTTGTTTCTTATCTAGTTTCTCAATATTATTCTCTTCAAGGTACACGTAAAATTGCTTCCAAAACGTCTCAGGTGTCAGGCCAAGTGGGACAATTATTCGGTCGACGCGTCGAAACCGCATTCTAATTTAAACTACACGTAACTACAAATAGGTTTTACTTTATTTGGCACTCACGTCACAGTCGTGTGGATTTGGAAAGGTTTGCGAGAATGTTTAGTTTTTATTGTTTAACTGTTTTATTTTTTACGTGTGTACGTAATTTACGATGCTGCTTTTGTTACAGTAGTTACTGCAGAACAGAAATTCTAGAAAACTAGCATTTTATGAATATAATGAAATAATAAAAAAAACATAATATTTTAAGTTAAACAAAATGTACTACAAAATCAAATTTATATATTAGAATTGTCGTTATAATAGTAATATGATCCAAGAATAACAACAATTTGTTACGAAAACATTGACTAACACATAAACATATATATATATATATATATATATATATATATATATATATATATATATATATATATATATATATATATATATATATATATATATATATATATATATATATATATATATATATATATATATATATATATATATATATATATATATATATATATATATATATATATATATATATATATATATATATATATATATATATATATATATATATATATATATGTATATATATTGTAGTGTTTTTCTCAAACTATATCTCTAATCTAGTTGTACAATAGTGTGTCAAGCTCTACCTTGGTGATACAAACAAACAATTTTATTGATGTCAAATAAAACTGTCTTATCTGACCGGAAAAGTAACTCGTGCCTTTCACAATATGTTGTCGTAAAAGCCACGCAAGTTTACGGACTCGTTAATAGTGACAATAAAAAGCTTTGGAAGGTTAAATTTGGCTTCTATTAGCTGGCACGAACCAGTACTTGTTGCTTAGTTAATGCTGCCAAATATGTGATAACAATTTCTACGTAATGTACAATTGTAAAGAGATGTAGGTGCTTTTAGTATTTATTGTCCATTGAAAAATATAAATTTCCTTTTAGTGACAAACCTATTTGATTATTTATAGCTATCACTTTATCATGACTTTTTCAAAATACTTCTAGCAGTTCTAGAGTCATATCTAAGAAGGTAACATATAAAAAAAACCCAGTTTCCAATAACATAAATTAAAAAAAAATATTTATATTATAGATAATAATATTGTATTATAAATTATTATAAGTGTGAAGTAGCTACTACATGCGATTAAAAAACATATCAAATACAGCCTCATGCAACATATATGGCTTAAGCTACATACAGGCTTAACAAAAAAAAAACATATATACATGTATATAGGAAATGTATAGACTATTTTTTTGTTAATGGTTCTAATACACTACTTAGTTAGATTGGAAAGATTAAGCTTCACTTGCAGGTTATCGAAATAATTTGATTGTGTCTATTACATATTCTACCTACGACAACTTCATTTAACACCAAGGTTAAAACTCGTAAAGTATATGTCGCGTCAGGCTCTAAGTCTCTAATTACTTTGCAAAAATATATACATATCTATGCGGTTGTAATCGAATTTTAATTAATTGACGTAATTTGACTATATTTTTCCTCCTGGAACTGCCTAACACTATGCTTGAAAGCTTAAAACACATAATATGTCGACTTTACAATAAATCGCTAAGCCAACACTTGTTGCTTCTTTAGTCGTGCCAAAAATATTATTTGAAATGCCATTGGAATGTGGCATTGTCTAACATTACGTTGTAAAAACTTGAAGTACTTAGTACAATTTTTATAGTTCCTATACTTTTTTTAAAACACGCAAGCATTTATATTTATAACCTGATTAAGGATATGTCTATAGGGATACATATAAGGATGACCTTTAAATAACCTTTTAACTTTTTGATTCTTCAATATATAACAGTTAACAGTATTTTTACATGTATAGTATAAACATATGCAAATTTTAAAATTATAAATAAATTAAAATATTTATAGAGCAAATGTTCAAAAACGCAATGACACAATTGCAAATTAAAATAATGTGTTGTGGTTTGAAATCCCTAAAGCGTTTTTATTTATGTTCACTGTCAAGGGTATGATGTCACAGTGAGGATGAAGAGAACGTGCTTGGGTGGTGTGGGCACGTCGAGAGAACGATTGGCAAAAAAGAGATATGAAGCAAAAGTGAGTAGTAAGCAAGGTAATGAGAGACCTCGGTTGACCTTAAAAAATATAGTGTAAGATACTGGAGGAAGGTCACGCAGAAAGAGGTATGCAAGGACCGCAGCGTTTGCCGCACTGATCGCTCTATTCTCTCTATGCCTCTATATATGTATATATATATATATATATATATATATATATATATATATATATATATATATATATATATATATATAGATATATATATATATATATATATATATATATATATATATATATATATATATATATATATATATATATATATATATATATATATATCTTCTTCTTCCACTTTGCATTATCCCGGCCTATTGCCAGGGTCTGCTTTCCTACTTAGTCTACTCCACTTTGCACGGTCTTGAGCATCCTCAGTGGTTAGTCCATTGGCTGGCATGTCGTGCGTCACGACATGAGAGCCAATAGAGCCAAGAGACGATATATATATATATATATATATATATATATATATATATATATATATATATATATATATATATATATTATATATATATATATATATATATATATATATATATATATATATATATATATATATATATATATATATATTAGTTTTCTTCATAATCTCAAAAAACTTCATTTAGATAAGTTGTCAGCCAAAATATTTTTGTTATTGTGAATCACATCGTTGTTTAACTAAATTACGAATAATTAAGTAATAAACGGTCTTTGGTTAAGAGCACTTATGATTTTACTTGAATATTTGATGCGTTAACTTATACGCTAGTAAACTGTTTAACATATATTATATGTTAGACAACTGACTAACTGTTAAATCCTAGATTAGGTTTAAAGCGAAGCATGCATTAAACGGCATATTACCTATAGGATTAAATATGAATATTATAGTAATTGGTTCAGCTTCACACTGTTATCCGGCAGACATTAAAAGGTTCTTGACGACAGATTTTTTCGACTTATACTTAATTTTAATACGCTAGTTACAATTTACAATTGTCATTAGTATATCTTTAAGGAGATTTGAACAAAATTTTCGTGTAACTTAAATTACTCACCACTATGATATTTTCTTTGTTAAGAAAGAATGCTATTTATTAAACAATTTAAACATATAAAATCTTTATTATGATTAATAGTATAAATCTAGTTATAACTTAGAGGCCCATACAAAAGTGGCAATGCTGTTTCTTGGGTGCTAGCTTATAATTTACTAAAATGGGATACACACACAGTTTTATAGAAATATTCTTAATTTTTTAATTGCTATAAAAAAACTGTGCCTGCAGCATACTGTACTTTATTATTATAGTACATTTATTATAATATATATGATAAATTAATTTTATTATATTATTGTAAAACAAGATGGTGAATAGATATTACTGTAAACAATAACTATTTTAAATATTGTATAAAGAGTGAAGAGTGAAATAAATTTTACATTATTATCAAATTGACCATCAACACGCGGATAGTAATTGATTGAGTGTTCTTCGTTTAAAGTGAATTTCCAATTTGCTCATTATCCTCACAATTGTAGGTTACAATGTATTCTGAAAGGTTACGTTTGTATTATGCTTAATTTTACGATAAATTGAATTGTATTTATTGAATCATTATCTTTCTATGTTCTTACACTTCAGAATTTTTTGTCGTTTTACAAAAGTACTAAAGCTATTGTAGTTTAGTAATCGTGAGATAATTTAAATATGTAATTTGTTGACTAAATATGATGTTATTACGTTCATAATTATTGTATAATATTCAACTAATTAATGTAATAGATTAAAATTAAACGGATATGATATAAACGCATTAATAGTGGTCTCGATACCGATTCAGGAGTTGAATTAGTTATTTATTTTTATTTATTGTGCACAATATATGCACAACAGGTGGGCTTAATATTAAAGACCATTTTTTCCCAGTCAATTCTGTTATGTGGGAAGAAAATCCATTGCGAACTCGAATCCAAACCAAAAATAGAGAACGGAGTATGTCAACACTGAATTCTCTTATTTTCCCTAGTCGTATAGCTGAAATAAAGATTTGTATTGAAATCCAAGAGTGATATACAATAATAAAATCCATTAAAACATATTGCCCATAAATTGGTTCTATGCTGAGTATTTTACTTAGTTCTCAGTTATATTAGATTCTATTACTAGAAGTTACGAGCTACCAGCTAGCGGTATAATATGTGCTTAAATATTCTGTATGTTACCACAGCAGTTGTTATTTGACACAACGGAATAGTCATAAGAAACCATTTACAGATTTTGCTTTGTAGGTGAATATTATATTACGTTTTTTTTTTATTAATTCTATATATGTTTTATTGATAAAGAAAACACATTATGCCAAAATTTATTCGATTATGAAAAATTGAGTCAATGTGACAAGTTTTAAGGGAAACTTAAGTAACCAACTGTCAAAATTCATTCTTCTTCTTCTACTTAGCATTATCCCGGCCTATTACCAGGATATGCTTTCCTGCTCAATCGACTCCACTTTGCACGGTCTTGAGCATCCTCAGTGTCAGTCAGTCCATTGGCTCTCATGTCCTGCATCATGACGTCCAGCCATCGCTTCCTTGGGCGTCCGGGGGTCTTACTCCAAGGACAGACATATCAAGGCATTTTCTTCCGACGTAGTTCTTAGGCCGGCGCAAAACGTGGCCATACCACCTCAGATACTACCTCGAATAAATGCGTTGCGTATGCGGTCAGCCCGAGTTACGCCACACATCCACCTCAGCATCTTCATAATCTCTTCAAACTGTCAAAATTAATTATATAATATAATTTAGACATTCTATATTCAAATATAAACTTTTTTAATTTAAGCATTATATTTATCTTTTTTAATTTAGGCATTATATTTAACTTTTTAATTTAGGCATATACGAAATAAATTTGTTGACATTGGAAGTCTATTCATAAAAAATCCTATAATAAACAGTTTTAGATATATTATATAAGCAATACATGATTACTATCTGGTACAGTGTCTGACTGTAAAGACTACGGTTTTGGGTTCAACTCCCAACAAAGCGCGTTGTTGAATTCCACAACTTACTTTTTTTACCTTCACGTTGTATCCTGCTCATAGTAGGTTAGTAAGAGGGAATCGTAAGTTGCAAGAACCTAGTGTTAAAACACTCCATGCCTAACTTTCCACCTGTCGAGAAAAAAAATGAATTCGTTCTCCCTCTCTACTTACTTATTTCATGATTCATATTAAGGAGAATACACATGTACAATGTAATTGTATCACGATATACAATTTAAACAAAGCTATGTTTTTCGTGTGTACATTGTATTGATGTTGAGGGTCGATAATTACAGCCGTAACATCACGAGTGTCGGCTCCGACAAGAGTACTTTACGGAACCTCTAATTGGAACTTGTATTTTTTATGTTTTGGACACAAAATCAAATTCGTAATGTTTTTTTTCATTGTGTAATATCTAACTGACTGAGAAGTAGTATGCTTTATTTGAAAATATTATTACTTTACTTACCGCCCCACCGCTTCGTATATCTACATTACCCACACACACACACACAACTTTATTATCATATGTTATCTCTATCTATCATATTATAGTATATATATATTTCGATTAATATATGATCATATATATATGATATATATTATATCTATCTATATATATAGATATACTATATCTATATATTCATATATCATCTATCTTATAACTTGCATATTTTTAAATGTTGTCCCGAGCTTTAAACTAAATAACATTATGTAATTTCTTTTAAAAGTTCTAATATGCAAAATATTTATTATTGTAGCTTCAGTTGCCAGTGTGAAATGCGAAATGCGTATTGTACACCACGAGGAAAACTTGTTCCACGACGATTCATATATTTTTGCACAGCAGTTTTTACGTGATTCGTGAACAAATTAACAGAGAGACGGATAAAAGATGATTTGGCTTTTTTAGCTTCTATTACCTTAATAATAAAAGAATACTTTTATTGTACATAAATAACCTTATCTAGCACTTGTTTACATGTATTAAATATACCATTATTGTTCAATTTATATAATTATATTCACTATTATTTGTACAAGACTCAAGGAATATTTTTAAATCATATTTATATATTAAAGTTGTTATTTGAGGCCAACATGGCGCAGAGAGACCGTGTTCTGGGTCATCATTCGTGGGAACAAATTACATTTTTCCCCTGCTCTGATAATGATAACGTATTTACGCAATATCTCGAATGCCCAACAGTAAAAAGAGAATGGAGTATATAAATACTAAATTCTCTCTGCTTCTGCTCTATAAGGGACAAAACATGAAGCTAAAAAAGCCATATATATTTCTCTAAATTTTTGTAAAATAAGTTACACCATTACTCTAACGTATATAATAAACCTGAAATTAACCTGAAAAATTATTACGCATGATATACTAGGTTTTCCTAAATCCTTGAAAATATTTGTATTTCAAATTTAAAATAACATCATGACTGGCGTCATATTGCGTGCTATATACAAAATTAATAACAGTAAAACACTAAAATCTACTTCAGTCACTTCATTTTCAAAGTTTTTAATTTTTTCAAAGTTTTTAAATCTTCATAACATTGAAATAATATTGGAGTGACTATTGATAATTTTTTTTAAACAAGTGGACCTAAAATTTTACTCTTAATAATGTAAAAAAATGTGTTGCTTTAATTTCAGTAATAAATTGATTTTTAGGGTACACATTGCACTTCAAAATTAAACTTTTATAGGATAACTTTGTTATCTGTATGTCCATCTGTCCGTGAGTAGTTTTTATCAGTATATATTAATAGGTATCAAGTTTAAACTAATATCAAATATGACCTCTTATATTTAATTTATGCTTGTCATAAATTATGATACTCGCTCGCAATGTAACCAACACCTATACTTGTACTTGCACCTACATTGTGTTGATGAAATAAAATGAAATTTAACAAAAAAAATCATATTATAGTACAAGCAAACAATACCGGTTAAATATAACCAGCTATTGTGTGTAATAAATAACACACAATCGCTTAGAATCAGACGTATAGCGTCACTACGCGACGATCATTAGTAAATCAAAAATGTATAGCGAAATTCTCTCAAATATGTGAAATCAGAAGCCAATTCAAAGTATATCGAGCATGACCTAGGCAACCTCAATCGCTACAGCCGCATCGATCTGCAGATTAGACCGACATGTGGAACTAAAGTTCAGCTTCATACCATTTACTGAACACACGATTAATCGCCTTTGATGTTATATGGACTTAGGGGTTATTATATTGTAGAAACCAATATTTTAAATTTACTTCAAAGCATGAACTTCTAAGCAATGTTTAATATATCGAAGATATAATTCTAAATTGTATGCATAGACTGACATATTTATAATACTCATATAAAATAATATTTATAACTTTAACTTTAACTCAAAGTTTATATCAGTACCTAAACTTAAGTACCTAAACTTAAGATAATAATAGACTACATACTTGTCTATCTGTCTCGTTATGTAAAATAATGTGCTTAATGTTTAAAATTATGAAATCTTATCGCTGAAAAACAAATCAAGTAAATAATATCTTTCAATAATATCATTCATATTGTATTCACAGATAACTTATATACACATAGTATTATAATTTCAATAGGGTCCAATTTAAAAATATAAAAGAGGTTACTGAATCATTATTTTTTACCAGTTTGATCATAAAGAAGAGCATATTTGAATACAAACTACTACAGTGAATATAGTCACTTTAAAACTATCCAAAAAAAGTAATATAAATTTTACTTTAAGAAAACATTTAAAAATTTGAACGTGGCGAGATTTGAATTTTGCTCCTCATCGCCGGTTTCCATGTGGAGCGGGTTCAAATCCCACCGCTTTCTATCCTTAGTGGGAATTAACACTCTATAAATAATAAAAATAACAGTAACACGATTTAGTTATCTAAATTTTAACGAGCTTTCACAATCACATTAATAAGGCCAACACGTGGCGATAGAGAATGGATAATGCATAATGCGATACTCTAGGGAGAGATGAATCTCATAATATACGTTACACGCCTTTAACACAGCTCTCGAGATTTGCACGTTTGCTTCTTTTAATTAGTTTATTCTTATTCGTTAATTGTTATATATATTGTACGTGGATTGTTGTTATAATACAACAGTTGTATAAATAGTTAATATAAATAATTGTAAACTATAAATAACCAAATAAAAAATATATCTTGCTTAGTCACATACGCCGGATCTTCTCAGGTCTGAGGCATTAACTTTAATGAAAAAAATTAATCATGTATTATTATTTAGAATAAAATTATTTGAATTTTGAATATATTAATGTATATTAATAGAAAACGGAGGACAAGCATCTCTTCTCTTCTTGATATGATATTTGTTTCTCAATCACATATTAATCTTTTCTCAAATGAATTTGTATAAAATAAGGATATATAAAAAAAATATAACCACGGTAAATTGAGTTCAGTTTTCATTAAAATATAATAATTATACTAAACTTTAAGGCAATAGAAATATTATAAATTTATAGAATTCTTTTTTATGCTCCAAGTATATAAATATTGTTTGAACTTAACGTATGAAACGCTTCTGTTTCTGTGTGTTTCAATATAATATGATGGAGTGCAGCAGTAAATCATTTTATTTAATGAGAAACAGCGACTTTGCTATATCATCATAATTATACCTATAGGTACTTAGTATACTCGTATATATGATTTATTCAAGACTTGGTACATATGTGTTGTATGTTGTTTACTTAAGTAATAGAAAATATACGCATGAGTTATTTACTTAAAATGGGATAAAAATGTTGAAATGGGATATTAAACAAGTGTAAATAAAATTGTTTATTGAAAACTTAGCATACTTCAGATTTAGACTTCAGTGATGCTGTGTTGAAAAGTGTTCGTAACTGGAATTATCGAGTCCCAGAGGAGGCAAATCCGGATCAAACGCTTCGATCTTGTGGGCGTTAGCTTTAGCCTCGTAGATTATATACGGTCCCAGGCACTTTGTGAGACTAGAAACTGTTGTGGAAATTACACAACTTAAATGCCTTAAGTACGTATGTGTCACATTAACATTACCTACTTATTTAATAATAAAATTATCTTTTTATAAAATTCTATACATCTATATTTTTTATGTTTTCTAAGTATAACCTATATACAAAAATGGACGCAAATCTACTATGACGACATCGCAGTTATAAAATACGAGTATGTCTCAGCACTAAACTACGAATATTCCTTCTGATCCTTTGATCATTGCGTGTGGTACGCGTTACGCTACGAAAATATAGAAAGCTAGAAAACTTGGACGGTGACATAATATACATAATAACATTTAAAGGCTTTAACCATTTATATACTGTATAGTAATTTTCAACAGATTCTCTTATACATACGAGTACATATACGAGTCTTACACGCTTTTATTCTACTTTAAGAAGGAAAGGCAGAGAGAACCAAGACCTGTTCTACGCTTTCTTTCCAAATTCAAGATGTTCCCGGTTAAGTGGTTTAACTCAAAGTCTCGAATGGAGAAATAAAAATAATTCATTCCATCGACTATAAATTTATCAACGTACTCTAGTTACGGCCATGGAAAAGTTTATAAGCCTTATGAGGAACTTTCATCCCATCTCACGTTTATTTATTATCTTTCTATTTATATTTGTTAGCGAGCGTCAAGAGGCATTGAGCGGCCGACATGAAAAAGTAATCTTTCATTAGTTGCAGTGTTCCATTTCCCGTTTAAGGGGTATCTATTGATTTTTTCAATGATTGGCTTATTTCGTTTATATTACTACTTACTACTTTTATACAGGGTTACTAGCAAAACTATGGACAAATTAAAACAAGTGATATTATTATGTGAGGTAATTTTCAACTATTTTTACTCCATATAGATTTATCCGAAATATTACCAATTTTAATATTTTGTAATCGAAGATGTTCTAAAAACCATATTAGTACAATAACATTCCATAGAATTAAATTTATATTTACTGTAAAATATTGTTGTAGCTACAACATCTATTAAATACACGTATGTATGTATATATGTGTTACCTTCGTTATACTTACTATGTGACGATTTCATTTTAAGTTTTATCACTTGTCGTATAATTCTGTCCACTGTTGAAATGTTCTTTCGTTGATATATTTTATACATATATGTATATTTTCGGAGTAATAAATGCCTATTCAGCTAAATGATGGTGACTATCCATCAGGCTTATAATAAATGTATATCAAATAACGCATGTCTCAGCTTACATTTATGTTAATCCTAGAACAAATTATTCATTTTCATATTTCGCCATTCACTATAGTAATAGAATAATAAATAGCAAAAATATCAGAAACCTCGACGTCTAGGCTGAATTGAGTTTCAGGATAATCTGCTTACATAGTAAATGACTAACAAATATGCATATGACATGAACAAACAGACCCTCAATCTGTATTATCATATATAACGAGTTATATATCGGCCTCCATGTTTAAATTATTTACTGATTCAATTCGAATGTACAGTTAGTTACCTTAATGAAAACGTATTTGAAAATAATCACATAAGTTATTTCAATGTATAAAATTAACTTCTGGAAAACTTAAAGTGAAATTTATTTTAAATATCTAGATTTTCTGTAGATATTTCATTATAAAAACAATATACGTGTAGACCTTCGTGGTCACTGTCAACGCCAAGGTTGTGCGTTCGATAATCACGCGAGAGTTTACTTATTTTTATATGCCAGTTATATGCCAGGTATGCCAGCCAACCAAAAAACTGTTCTATCTTCTATTATTTGTATAGAAATATTCATTTGAAACTGTTATTTAATACAAAAATTACAAGTAAATAAGTTAGAAAATGAAATATTGTACATTTCACAATACTATC
Source organism: Dione juno (assembly GCA_037127375.1). Taxonomy (NCBI): domain Eukaryota; kingdom Metazoa; phylum Arthropoda; class Insecta; order Lepidoptera; family Nymphalidae; genus Dione; species Dione juno. The sequence continues at coordinate 7,387,023 of JAXRJS010000068.1, forward strand.
TGTAATTTATTCCTAAGCTAATAATTGCTGCTAAGCTTTTTTTCAAGAAAGTATAAGAAATGCGCCGTCACGAAGTCAACTCCCATTACCATAATACAAGGTACTCATTTACCTAATTTAGTAGTTACTGTAACATAGGGTCGAGAGCTGCTGTAGTGTCATAGACGGCTTTAAAAACTGCATAGTTATAAAAAATCTATTAAGAAAAAAACAAGAAATGTATATATAAATACATATCTTATTTTCAATGATAAATGGCTGCCTTGATATTATTAAAAATATATTGTAAAATACGAGTTTTTGATTTAAGCTTTAATTTTAATTTTAGACTGTAAACAGTATGTGGGTTCGACCCCCACAGTCATCGTCCGCACTCAATACGTAATGACTCAATTTCAGGTGAAAACAGCCTTAATTTATTAGCGCTAGTTTTTAGTATAGCAGACTATATGCGGGATAGAGCGTGAAGCTAAAATACAATGAAATATGAAAAAAAAGAACATCTTTGTACGTTTTTAATTTGTAAATTGGTGAATTTACTTAATCATATTTAACATTAAAATGGTAAAGTATCAGAAAGATAACGAAAACGTTTATTATTTATTTGGAGAAGTACCTAATATAGGCTAAGTAAAGTAAACGATGATAAAAAAAATATAATCCTTTTTACAGGTGAACAACGTTTGTTCTTACTATTTATTTAAAGACAGACCATGCTTAAGTTATTATACTAATTTTTAATAAAAGCTTTCAAATAAGCACAATAGTGCTATAAAGAAGTCATATTCACGGATTCTATTGCGTGGAAAATGCTCCTTTATTTTCGAAACAATAAAATATTACATTGTTATTTCAGTCGACTTAGGTTTTTGCCCTTGTAATGGTTTTCACGAGCTTTTTTTTGTTTTCGTATCAATAATATAAATATTTATTATAATAAAATAGTTTAGCCACGTTGTCAGCACTGTTGTTGTTATCCTTATTAACTTGTCATACAAGCAGGTGAACGGACAGTTTTGGCAGGCTAGCAAGTGTGTCATGTTTGGTGGGCTGACCACTGTCTTGGGCTGTCGGAATCTTCTGAGCGTATCCCCACTTTACAAGGTGTATTTTGAATTGGTCAAAATATACCCTTTTTATAATATTAAAATGACGGATATCGTGCTTGTGATATTGAAGATATAAAATTAGTGTTTGCTATGTAACATTTTTGACACTGATCATTGTTTTTTTCTAAAAAAAACTTGGTCGTGTAGGAGAGCCACGTAACAATTTTTGATTATTTTTGAAATTTTGAAATTTACCTGCCTATTTATTCTGTACAATTAAGCTAATGTAAAAAATTAAAGTATAGTGACAAAGTAATTTTTATTTATTTTATTAAAATTTTAAGCGTTTTCTGAATATAAACTATTTCTAGCAATCTGCAAATACGTATGGATGAGACTTTCGTGGACAGCATTACTGTAAACGTAATTGGTTAACTGTTCGGCCCCACTCTGGAGGACTGTATCATTTTCATTTCCCTGCTTTGTCTTACCAAATAAAAAAAATAATTATATACCAACGTATATCTTATAAAGCACAGTATTTTGAATGAATAAATTAATAAATAAAGCATTCAAACGTAAGATTATCTATATAATTGCGTTAAGTTGTTAGTTTTAGACTATCGTAAAATCCCAAGACACCAATACCAACAATTTGGGAAGCGAACATCGTCATAGTAGTTTACATAACGGTAATATATAAGGAAATTAAACAACGCCTCTGAAGACACTAAGCGCACCTTTAAGCTAAATTTAGTAAACGCCAGTCTAGCAATAGAACGTCCTAGTGGAACATGGAACCGCTTAAAAGTTTTCTTGTGTCCGACGCTTCAGTCTATTTTTGCATATTTCTTAATGCTTCGCATATTTACTCAAATTGTCTATTTTGCGTATTTACCCAAAATAAATTTATTAAGTGAAGTTTTGTGTTTGTAAAAATGTGTAATAAAATATATTTTCCACATTCGTATTAATTAAAATCGTTTCAGCTCAGTTATTTCGGCACATGCTGTAACATTTTAACGGGTGACATAAATATAAAATCGAGAATAAAGCTCACGATCTGTTAATTAATAATTTACAGTTTAAATGGTGGTTCCTCGTGGCGCTAACACGGTTACTACGGTTTAAAAGCTGTGAATAGCTTTGACACTTTGGATAATTAATAATTATAGAAACGACTAAAGCCTTATTAATAAATTAGCTAATATTAATAAATAAATAAATAGCTTCACTCTTTTTCCCGCGTGTTGCAGTTTGAGTGGCGGAACTCAACGTCACGTTTTGCACCTTCCATAGCGAGGAAATGATATAACTTTATACATCCGATTGAGAATCGTACCTACAATAGTGGCGTTTACGCGTTGCGTGAAAGAACGCTGTGCTGCTGCGCCATGACGGCCTCGTTCGCCTTGTAGCTCATATTACTAATTACATATTATATAATGTATTTAGTACGGTGTTTAATATAGTAATGTTTACAAATGTGGTGGGATCCTGTTGTGACTAGCGTACAGGTGGACGTGGGGCCGTGGGGCGCGGCGCGTATCGAGCGGCGGCGACGGCGCGCGCACTGCCGAGCACCCCGGCCGGTTAGTTGCATGCCACCACCGGTCGGCGGCCGACCGAACAACCGACACCCGATAACAACGCGCCCATGTGTTTCTGTTGTGAAGTTTTGTGTATAGTGATCAAATATTCAACAAATAATCCCATATATTTTTTTTATTTTTATCCAAACCCAACATGAATAAGTGTAAATCATTCACACTACCTCAATGATCGTGCTACGGCAATATTTCATTGATGATTCATGTAGGTCCGTAGCATTTGGTCTGGTCGGATGCTACGCGCGTAGCCACATGTAGGTCGGAGTAATTAAATGTGATATAATTATTATATGTGCAAGGAAAATAATACATAATTGGATGTACAATAAACAAGTTTCAATATTTATATAAAAGATAACAATGACTAAGTGACTAACTACTGAGTGACTAAATTTTAATTAAAAAAAATATATATTTATATAAATTTAAATCAAGAATTCTTCTTATCAATATAATATTAAAATTTTTTTAAAGCATGTATACATATATGATATATTAATATACATGAATAGTAAAAGTTAATTAATTCCAAAGACCACTTCCAAGTAATATTGCCGTCAAGCTTAAATAATTTAACATATTATGTATGTATTTGACAGTAATAAATAATTAATACCTACCCTAAAGTTAACGTCACACGCTTAACTAATTACTTTAACACATGAATCATTAGAATTTTGTGATTTTCCTTAATGACTGCCATAAATTTCATTTTACGAATTATATTTCTAATGAGATTATATTATAAACGACCTGTTTAACTATTTTTACGAATACTATGCTTAGTCAACAGGTTATAAAGAGATAGCCTTCCAAGTTTAAACACAGATATATGCACATTATCTAGGTTAATGAAAATATATGAAGTGCAAAATGATACTCTATGTATTAGCTAATTAAATATATTATATACTAACAAGCGGTATTCGGAAATACAACATTTATATCGAAATTTTTGTTAAAAACAGTGGACTATCGAAAAAAGCATTGAATAATGTGAACGTTTACAGATCGTTACACGCGTAGCGCGCTCGGATACGCCACGGCTACACCACAATGTATTAGCCTCTTAGTTTTTATATAGAGTATGTTTACGAGTATGTTTCACTTTTAAAATGAGATGTGCCTAAAATTATATTTCTATTTTTTTTAAGCATATCCGAATAAGAACTATGTTACTCTAATAGGTGTCTATTCGGTAGATATAGAACGGAACGTTTGACTCTATATTTTCTCTAACTGCTGTACGGACAGAAGCGGAAAGCTAAAAAAGAAATCAACCTAAGACCATTACGAGAAACAGATAAAAATAGTCACCATTAATTTCTGCTATTTCGTAACTTAAACTTAAATAGATTTGCTAGATAATCTGAATAAACTAAAATAGTTCATACAAAAATAGCCTTAACGCTTTTAAAGAACCGACACTCAATTCTGTCAATATAGCTTAATAATATATTGGCCTAGGAAATAGCAGATCGTATTTTATAAAAATGTAACAGCAAAACATGTTTATAACAGCTACCATATATATGGCTTTCCGCGGGCGGCTACACTGAAATCGCGTGGATTTAGAGATGAAATATTATCGATAGGCAAGAAGGCCTCTCCATGTCGCATTGGGGCGAGGGATTTTCAACTTTGAAATTATTTGAGTGTACTACAAACAATATTGAATATGTTCGTTAATTTTTTATATAATTTAATATCAAATCGACTATATAATATAACTTCGACTATTATAAGATATTAGACTTGGTACATGATTTAAATTATCAGCTTCTACTGAAACTTTTGATATTTCGGCTACATGTCACGTTCTCTGTATTAGCCTCAGGCAATAAAGACGTATAGAGTGGAGGCAATATTAACTTTAAAATTATGGAACACTGTACGATTTTATAGGTCACTAGACTTTTAATATAGACGTACAAAAGTAGGTACTAGGCTCTACAACAAAAAAGCAAGAATGCAATTATTTCCAATTACATAACTCAACGTCCCTGGTTCATCCGAGTACTTTTTACAACGAACCCTTTTCAACTTGTAAAATATTCATTACTTTCATGTACGCGAAACAACTGCCAGTTAGGTAGTGGAATTTCAGGAATCATGAAAGCGTGATATTTTTGTATGATAACAAATAATTACCATGGCTCTGTCTACCCGGCCTGGTTAAATAAAACGTAGAGCTGAGGTTCGCTCTTAGAATATAATGATCGTGAAATAATCAACAAGTTAACTAAAGTTATTTAAAGATTATCATCATGTTCTATAGTTTTAGACTTTTTATCGCACACGACGATTTAAAACGATACTTGGATAATAGATTTCATGAAAGAAGTAGTAAGTAATTTACTGTAGAGTTTTCAATATGTTACAATGTTATCCACTAAAAGTAAAGAAAGAAAACACCGCTTTTTCTGTTTCTCTTTTCAAAAGGTTATAAATAGGTATGTTTAAAACAAACATTTGTTGTAATAAGCGTTTCAGTATTTCGGCTAAACTCGATAAGAAATAGGCTACGGCTTACTTGGCTAGATTGGCCTCTTGGATACCAAGAGGTGCGGGTTCGAGTTCAAAATATTTTTCACGTTGACTACAAGAATATATTGTTGATTTATTAAAATTAATTTCTAAATGTACAATTTTGGTTATCTAAAAAAAAAATCACATATGTTTAAATAATACAAATATTAAAATTATATGGAAAACCTAAAAAAAATGTTCAGTAACTTATACTCTTTAACCTTTAATTGGAATTTTTGGGAAAATTTTATATTTACTTTAAAAAAGAAAAGTAAAAGTAAAAATAAAAGCTAGTTACGAAATAAAAGGCATTAAATACTCAATCTAACGCTGACCTCGGTCTTAAGAAGATTAAATTGCCACTAATCGTAATACCAAGGGCTGGACGGAAGAGGGTGGACCAGCAGTTGATTGATGATCGATGTGATACTTAACTCTGTCAGTTTGAGAATAAGAGGAATCCAACTTTTCTTTGTGTTAAATTAATGTAATTTTTGCTAGCGTCGAGAATATTTCTTAATTACAAATGTATAATAAGCAAACGAGATAATTTTGGCAACAAGAGCATAATATAAACGTAAACTACAAAGCGAAATTATATATACAATAAAATAAATTTCAATCATAGATTTACTCAAAAGAGGCGAAGGCTGTTATATACAGAATATTATGTTAATGAAATTTCAACAGTAAAATTGCCAAATTCCTTTAAAAACTTCATAATTATTTTAGAAATACCTTCTTGGTTGAAAACACACCAGTGCCGCTATATTACGCCGCTTTTTACCCGCTTATGCAACACGAGAGCGATGGAGACATAGTTCCATGTAACAGATAAGTAAGGAAATATTCCCAGAGTAACTGAAGGGATGTGCCCCATTTGCGTACAAGGGATCCCCTAAAAACCTTTTACCTTGTTAAAGGTTTCATCTTGTACTCTTATTAAATAAATGCTTAATATTATTTTTTTAGATTTTTCATGAACTTTTTTATGTTTGCTGTTCAAAAATAATATTTAGTTTTATGTAGCTCCTATTATAAATATTGTTTTTGTGGATTATATTTCCTTTTTTTATTAATTTTGGAACTTGTTACTCCAACGAAACATGGTAATAAATTTTCGCTCGCCCCACAGATTGAGGTCAATGTAAAGCCGAAGTCACGACTGTGAAATTGTTCACAACCGCGCCTCATTAGTAGGAAAAATGTGAACCGGTTATCACACAATGCCTTCACGACGACTTCCGCTTTTCTCAACAAAACCCACCTCCGGGCATCTGTTAATGAGAAATCCTTATAATAACACCAATACAGATAGATATCTATCTTATTCCAAAGTTATAGGACGCAGAATTCATTTTCAATATCGTGAAGCTAGCAGCAGCTTCAAGTAATAATGTAGTACTTTCTTCCATAATGGAACTTCCATTCAACCGACACTCAGCTCCCATTCTGAATTTGATGAAACTGCACTGTTTTAAAATCTTATAAAATAAATTCGGTATCGCAATACACTTTTTGAGGGAGCTCATAGCTTTCGTTTGCAATAAGAAATAATCGTTGCTTAACAATAACGTATGAACATTCATCGAATACGTTTTTGTTTGAACCGACTCAATAATGACTAAGTTTTAACAACTTGACACGAATTTCTGTTGACCTGACCTAACCTTAACGTTGACCCGAATATAATGCTTGTTCAGACGTTTGGGTGACAAAAATAGGCGTAGTCGGTACACCGCGTAAATAATACATAACTGTTTAAACGATTCATAAAATTTTCACGTAAAATTAAAATAGAAATATTCTTCTTAATCCCAGTGACATTGTAGCTACATATATATATACGCTTCACGTAACGTGGTTCTTAGTTAAATGTTCGAGAATGTCGTTAATGGAATTACAAGTGTAATGACATAATATTATATACAAGGCAAACTAGAAAATCTATTCAATAGGTACAAGTAACTTTTAAACGCCCATTAAGTAAGCCCAAGTAACGTTTAACTTGAACCGTTAAACTGTTAGTAACAAGCATAAGGTGGTGATGAAGATGTGTGAAATAATAAATTTACTGAAGTATTTAAATTCAATATAAATCTCGATATATTTACATGTGTATACTTTCACATCAGGATAAACATAACGCAGCGAGTTTTGACACTCGACACCCAACATTTTTAATTTTCGTGTAAAACGTGAAATACAGGGAATACGGTGTCATGACTCTCTGTTATCTCTTTTCCTCAATTTAACCTTAATCTAATCATTAAGTAAACGAATGCCTTGAAATGTAATGATATTTAACGATGTTGTAAGCGATAACGAAAATGAGTTAACTAAAATATTGTTACACCAAAAGTTTGCGTGCGTAATGCGACTCGCTCTTAGGTCTACGCGATAAAAATATTCAAATCACTTTTATAACTTTTAAAGCAGAATTTTATTTCCCGCATTTGCACGTTGTATAGTAAAATAGCGCAGCGTCGGTTTTTCAATTATTTTTATGTAATACGATAAGAGTGTAAGGTTTAAAATATTTTGTTCGAGTTCTCTCTCTCTCTCTCTCAATGAGTCGAAACTCATTCTAAAAGTTTCTTTTTTCCGCACATATCCGTACATATAAGGGTAGGCAGAGGGAAACGTAGGTTGAAGGGACCTAGTGTCACTCCGTTCTCCACTTTCCGCCTTTCGAGGTATTGCGTGTTGAGTGGCGGAACTCAACGCCGCGCTTTGCCTTGTTGCCAGAGTGAATTAAATAAAAAAAATAGATATTATTTATATAATTTTATAACTTTATATAATTTTATATTCTTTTATATATTTTTTTGTATTTACATAAAAATGATTTGTGATTGCCTAACATCATAACGGCGATTTCGTCAGGATGTACTAAGGTTTTTAATACACACTTTAGAATCTTCATTAAGTTATATAAGTGAATGAATTACTTAGAGTAAAAATTTTACTTGCAAAAATTTAGTTTTGAAATACCTTTGCGTATAATTGTAATACCGGGTATATTATAATTATATAAAATTATTATACTTTTTAAAAAAAATTATAGACATGATTTCCAAAATTAAATAATATTATAATTAATAATTTAATTACATAATTTTCTTAATATTTCCTAAGCATATACTCTCATTGTAGCATATTTATAAGGGAAACAAAATTTGATTACTGGCGCTATTATTTCCGAGCCGCTTCATCGTATCTCTGTCGAATATACGTAGCATACATAAAACATATGGCACCTCTACCTACTTACTACATGCACGATGTATGTGAAAAACGCTAACTCATCACGTAGCGATATTTATTCCTATTCACGTCACGACCTTTTAACTGTATGTTCAACACTGAGTTTGCGGGTTTGCAGACATCTCATATGTTGAATTTTACATATTTTGTTTTAAGCTACGCTAAAATGTTGTACTTTTTTTAAGTTTATTATATTTTCATTAGATAATATTTATTTATATCATACAAATTTATTCCACTAGGTATAAATTTAACACTGAAATGCTAGTTTTCTTCTCACTTTATTGATATTATATATCAGATGCATACGAACAATTATATATTTCAAATTTAAATTTTTAAGGCCGTGGTTTTTCAACGGCACTGCCTGTAAACACGAATGTTGTGGATTCAACTTCCACTCAGAGGAATGAACGATTTTCATTAACTTGCTCTGATAAAAGAACAACGCGTGGCGTTGGATTCCGTCACTCAACACGCAATCTCTCAAGAATTGGGCGGAAATGTCGTGGAAGGAATAAGTTAACACTAGCTTTCCTCAGCCTGACCTGCGACGACTATATGACATACTACTACTACTACTTAACACAAAGTGAACCAAATAAAATACTAAGACAATAAAGCACTTTTCACTATAATATTGTATCATTATACATTATAAAAATGGAACACATCGGGACCGGAACTCGCACCTGTTGGAAACTGTAGATCTACTTTGTTTAGTGTATTTCATGTTTCTGAAATATTTTTCTTTACGTAATGAGTGAAAGCTCTTTAAGAATAGTAAAATGATCTGTCACTCTGTATTATATATATATATATATATATATATATATATATATATATATATATATATATATATATATATATATATATATATATATATATATATATATATATATATATATATATATATATATATATATATATATATATATATATATATATATATATATATATATATATATATATATATATATATATATATATATATATATATATATATATATATATATATATATATATATATATATATATATATATATATATATATATATATATATATATATATATATATATATATATATTTATATATATATATTTATATTTATATATATATAAATTATTCTAAGCAGAAGCATAAAATACAACACTAGAAAATTTTATTGTTTTAAGAAACAAACCAGACGTTGGCCACCTAGAGAGGGGAAAATGCTATCTTGAGAACTTTATTGATTGTGCAATAGGAAGCTGTATAACTTATATTTAGTACATTGATATATAATAACAAGTATTTTAAATTACACGAGTAATGCCTTGCTGAGGAAGAGGCAATATTATAAAGCTGAGAGTTTATTTGATTGATAGCATTAACCTACGGTTACAAGCTACTGGTTCCATGGTTTCTTATTATGGAAGGCTATGGGCTATTTATCATATCACGATGATCGCTTCTATTCAATCCAATGACAGAGTAACTCAAAACATACTTTTTTTTAACTTTTTTTTTTAATACGCGTCCCTCTGACGTTATCAGAGAACTTGTTTGTTTCTCTTTTTTGATTGTGTTCGATATTTTATAAATTGAAGTTGTATAATTTACATAGTAAAAGAGCAATCAATAATAATAAAAGCAATTCAGTGAATAATAATTCTACTTGTAAGACGTCAGTTTGTTAAAATGTTTAATAAATAAATAATAAATAATTTATCTTTGATAGAAATCTTTAATAATAAATAATAATAATATTAATAATTCACTAGAGGGGAGATTTGTTGTTGGCTATAGTTTTCCCGCTCACGCTTTTGCTAAATTCAATTATTGGGTCTCGAGGTTTCCTATCTCGCATTAAAAGCTCGACTTTGTCCGCCGTTATAGTCGGGAACTTAAAATATATCATGTCTCAAACGTCTCATGAGGACTCTTAGTCATTTCCTTGCGAACACGCGGGCAAAGCCGCAGGTAAAGATCTATGTTTATAGATCTATCTCTAACTAAATAAAATATTAACTTTTCTTTGTTGTAACTAGAACAATGAAGTCTGTTATATATAACTTTAATTTAAAATTACATTTAACATAAATTTCACTGAACATCTTAAAAGTCTAGCATTCGTGTTAGCGGTCTGATTTTATTTATCAGACGCTTCTTTGTGCTTCACGTTTAATCTACAAGAGTGTTCTATTGAATGGGTATTTTTAATTTTACTTTTGACTCCTCATTTTTTAAAAGAAATTTTTAATCCAGCCGGCGTAGTAGCTTTATATTTTGGCTGATAAAAATTTTGTTTACACAATTGAAATATAAAATAAAAGTTAATTAATTAAGTAAAAGTATAATTATTACACAAAAAGAATACAATTCAATTTATTATGCTAATTAAGTGTAACGTGGGTGTATTTAGTTTCACTTACATATGATACAAGAGTCAGTGGTAAGAAAAATAGGCGGAAACCTTGGTTAATCTTCGAGAACACCGTGTCGAGGATACAGGAAGTACTGTAAAAATACATGAGGACCCATGGGCATGTATCAAGTGGTTACTGACAATGTCAGAGGTTAATAACAGGTTAACGAAGCGAAAGAGGTATGCAGGTGCCGTAGTCCTTGGCACTAGATACTCACCGGCTACCCCGCCAGGGATAGAGCGTGAAGATAGCTATCTATATTCTTATCCTTCAAATTTGAGAAGTATCTTAAAAAAAAAAATACATATATATACATATATATATATATATATATATATATATATATATATATATATATATATATATATATATATATATATATATATATATATATATATATATATATATATATATATATATATATATATATATATATATTAAAGAAAGGCTTAAACTGTCCTGGTCAAGGTGTGTTGTTGTCTATATCAATAGAACGTAAAATACAACGAAACATTTCTGCAAATCCCCCGTCATGACGGCTTGGCCCGCTCTAATCCAATCTTATTTTTTGTCTATATGTTGTTGACACAAAAAGCTGTTTGCTGAAGACCGCGCAATTTATTCCTTTGTTTACAATGTTAACAAAGCTGTGTTAATTTTCTACCAGTTCCTTATTTATACTTGGCTTTTATGTTGACACAGACAAACGGACGATAGTTACTTTAACGTATATAAGCAAAAGGGTTTTTTAGGGGTCATAGGGATTTGGGGTCTAGATAATGATTTCACGGGATGGGTGGAGCGACCTTTCACTTTTAAATTTGGTTACTTTAAAAGGATTTGGAAGTAAAGTCATATCAAATGATATCTAAAAATATAAAAAGTAAAATTAATAACTTTAAGCGAATAACGTATATAAATAAACACCTACATATTAATTCATATATTTTCGAAAAAAAAAATGATAATATAAAACTAAACATTTAAAAAAATCTGCAAAATTTTATTAGAGGCTGGGTTAAAACGATGTCGCAATTTAACAAGTTTCAACGAGTTAGCTGGCCCCATTTTCAAATTTTTCACTAAACGTCGAAATTTTTAAGTAAGAGTTGTGATTTTTCTTCTATTATTATGTGTACATAATTTATAATAATACTAGTGATCCCCGCGCGACGTTACTTGATTAATTTAATTTATATGCATACATACTTTTTGAATCACTCTGTCTGTTCGTAAAATTCACATTTAAAGCAGTTACACGGCATTGCCTTGTGGAAAGTGACTTATTATTATTATTGAAAATATTATTACACACAGTAGTAGAAAACAAGGCGACATTTGTACCGAATTTTATATGAAAAAGAAATATCCTGTCCATGTCGCACACATTTCGTGTGAAATCAGTGGAAAAACGCTCAAAACGGAACTGAGTGGAACGCGTGTTGTGATGAGTTCGCGCTCGATATGCTTATGTTTATGTCACACCTCCGCTTACCGTGAAGGCATTTTGGTATTAAGCTTTTATATAAGGATATTTTTGTATAAAAATTTGACGACAAGTCTACATACTCGTAAGTATTAGATTACTTATATATATATATATATATATATATATATATATATATATATATATATATATATATATATATATATATATATATATATAATATATATATATATATATATATATATATATATATATATATATATATATATATATATATATATATATATATGTATATATATATATATATATAAATATATTGAATAACTAATTTACGTTACTGGTGAAGGAATCTGTAGTTAAAAATGCCTATAAATAAGGGGCGTTGAGTTTCGCCACTAAAAATTCAATTTCTCAAAAATCGGTCAGAAAGTGAGGAATAGAATCTAACTGGATTTTTTTTATATATTCAGCTGTTTCAAAGTTTTACCAAAAGTGGACTCGATTTGTAGTGATTTTAGTAGTACAAGTTTTTTTTTTAAATATATTTTGACGCATATTAACTGCAAGAGCAGGTAGTTGGGTAATTATCGTAACTGCTCGAAGCGTTTTGCAGTTTTGGATTTTCCCAGTCCACTCGCTACCTCTATATACAACATGCAACAATTTCGAGAATATTCAACCTATTAATGACTTTTTTGTATAACTTACTTATTTTTCATTATTTCTTTATATCATAAAGATATTCTTAAAGTATGTAGTATAATTAAATACTAGAGAAAATTACGCTCTGCATAAAAAAACAAGCGACGAATGAAAATTGAAGAGAGAATTTCATAAAATTGATCTATTTGTTTGAGAAATTTCTTACGCTAGTCCAATATGCTGCCGTCGAGGCGTGAGATTTACGTATCGCATCCCCATATCTAGCTGTGATTGGGCGCCGTTCCGCCCTGCACTTTGCATAAGAATAGTATGACATTCAATTTTCTTTACACCCGATTATTGTTATTGTGAAATGCTTTCTTTTTATATAGAGATATTTCCATACGAACAAAATATAAAAGCTATGCCTAAGCCTATGATATTATATAATATATTTTTGTTTTCTAAAATGGCTATAAGTTCAAAAATATACAAATAGCAAAAGACTTCCGATCGATAGGCAAATTTCTTTTTCCGTAAAAAAAAACATTGCTTGAGAATATATAATAAAACCTTTTGTAAGAAACCGTACAAGCGAGTAGGAACGTAAACATTAAGCGTAGGTCAAGTTGTTTCGTTTAGCACGCACGTTAAGTAATTGGTTCTGGACTATATAGTATTTTAAACGTTCATCGTCGTTTTAATTGTTTCCTCATAAGTTTCCAAGAAACTTGTTACTTTGGCTCAGTGCTGCCATCACGAACGGTATACAACTTTGATACTTACGTACAATATCGCAAAATATATATAAGTAATCTAGTTACTTAACTTCCAGAGTTGCTTGCTAGTGCTGTAATCAATGACAAGCTCTCAGTTTACAAACTTCAGAGTCGATTCAATTGATCAACAATGTAATATTAAGCTGCTTGTCAACAACCAATTTATATCTGCTGCTATTTTTATGTAAATACTATTAAAAGTGACCTATTAAAAAAATAATTGATTTTCAACTGTATAGTATCTGAAGCATAGATTTATTTTAACATTATGCATTTCCTTCTTTTAAGAAGTTCCTAGCATATATGATATTAAAATAATTAGTAACTAATAGGTTAAACAAAATTGAAGATATGATATTTCTTTGTTAGCATACTATAAGACTATAAATATAAAGAAGATATCTTCATGATTTATCCCTAGAGGGATAGTCAGAGAGAACGGAGCGCCAAACGCTGCGGTCCCTGTATACCTCTTTCGCCTCGTCCACTGTCATACATGTTCTCCGGGGACCCTCGTGCTCTTTACGTAACCTCCCTCCAGTATATTCGACACTATGTTTTTGAAGGTCCGCCGAGATCTCCCCTTACCTCTCACTTTTGCTTCATATATCTTTTTTACCACTCTTTCATCACTTATTCTCCAAACTACCTGAGCTCGTTTTTCTTCATTCTCTCTACTTAAAGAATAAACTTAAAAAATATTACAACATATTCTATGATGAAACATGATAAATTTTAATTTTATTTCTCATAGCAGGTATAAAAGTAAGCAAAAACACAACAATAGAAAAAAGTGCACTCAAAATTTCACTTTAAAAATGAGAATGTCTATTCAAGGAAGGTTTTTCGTATACAAAGGGCGAATGTAGGGTGAAACGTCAAACGGTTGGGTTCATTAAACCAGAGTTATGAAACAATCTAGTCTTCGAATTTACAACATCTGGCTCCATGTTTGAACTGTTGCCAACAGCTGCATTTTCTTTCTTACACTTCTTCCATATTAATCTGAACTCCATTTGTACGCGAGTGATGTGACCAAACTTGGCAAGGAACGTCTTCGTTTGTTATGTGATTGTTGCTCTCCTTATTTTTTATTAAATATGTTTTATTTGAATCCTCTAGCTGGGTAAACTAGCTTTAGGAAAATGAAAAATTTTTTAAAGTCTAGTCCCCAATCTCCGAAACAGATCATTAATTCACAAATTATGATGATTGAACTTAATTTTAAAACTGCACTTATCTCCTTTATGGACAATAATAAAATAAACATATTCGTATAACAACGTAATAAGTTGTATAAAGCATACAAGAATTTCGACGCACCTTGATGAAGAGCGAATGGCTTAGTGGTCAGAGCGCTTGGGCGGTTTCCATGAGACGCGGGTTTAAATACCGCTGCGTTCAAATATTTATATGTTTTCTCCAAGTATTTTTCCTATCCTTAGTGGATTAACGCTTTAAAAATATTCGTATAGTCTACGTGGTCGAAGCGACAAGCGAAACACTCGTATAATATTAATAGTTAATTGATTAATTTGCAATATAAACATATCACTTTTTATATACAAATTATATACACAATTTATATACAAATGTTTATTTAAAATATGTGTAATAATTTGAAGGATGTTTACGGACGGACACGGTTGCAATGTTATGTTTGCGTACTAAATATTCCATGTAGTTTTATTGGTTAGACGATACTTTCAATTTAACGTACTGTATAAAGTTTTATAAATGTATTATTTTTGTTAAAATGTGTAAATTAATATAAAATTTGTGTACAATATAAATAAAGAAAACGACAATAAGTACTTATCGCAAATCTAAGCGTAAACAAGGCTAACGCAAAATACATATTCTTAGGAACGGTGAAAGTCTAGTTACTGTCTCCGTGTAAGGATTAACAGAATAAAACTTAATAAAAACGAGAAAAGCGGGATTTTAAATTTTACCGTATAAAGTCTATACAAACGAAATAGCGAGCGACAACTAGTGTATTATAAAACTTTTCAATATTTATTATTAACTTCCTTTTGTAAATTCTACAAAATATCACGAAATATACTTACTACCTGTACTTTACTCTGTTAAAATCACAACGTTCCCTACTGACAGTTAAAATTGGCTCGTAAAGAGACAGTTCTGCAACCAAGCAAATATACCACACCAGAAATAGCAGCGTTCTGTATTATTTAATGAATGAAGAGCGGCTTACCTTCCTTTGGTACATACATACATACGTACATACATATAGCATATTTGTATAATATTTTTAACGTTTATATTTAGTGGTTAAGAAATTCGATATTAAAAACTGTCGCATAGTTCTAAAGGAAGAACTGGAGAGAGGGCCTTGCCCAACAATGGGACAGTATGGGCTAATATAATAATAAATTAATGAATTATGAGAGAACGTGAATATATATAATAATGTGTTTGTTAAGTCCCTTTTTATCGGATCGTTTCGAACCTACAGTCAGATACTCCCAACCTAACAATCGCGTATATCTGTTTTATTCAAATCCTGTAAAAGGTGCTAATATTGTATACTTTGCGCAGAGTTAGATCTTTTTTATATGCTTTCCCTGAAGTAGGCTACAAATCCAATTAGTGTTGAGTAAAATTTCAAGAGAGTTTTGGCCAGTCTCCAGCCATTTCAATTGAAGATTGCTATTTCAAGAAACTTTATACCCTCAGTACATTACCATTAATCTAGTTTGGTGTCGTGAGACGAAAGACGATTACTTTTACTATCATTTTGCATCCCTCGTAAAAGAGTTCTAAATTGAGTCATCAGTGTAGTTAAACTTTGTTTATTTAAAACTTTAAATCAGAATCTTCTATTTGATTGTTATGTATAGTTATATAATATACATTTATAATAATGTTTTTTTTTTTTTATTTTATATACAATATTTTTTATGGTCATTGTTATAAACAATACTTAATTTGATTAGTACGACTATGTTGTACTTATTACTATACATAAATATACTTCAACTTAATATATCATATAAAAACTTGGACGTTGTCTTGCAATTTAATATTATTTTCTTACAAATATCCGCGTACGCGTAATATAATAACAAATCATATAAAAATATAATAAATTTCAGCCTTTCCAATTTCCTTTAATTAAGTGAAGCGGTGGCTTAATCTGGTTTCCTTCTAAGTCCTACCATCCCCATCCTGGACTGGAGAAAGCCTTCCACCTCTGTCATACGCTCATGTGGAATCGGGAACGAACCGCCTAGCTGCCTCCAGACAATCATGTCAACTCATTATAATATTCGTTAACTAAATACAAAGTTTAATACCATTATTAATGAATTTGAAATAAATTATATAATTGATACTTAATAATTCGAGTTCACATGTTTATTTGAGGTTTACTCCCGTCCCTTCCAGTACTGGTTTGTACATAACAAGCTTATGAACAAACTAGTATATTAATCGAACATTTCTAATAACTCGTTCTTTTTCAGAAAAGTGATAATATATAATATTCGATACTTAAAGTATATTTCTGACGAAGTGCAAATTAATTTAAATCCGTCTATGTACAAAGTTGTATACAGTGTTAAATCGTTCTGATAATTATAAAACTGAACTAGCATAAACAATGTGTTAAAGTGTGTGTTATAAAATGACCAAACTTAGAACTCATAGTGGCGCGGAACAGTTTTGTGTCAAAATTGTTAAAAAAAAAACGATATGGGATGAGTCATAGTGAAAGATGTTATATCCAACCCACTTTCCACATCGAAGATGATGCACGAAATTCACGACAATGCTGGGGCAGATGGAAACGACGTGATGGAGGAAAACGAGGGCGGTGGGAGTGGGGATGCCGAGGTCGATATGGACGACATCGGCTCCCTATCCCTACCTCCTGATCTCCCACCTTACTCAGGCGATTATATTATCAGCGACTACATGGAACGACTAGGCACACGTCTTAATATTCTAGAAACAGAATTAAAGTATGCATGGCGAGCGCTCGATCTACTAAGCCAAGAATATGTGAGAATGTGGGATAGATTAGAAAGGCTAGAAGCATTGCTCGCTGATCAACAGGGTGTAATATCAACTCTTCTTGATTTCTATGCATGTCGCACTGTAACTTCTAGAGACCCTATGTCTAGATTAGAAGTTATCAGAGAAATATTGGGGAACGGTACGGTCGAGGATGGCATTGAAGAAGGCTTAGACATTGGACGGAGTTCAATGTTATTAGATCCTCAAGAAGAAGCAATGGAATCTAACGAGGCCTTTTATAGAAGCTTAAATCAGGCGTATAGAGATGATCTAGTTTGTGAGGAAACGTCTCGTCCATCTTCTCAGTTAGACATGATATGGGAAGCACCTGAAGAAACTGATGTAGAAACTACTTCACGACAAATTTATAGTGCCAGTGATTATAAAAACTATTGTGGATTACAAGGTGGGCCTGGTATAAGTGAAAGAGATATAGTTCATCTATCTAACTTAAGTGCAATAGATCAAATAACAGTAGATAAATTACATGAATTAGATAGACTGACAACCCAATTACATAAAGATTCGAGAGAGTTAAAAGACTTGAAAACAAGACTCCTTAGTCCAGAAGCAAATTTAACGGCAAAACACGATAGAGATATAGAAGCCAAAACACTTGTAGAAGATGGGAATATTATAAATGAACAATTAAAGAATATGTATGCTGGGGGAGAAAATTGGGGTATTAATGATATGATGAAAAGTTTTGATGACTTTATTCTGACTTTACCAAAAGAAAATACTCTGCGAGACAAATCTCCATCTAGATTGTCACTTACTGAACATAATGCATCAGATAGGACCTTAGAATATTTACCACCTGCCTTATCTCCTAGACGAAAGTTTGTACCTGAAAGAACAACAACAGAACCTTATACAACTGTAACAGGAAGATTGGCATATAGTTCGGCGGTGGCTAATGCTGAAATAGCAGCAAAATCATCTAAATCGCCTAGTGCAATATCTAGAGAAAGATTTGATTATAGTTCACCATATGCCGTTGATCCATCGAGACAGAATTATTTTTCTACGAAAAGTACATCTCAAACTTTAAATGAAATGTATAAAACATCGGAACAACATTCTCCTTTGTCTGTTCATGAAATGTATAATGAAACTGACGATGATAGAATTGATATGAGTTATGAGGAAAACAGATTGCGAAAATCTCCCAGCCCCCCACCACCGGCACCTCCTAATGGAGCAGAGCTATTTTCAACTATCGAAAATAATAACGAATTGTTATCAGCACATCAATCAATGCTATCAACGAGTACGACAATGCCAAGTGATAGCTTGCGTTTAAGCCCTCGGTCACCAAAGTCACCAAAGACATCACCAAAACATTTGAAAAGAGATAATACAAATATTGTGGCAGCAAAATCTGATTCGGGACTATCGTCAATGAGTGGTTGGTCTAGTTTAGAGAAAAGTCCAGGTTCACCAAAAACAGGACGAGTTAGTCATTCTGTTCATGACAGTCATAAGATAAGAATTCCTTCCCCACAATCAATTCAAAGAGTAACATATGATATAGATACCAAACCTTACTTAGAAACTTTAGTGGATTCATACCTACCTTATGAGGATACAAGTACCACAAGAGATTATAGCTTACGTAAAGGTGACAGCTTTAAAGACTCTTCTATAGATTTAAATAGGTTACAGGAAAAAATGGATTCTAGTTTTTTAAAAAGTAATATTTCGTATTCAATGCCTAGTGAAAATACATTAAACAATATAGAATATTATTATCAGAATGAAGCACCCTCAATTTATTCCGTTGCTGGAAATAGACAACCAATTTTTACAACTGTTTATAGTACGCCTCGAGGAATGCTTACTGAAGATGCACATTTTTCCGAGCTATTAGATAGAAATGAAATTACGGAAACGGTTCCTAAGCAAACGATCGATTCTTATCCTCCAGAGCCTAGTTATCACGCGCAAACTGTTGTAATGTCTGCTGCAAATTTAAGTAAAAAACCTCTCACGAGAGCAAATACAGTTAGTGGTGGTGACGGACATTTTCACCAAAATGGTTTTAAAAGTAATAATCATCGTTCTGGTTATCCACCAGGAAATCTAACTGACGCATTATCTTACTATCCAACATCCAGTAGATACGATTCTCCTAAAAGAATGCCAATGGAAGACCGAATAGCGTGGCAAGGAAACAGATCCCCAACTAGTTCTATGGAAACATCTAGCTTAAAATCTCACTCTTTAAATATAACAGAGAGAAAACAATTTCAAAATCAATTACAACAAGAATATTTTAAGCAACAGCAGTATGATCAAAGAAATGGTAACGCAATGAATGACATGGAAGAATACGATAAGCAAATGTCCGATCACTCTGTTTTACGAAAAGAGCAGTATGTTGATTCAAGTGGCGTGCTGGTATCAGAGTCAGGGTACTTATCTATTTCATCTAATCTAAAAGGTAAAGGTCAAGACAAACAGTCTAAGAAACCCAAACGCACATCATCGTTAAAAACTGCCATGTCATCTGTAAGCCATTGGCTCCCGGATTTGCATTTACCTAAAAAACATAGATCACATTCATTACCTTCTGGAGTAGATACGGTGGAACAAGCTCAACAAGAGAAATCGTTAAAAGAAAGAATACTATCCGCTCAGAGAAGAAAGAAAAAATATCATTTAGTAGCGTCCATGTCAGGATTATTGCAAAAAGCTCGAAGGAAACAACAAGCAAGTCATCAATCTTTATCTGACCCAGAAACATCAGAGACAGAATGGTCTGGAGGGCGATCTAGTGCTCAATCAGAAGATTCTGATAGTGTATTTTCTGATTCCACACATGAGGGAAACGTTTTTGCAAAAGTGCCAGCTAAACCTAAGCAGAGAAAAATGAATAATCAAGAAATAATTGAACAACAGCAAATGATTCAAGAGCTTCAAAAACAAGGAGTGGAGTTTCACGATGATGACGAAAATGAACGTATTATTGAAGAAAATGAAAAATTCCAGAGTAATATTATACCACGAGATAAAAGTGATGATATTGATTTTCATTTTGCTCGTGTCAGTCAAATGACGAAAGATAACATCACAGAACTTGAAAAATTAGATATTGATACAGATATTTCCAATATTGATCCTTTTGAAGAAGACATAAAAGAAGACAATCGTTCGCCTGCTTCTTTATTTGCAACTGTTGGGGACGTTAAAAAAGCATCTGCCTCTTCAGACGAAGGAATAGTCGATAATAACACATCTTATAGTGGAAGCTCACAAGAATTTGCTGTCTCTAGGGCATTAGGCAAATATCGCTTGCGAAAATCATCTTCTGTATCTGATGATCAAATTTCTGATAGTTCTCCTCCTAAGGCTGAACAAAATATTCCAGAAGAACCGGAACATCCACCGATTTCAAAACCTAAGAAGTCATCAAAATCCAGTCCACCTGAGATTATCAGCAGTTCAGTGCCCGAAGAACCCCTTTCTTATTCTGAGCGTAGTCCATCAATTCAAAGTGTACGTGGCTTACCAAACAAATTTCAACCTCGACAGCAACAGAGCTTAGATATACCAAATAAACATGAAGACGACGATAGTAAGAGTACGCATTCTTGGCGAAGTGGTTCTAGAGTATCATCTAGACGCCAAAGCACAGAGGATAGTATTGATTCAGAAGATGAATGGTATTGTTATGAGTTAAGAAAACTAGAAGAAATGGAACATCTCACCCAGCTTGAAGCTGAACGTGAACAGACCTTGGAAGAAGAACCTGAAGTAGAAGAAGAATCCAATGAAGCACAAGAAGACTTAAAAGAAAAAATGTCGTTTGTGCTACGAGAGCTAAAGCTTAAAACTGCTACAATAAAAGTAAAATGTGATGAAACACCACACGAAGAAACATGGAAGGAAGTGACAACGTTCCCAGTAATGGATGATAAGATTGATGACGATTTAGCTTCAGAAGAAGAAACTGATGATGACAAGTCTTATGTGGAATCAGGTTCAGGAGAAACATCTGGACCAGACAGTCCCGTGCAAAGTGGTGACGAATTTGAAGAAGACTATGAAGCACCTGAACAAGTAGAGAAACTTCCTCAAGCAGAGCCCATACCGCAGCAAGATGCACCAGTTGGAAGTAAATGGAAGCTACTGAAGGCTCTTAAAGATAGAAAAGCTGAAGAGAAAACAACAGAAACACCTACTGCTACAACACCGTCAACCGAAAAGGATAAAGTTAGCGCTGGTGTAAGTTATCTTATGCAAAAATTTCATGAAATTAGAGTAAAGAGTTAAGTAATATTTTCAAAAGAATAAAGACGTAAAATTATTACGATACCAATGAGACATTCGTAAAATGTAAGCTTGATAAGTTAGATCATAATGTGTAGCTAAATTACTACTTGCTTTAGTCTTTAAATATAAAGTTGTAATAATAATATTTATCGTAGACATTTTAAAATGAATTATTGAAAAAATAGTCCTAACTTGACTACCATACATCTGTTTGACTTCAACTGCATATTAAACATAAGAACCACAAAAGCAAAGGTTGTGATTGATTTTGTAATACAACCATTATACACTTAATTAAATTGAAAACTAATAATATAGTATTAGATTTTTTGTCGTTTTTAAAGATAACAAAAACCCAGAGACGACTACTGAACCACTAAAGAACTATAAAATGTTCTTGCATTTTAGTAGATGAGTATGCAGAGCATTAGTATATTAGTATATTACGAGTAGATATGCAAAATAATGATATAATTGATAATGTTGTATACTATAATATATATTATTTTAAAATGAATTAAGGCAATAAATAGATTTAACACACGCAATTGATAATAATATAATATTATTACAATATTGAATTTTTATAAATACTTTAGACACCAATTTGTTTTTACAATAATATATTATACATTGCTTAAAGTAATAGTATACATTTAATATTAATTGTAAGCTAATCAGTATTATGATAAGTAAAGATAGCATACGTTTAAAGTCATTACGGAAAGTGCAAAGCGCTAATCCTTATCCATGCATCGCAAATACAATGAACCTCTAACGAGATACAGATATGTTATACAAATAAATATAAATGGTACAAAACTATTCGCTGTCATATCACGTCATATCATAAAAAGATTTTCTTTCTAAACCAATATTGGCGAACCGTAGATTGCTTTCTCAGAGATATAATATTTACTCACACATATTTATAACAATTTTGGTAATATTTAAATTAAATTTATTTATAATCATCAAAAATGCTTTAAATGTCTATAGAAATATATTTGTATTTAATTGTTAGTTTACTTAATATAAAATATAATCTTTGTGGTATATTTATTTCCATACAATTTGATGGATACTTTAGCGGAACATTACATAGCATTTTGAATAAGCGATTAGTGTCGATAACTATCATCAATTATCATATTATTAGCCTAGGTTTAATATTATATAGGATGTTCAACATATAGCTTTTGACACCTATAAAATTTAGAAAGCACTTAACATACTATGACGTTATTATACATGTAGTCAAATTAGATGTTAATTATGTACGAGCATACGCTCTTAAGCTATGCATTTATTCGAACGCTTACATATTCCTAATAAAGCAAGGGAGGTATATTCTATCCCGCTTCAGCCCATTATATAATAAATACAAACATTAATCAAATCTATGCTTTTAAACTAATGAATATTGGTACAGCCAATGAATAATAGATCTAAAGCAGAAACCTTTTCACGATTATACTCGTAACTATTAGACTACCTATACAATCTGTTAATTGGTAAATCTGTATTATCAGTGTTTTAATTATAGATAATTATCCATTTGTATTTGATTATTGAATAATTTATGAAAAGGGTGAAATTTTCATTTAATTTTGTATCTGTAACTTGTTTATAGCCTATAATACTCATCTATTATAATTTATATAATACTGCCACTAGTTGATATACTTTTCAATAAAAGCTTTAATTTGACTTTATCAATTGAATTGTATGAAAATTTCATCCTTCTCAAGGTTAAGTTTATTGATGTTGTTTTTATTTGTTGTTAATAAAATGTTTTTTTTTATTTAATTTTTTTTTAGGTTATTAATTGTTATTTTTGTTTATTTTTAGAATGGAACCGGAGGATTTAATGATCAAGGCGGTCGCGGAAATGGGTATGATTTAAATTATAATTTGTCTTTCACGTTATGAATACGGCAGATCAATAATAAATATTTTTGATTATTTTAAAGGCATCCTGGGGATAATCCATTTTATAGCAATATTGACAGCATGCCCGATATCAGGCCGAGGAGGAAATCTATTCCCCTCGTATCGGAACTTGTAAGTAACTTCCTTATTCTGTGTTATTCATTTCTATTAAAATAAAATGGAGCTAGTTCTCTTTATTTTTAGACTGGTTTCAACTGACTACCTTAAATTTATAGTTTGTCAAGTCTCAACAATTTGTAAAGGTAATTTTAAAAGGTAGATATTTGGAACAGGTCCTTAATGTTTACAGCTCGCATCGACGTGCGCTTCCTGATGCTTAGTAACATTAGGCGCGTAATAAATGTTTTCTTCTCAACGGGAAATTTCTGTATAATACTTCAAAATAAGAATAATTTACATGGAGATCGTTTAAAATACATTAAAACCTTTTTTATCTAATTGATATAACATGAATATAATCTCCATGTGAATTATTTGCATTTGATGATTTATTTTGTGTTAAAGACTTTCGAGCAGTCTATACAAAACCTTCTTTTCTTGATGTATTATTTTATATCTGTGATATATGTGTCTCCCTTCTAATGCTACTTGTGTAGGTGGTCTTTACCTACCTGATTTTAGAGGGCCTTCCAACACCAATCACCTGCAACGTATAGTGGATATAGGGGTCACCTGAACTTAATGATAGTGTACTCGTAGCAGAACCAAAATAATGCAACTGACTATTCCTTATTAAAATTAATAATCTTATTGCATTTTACCCCTTACCGTGGACCCGCAGGTTCTCAAGGTACATCTCTCCCAATAACTCTTTCTTCTCTGCATGGATCTCTAACATATTAAAATATAAATGCTTTTGATATGCAATTAATTGGTTTATGTTAAAATTTCTAGATTCGGCTGATTTTACTTTTGACTTGTAATTAGTTTTAATATAAATTTGTAAAAGTAACTGCCTACGCATTTGCATGAAACTGCTACCTTGCTACAAATTTTACCGGTTTATTATGTTAATGTGTAACTATTATGATAAAATTTAATCTACCAAGGAGATAGCCGCAAAATAATTGCACGAGCTTAGTGTAATGTTACCTTTTATTATTATTTTTAGTTTCTTTGCTACGAGATAAAATAAGCCCGTATACAATGGGATACTGTGCTGGGATCAGTTTTATTTAATTTAAAATCCGCATACACATAAAACATTTTTGTATATTCATATTCTGCGGATGAAATTTTTCATTGAATTGTTTTTTTAAATTTTGTAAACTTGAAAGTGAGTCAAATTTTTCAAATAAAAGTAGTAAGAATTAGATTTTAATAGGACAAGCTTGAAGGACAGCTTTAAATTAAAGCATGAGTAGTAAAATATAATCATAAGATAGACTTAAATTTAGGAATATCATAATATTATTTTATGTAGAAACATTTAAAATAAATTACATAAAACGTAACTCGAAAAAAATTTATGGACGCTCTTATAAAATCGTATGTTGCTAATATATATATCTTTTCACTATATAGACGATGGCTGCTACTAAAAGGAACGCAGGCTTGACATCGGCTGTTCATCGAGCTACGTTGAATGACGAAGAATTGGTAAGTTTGTTTGTTTACCAAGGAGATATGATAGTTATTGTAATAAAAAAATTTAATGATTGGTAACAAAGTATGGCAACTTCTAAGTACAAAAGCGAGCATTTATAGTATTAGAATATCGTTTGATAATTGAGTATGTTACAGAAAATGCACGTATACAAGAAGACTTTGCAAGCTCTAATTTATCCTATATCATCAACAACGCCACATAATTTCGTGTTATGGACTGCGACATCACCGACTTATTGCTACGAATGTGAGGGTTTACTCTGGGGCATCGCGAGACAAGGAGTAAGGTGTACAGAGTGTGGAGTCAAATGCCACGAGAAGTGCAAAGATTTGCTCAACGCCGATTGTCTACAGAGTAAGTATCGGTTCATGTTTGTGGCAGGTTTTATTTAATACACTATTAACAATTGGCTCAACAGTTATTATGGTAATTCCATCAGGATATACCTTCAGGTATGTTTAAAAAGTGGACTACCTTTAAATAATTTAAAATGATACAATATGTAAAGTCTAATGATCATCATATTTTATAATAATGGTTAAGCCGATTATTATACCTGATAAGAAAATGACAGAACTAGTAATAGACATCAAGTCCCTGGTGGAAACATTTAGATTATTACAATACATTTTATAATAGGCACAGTCCAATAGAACACAAAAAATCTAGATAGTCGTCGAAAAAATGAAATCACGTGTGAACCCACGGTCACGCCCTCAATATGACGATCGTTACATCATAAAGATATATGACATGCTTAGTGCTTACGTCTTCCATGTTTTCTACTTTTCTGGCAGCGGCAAAGGGCCGTTCTTCTTATTAAGTTGAAGTAGTGTCAAGATGCTCTCGTAGTATGGGTCACATAGTAGACAAGAGCTTTGTTGCACAACGATGCCGAAGGCAATCATGTTTATTGTAACATTCTACAAAAAGCTTAGTAGCCATTAGATTTTTATACAGCAAAAAGGATTTGTTGGCGATGTATACTAAGTGGAATCAACAAATATAGCTTTAAATATACCATAAAAATTGAGTTAGCTGGTAAATAACATTTATAAAAGCACTTTTAATTTATTACGATCTTGTTTAGTGAAAATTAATATTCTATTTTGAGACTATATTATAATATAACACTTGACATCATTTTGACAAACAAGTGCATGGAGATTGAACGGATGTTCAAAGAATATAAGTAAGTCTTCTGATCTCATAGAGTTTGAAAAGCTCTTAACAGGTCATCCGGCTTCTCGAGGTTTTTGTCCGTTAATATAACCGATCAGTTTGATTTGATCAAAACTTGTCAAAATATTTTTAGGCGCTATTATGTATGGACCTATACTTGTATTGTAGCCCAGTTGATTTATGCTATGCAGGATGTGGGCTTAAAGCCCACTTAAGTAAATATTTATTTTATTATTTAATAAAATAATATTATATATATATATATATATATATATATATATATATATATATATATATATATATATATATATATATATATATATATATATGTGTTTGACATATCAGATAAATTACGTTATTGGAGAAAAGTGATGTGTGTATGTGTTTTTTATTTGCCAGTTATCAATTTTTTTTATCTATAACAAATGATGTAACGATCGTTAATATATCAAGACATATCCCCACACACATGAATAGATTTAGTGACGTAGATGACATCCAAACCTAAGGTAATGTTCATACAACATACTGTGGTAACATTAATTGGTACAATGTATGATTAAACCATCGTTTTAGACTAAATTTATTTTCAAACGAAATATGCATGATTCAAATTCTTGCATGGTCGTCAGTCGCTGAGTACATGTATGTCGATGTCACTAAGCTCAAACACTACAAAGGAGTTTGTATACAACATTATAAACAACGCATAATAGTAAAGTGGAATCATTTAATTATTCTTCATAAAAATATCATATATTTTATTCTTGACGTTGTATTTTAATTTTACACTTTCCTTATTTTTATGTGTGACCTCATATAATAAAGCATGTAACCTTTTTCCAATACAGTGATCCTTTTCGCTTTATCGGTGTGCATGGCTATCGGTGTACAATTGAAATTACATTTCAAAATTAAACCTCTTATATATTCGATTAGATTCATATTCGTACTATCATGCAGGCGGGCAGTCGGTATATATGTAGTCCAAGTAAAAAAAGTTTATGAAAATTATAAATTGTCGACTGCACGTCACTATCATACGTTAGTCTACATTTGAAAAACATTAAAAATATATAAAACATATAAATTATTTGATATCATTGTTCCACCTTTTTGGTTCTAATTATATCATTTTGTTAATGATTATCAAAATTTTCCTTAACTTTTCTATAATTTATATTGAAATTTTCATACTTTTACGTTTTGAGAATATTATTTTTCCAAATATTTTCATAATTATATAAATATGTAGTTAAATGTGTTGTATGTAAATTATATGTTTCCTTAATATAATTTTTTTGTCTTGGCTAATGTTTTTGGAATGTAGACATTTATATTCACTTAGATAGGGAAACCGGTCCTGTTCCTCACAGGTTACCCCGCCCAGCGCCGAAACTTGTCAAGAGCCCTTTAACGAAATTGACGTGAAACTTTTTGTTATTTCTCAAAACATTCCGCATTCTGTTACACCACTGTTAAGAGATGCCCTAATGCTTCAAAACACAAGCGCCCCAATAAAGTAAATTCCAAATGTGCCTGTTTAGCAATGTGTGCACGCAGTCCAAGTATCTGTCCACTTCAATATTATATGTGGTCTTCGTTTATTTTCTTTAAATGTTATAATTTATAATCTTTCGCGTTTATATATTTATTTTTATTATTTGTACTTTTTATTATCTGTATGTTCAAATATTATAATCTAAATCTAAAATGTGTTAATAAAAATAAAAATAAAATTATATAAATTAACAAAAACATTGTAATTGATATTGATACAAACAATACACTATACCAATACGCAAGGGATATACTACTCTTGATTATCTTATAGCTATTTTTGTCGCCAATTGAATCATTCAATTCATGAGGCAAATACTAAATAATAATAATATTTAGTGCATAAATAGCATTGAGATACGTTTTCGAAAAATGGCGCCGTGCTCAGGTTTGCTCCGGCTGGCGCCGCTCAAGGTCTTCGACTTGATCAGATCTGACGTTTAAAAAAATTGAAAATTGAAATTGTTAGTTGGAATCTGGTTAGGTCGTGTCCATTGAGTGGTCGTGGCAGGCCTGACTGCAGGGCGGGGGGCCATCCCGGCGCAACCCGCAGTAACTGAGAACAGTGTTGGCACCGCCTGAGCAGTGTGTTTCGCAGGGGCTGCGGAGAAATCTTCGAAGCATGGGGCTGAAGACAAAGCCAATTCAATTATAACTGCTATGAAGGAAAGGATGAAACAACGAGAACGAGATATGCCAGAAATTTTCGAACTTATCAGGTAATTTTTGGAAAACACAAACTAAATATTCGACGACAATCATTTTTACTACTTGTATATACGAAAATACTACTAATACTTTACTCTAAAAACTGTATAATTATTAGCTTTATTGTTTTTTATATTTAAGAATTTGATATTTTCTTTCTATTCTCAGTGTATGTTATTTTTGACTTTGACAGTGGACACGCTTAGTAATAAGTCTTAATGTATCTACACTACGACATTTAATACTGAAATTGACCATATAACTCGCTAACATAATGATTTTGATCCTTGTGTATATGCAACAGACGCGTGTTCAGCATCGAAACAGAGGGACATTCAGCACACATGAGCACCGTGAAACAGTCCGTCCTAGATGGCACCTCAAAGTGGAGCGCGAAGATCGCCATCACAGGTTCGAAGATGTGTCGTGGTCTTTCTTGCAGATCTCCTTACAGATATCCAGATCATCGGAGGCGCCAGTCGCGACAACACCAACACAACACAAACACACTTAATATATTAGTAATTTTCGTTTCATGTGGCGGCCAGGCGGACTTTTAACGTAGATCCCGACACTCACATAGACAGCCTCGAACAGGCTGAGCAAATCACTATTGAAGGGACTTCGAAATGGTCCTGCAAAATCGCCATTACAGGTTTGCAGAGGTCTTTTGCGGCTCCGAACCGCACGCTCGCAAATTTGACTCTATTAGAAATGACTTCGCCTTTACTTTCTCTATACCACTTTTTGATATTTGATAAAATGTCTTAATAAATTTTAAATATATGAATTGCTATTTTTTGTCAAGTCGAGCATTTTAGCAAATATCAAGAACTTCTTTGCAACTTTACTTTACTTTACTTTACTAACCCAATCCATTCACGGTCGTTAGTGCACCGCCTCAAATCACTTCTATTGACAGAACGTAGCTTTTTACAACCATTACACAAGGAAATTCCACGAATCTAACACTTACAGAGATTTCTCTTAAAACAATTTGCGCACACTAATTAACCTCCATAACAATTTGAACAACATAATTAACACTTTACACAATATATTTATTATAAGTCAATGACACGTTTGTTAAAATAACACTTGCATGAATATCACGAATTAATAATAATTTGTTACTGTCACCCACTTCCAGACCCGACACTGTTATGCGGACAATATATCGATTGGATGGATTTACTCGAATATATTCAAATTTAAAATCCCTAGTAGACCTGAATAGGTGAATGCATAAAATTAGCGAAGCAAACGCATGCAGGATATGAAAACCTGTAAGACGAATATCCTTTTTTCTTCTTCCTTCTGCTATCTCTTCTAAAACTTTCGATTCGTGAAAATTCCACTTTAGATTTCATCTCCGTGCATAATTTTAATTCATATTTTGAAATTTACCTTGACCAAGTTTGCATTAGAAGTTGCGAATGTAGTCGCTATATTCAAGTTGTTTTAGACTCGAATTTGGGCATATATACATAGATAAAAATCTGGTAGATTTGAAGCTAGCGTCTTCTTACCCCCATTCCAACATACCACAGGAAGTCTACATTAAGCCATCGAATCATCGAGGTAACGTGTGATGATATTGAAAGGTAAGTTAAACTTGCTAGGATCATAGTTATATATATTAATGGCATATGCTCTTAGGTATATTGCAAATCATTCCATGATTAATAGTTAAGATGACAGAGTAATATAAATGTATTAATTTGCATAAAATTTTGTTGTTTCATGTAATAGCTGTTACAAATTGTTTTGCAACGCCAAAAATAAGCTTAATCATAGCCAAAGTAAAAGATAAAAATTAATCATATAATATATATTCTAATTTTAAATTAAATAAGGTAAATCTTATATGCTGTTTAAAATTTGATCTATGTTAACCAATTTACTGAAAACGCATTTTTCGTGTGCAGTTATCTGCGCTCAGGGGTTAATAGCCAAAGATAAAAGCGGAACATCCGACCCATATGTAACCGTCCAAGTAAGCAAAGTCAAGAAGAGAACCAGAACGATGCCTCAAGAACTCAACCCAGTCTGGAACGAGAAGTTTTATTTGTAAGTATTATTTATATATTTTAGATGCATAAAATATAACTAGCAGTATTATTTCTATGACAACAATCAGTGTAAACAAAATTACAATACAGAAATAACTTACAAAAGTTGTGATATAAAATCCTTGATCCTTCTAAAATCCTTGCTTATTTTATTATAGTGAATGCCACAATTCTTCCGATCGGATAAAAGTAAGAGTCTGGGATGAAGACAACGACTTGAAATCGAAACTTCGGCAAAAGTTGACGAGGGAGTCGGACGATTTCTTGGGTCAAACAATCATTGAGGTGAATAATAAAAATGCAAATACTTCTAGCGGAATTTGAACATTATATGTATATTACATAATAAAATATTCTATAGTCGAACGTACTGTTCCCATGTTTTAAGTAATTATTGTTAATTTATATTCACATGTAACATGTTTTTCAACACGCAAGTATTGATTTTCATGATTGTACTTGTAACATTTTGGCCTACTTTTTTATTATTAAAATGCCATTTCATAGAGTGGCCGCTTACATTTTATCGGTTTTTGATATAGGTGCGGACACTGTCAGGTGAAATGGACGTATGGTATAATCTGGAAAAGCGAACAGATAAGTCAGCAGTTTCAGGGGCCATCAGATTGCATATCAACGTTGAAATAAAGGGAGAAGAAAAAGTGGCGCCCTATCACGTGCAGGTAGGTGTACATTTCAGAAGGACATCTCATACAAAATAAACTATTTTTTAAAATAAAAGATTAATTTGAAATAGCATTTTTAGCAATGTATGATTAGACCATGCAAGATATAAAGAAATTGTCAATAACTCTACAATATATTTTATTTTATTTTTTTAATATATATTTACTTTGTGTCGTATATACGAAGAGGCGCATTATCTAATACAAGTAGTAATTAATTACATTATTATTATATACTTTAGTTTAAAGTATGATTTTCATAATAATATGCTAAGTAGAGTAATTTTTAACTTTTAACTATTATGACTTCTAGGTAACTAAATTGGTATTATACTGTTATTAAGCCATAATAAATTTCATCGAAGAAAGAAAATACTAACATTTCACACTCCATATGGGAAATTCAACAGGTTTTAAACTATTGGCACCATGCCTTCTGGCCAAACGCCAACGTTTCAGTAATCGTTGCGTAGTGCAGCAATTACTAACTTAGCGAAATAGTCGGAATACTGAATAAAGTGAACAATAAACCAAACCGCATACGTTAATACCATTCATTGGCTTGTGAACATGGTATATTTTTTTATGTTGAACATATAATTTTTTTACTCACTTGCACTGCGGGATATTATTTCTGACGGGACTAAGGTCACTTTTGTTTTACTTATTTTCAATTTTTATTGCACGTTTGGGTAGGCAGAGAGAATTTAGTGTCAAGACACTCACCTCTCCGCTTTTCGACTGAATTCGAGTCATTATTTATTGAGTGGCAGAACTACAATACCGCACCTTGTCTATCAGAGCGGAGAAATTTAAATAATCTCAACAACTCAACTAAATACACTGCCGGTTAACGATTGATATTTATTTTTTTTATTTCTTTGGTACTTCTATATCATAGATGGCCTTACCAGTCAACAATTTGTTACAACATTTACTATTCCTAAAAATAAATTGCATAAACCCATAAAATATTACAATAACATACTTAAGCTTTACTTGACACGAGAAATTGCGTGCTGAAGAAATGAAAATATGTCATTCCCCAGAGTGGAGATTTAACCACAACCATCGCTTTATTCGTCGCATACTATCCCACTGCGCCACGATGGTTGGAGACCATACCCTATTCTTTTGCTTTCTTACTACAATAATATTTTTAATAAATATCAAGTATCTCTAGCAGGTAGACTATAAAATATTTATTTTATGAAGCATATTTGTAGTAACATAGCTTATTTTTTTGATATGATTCTAAATTCAATTCTTTAACTAATTTTGTATTGAAATATGATTTATATAACAATTTTAGATACATTTTCTGAAACGTGATAATGTTCAGTGACTTCATAATCATAGACGAGGCTGATAACAAAGTTAGATGGGGCAACTTTCAAATAAATGTGGAAAGTTAGAGAACACCACTAACTACGCAAAACTGCTGGGCGGGATAATGTTGATATAATTTCATTCCCACATTTGGAAGAATCTCAATGTTAATCTAAAAAAGCGGCCTTTTTATCACTTATCTGGACTTTACAGTATTAGATAAATATATCGTTAATACGAACACGAGTGATAGTAAACGTACTGTTACACTGTTTTCCTTTCAAAGTTAGTATTTTTTAGTTAGAGATTCAAAAAATATCTTTCATATATACATAGCTACAGGCTTTATCTCTAGCGGAGTAGCCAGATTGGAGCGCCAAAAGTTTCTGTTGCAACGCACTCTCATTAAATTTTTCATACATGACCATTGAGGGAGTTCTCATGTGTGTTACGTGACCTTCCTCCAGTATCATCGTCCTCTTGACTCACTTACTACAGGCTTCTTGTTTCATATATATTTATTATATGTTTCATATATGTTTATTGACATTTTTTTAACACTCGCCCTATCGACGTGCCCAAACCACCTGATCACATTCTTCTTCATTCTTACTTTGACACCCTCGCTAGTACCTGCCATTCTATTCATTATGGATACGGTCCTTTGAATTCAAATTTAAATGATCTATTGAATTTTAAATTGAATAGTATGTTTCGGCGTATTATCAAAAGCTTAAAGCTCATTTGAGATGTTTCTATATTTTTTTTTATTGAACTACTGTTTTTCTAAATGGAAAATCTGTGTTTTGAATGAAAAGTTAAAGGTAGCTTTTCAAACTTAAACAAACTATTTATGGCACTAAACACTCATCCTTAACGTGGTATAAAAGCGTTGCTTTATTTATGATATATAATGTTGAGCTAAACGATTCTGTTTGGGCTAGTAACACTTTAGAGAGAAGTAATTCTTTCAGAATCAAGTACTGAGGCTGAGTATGTAGTATTTATTATAAGAGAAAACAAAATAAGCCTTATACTGAAGAAATTTATCGTATGAAATGACAGGTTGTTTTGCATTGTAATAACGAAAGTACATTGAATGTACCATAGAATAGCAGTCACTAAATAGAACTAATCATAATCGTGTGTGTTATCGTTAAGTAAAATATTCTATAATAAGTATTTATTTGAAGTAAAAAATATCTCAACTCAAGACAATAAGGACTTTAGTCTCAAATTAACGTTCTGTCTCTAGATATTATAGATTATACAATATTTAAGTATAGGTAAATAAAAAAAAGTATTATTGTAATATTTTGTAGTATTAAACAATTTTTAAGTAGGCATATTAAACGCTGTTAATTATGGAGTAAGGCTATGTATAATATAAAAGTAATAAGACTTTTAAAAAGCTGATGTGAAGCTAAAAAAAAATAAACCTTAGAATCTGCTAAATCTATTCCCGACTTGTTTTTGTCATCCATGTCATAGAAATAATCATAAATACACATTGTTCACATACGTTTTAGTGTCAATTCTGAAAGCAAATAGTAAGCGGATGCTGTAAAGTTGTAGACAGAATGTAGTAAATCTTGTGTACTCGTAACTTTCACATGTTTTCACCTAAAAGCTGTGATGTACACTTTGTACGGAATTTACGGGAATTTCTCTATCTTCATAAGAGTTTATTATGCCCGCAGGTGATATATATATTACGAAAGAGCTTATTGCGTAGTACTCCAGTCGAAATAAGTTATTTATGTTGATGACGTAATTTTGCTTAAACTTCGATATTTTCTGCTCTAAACAAAAATTGAAATTACCAATTGGAAAATTGGTTACAATAAAACAGAATGTCGGTTTAAATTCTACCATTCTTTGATCCAATTTCGCGATAAACGGAACTACGAATCAAGAGAAACGTATAAATAGTCAATGCCGTTTTCCACTATGTCACTAGGTTGAGTTATTCGTACGAGTACGTGCAACTTTTGTGCGCAACTTAAGCTCACTAGTACTGAGTTCTTCCTAAAAGCTTTTATATATTAAGTCGCTTTGGTAGTCAGTACTTCTAAGTTAAATTTTTCAAGTGTATTTTACCCTGGATTATCGATGAAGTCGTAATTTTGCTATTTTCGTTTGTGTTAGTTGGCTACATGTTGGCTGGCTAAGTTACAATATTCTAAATCTATTATGAAAACTAGAAGACATTTAACAACATACCAACTATTTTTTTTTGGTTGACAGCGATGTATCATTTTCCCTGTATAGCACTCACGTCAGCGCTTCCTCATATATAATATTCTGGATTTCACATTTCTATATATTGTATATATTATAGTTCTTCTTTACGTGTTTGTTCTCCTTACGGCTAGTAGGCGGATATACCGATCGATCGATATTTTAATCGAATCGATTTAACGAAATTGGACTCGGTAGAAGGCGCTGCAGTCTGTGCTTACTCTGATAAATCGTAAAAAATTAGAATACAGCACATTAGCAAAACTTTTATTCATCTTGATGAGTATATTCTGATGATATATATAAATCAGCTCATAGGTAAGAATACAAAAAAAAGTAAAGCTAAGAATACAGTATAAAAACGTATAAAATTTTAGATATGTTGTTAACAAAATATATTCTGCTAGATGCATCATATTATAATATATGTGCGACTATAGCTACACCATACAAAGTGACTACATGCACATGGTAATGGCTGCTTAGCGATAGATTTTAATGTTGTATTAATTATGTTTAAAATATGGTATTGATTGTGTTGTTTCTTTTCCGAACAGGACAATGACCCGATCGGCTTGTAAATTATAAAAATCACTCGCAAAATCTTGCATTATAGAAAATAGGCAAGTGTATTTTATAGAACAGAAAAAAATAAATATATATTTTTTGAGATAACGCGAATATAGTAAAGTTAAAATATTGTTATTTAAATACATTTTTTTAATAAATTAAGTTAGTCGACATAAAAACGTCATTCTAATGAGAATTTAACAAGGAACGTTTTAAAAGCATATAACAATGCTTGGAAGAGATCATTTTATAATAGATGAGTTTTTTTTTATCCATATATCAACAATATCAAATATATAAAGAACAATACTATTCTTTATCATTTTATCGATATCTGAAATCATTTTATTGAAAAAGCGTACATTTTTAATTATAAATTATTATATTCTTAATATTTAAGTGCTTAAAGTAGGAAATAAAAGAAATATCAAAAAATATTATTATATGAATGACCTTTTCAATTATAAAAAAGAAGGCATACGTAGGTAAGTTCACATTCTCGCTCAACAAAATCCAATATTATTAAAACTTACACCAGCTGGCTGGCGGGCTTTCTAAAGTTTTCCTTCAATCTTTTTACGGACTGTTGCTTCGAACATTACACGAAAATTCTGGCTCAGTAAAACACGATTAATCTTCTGTCGGCAACTTTTCAATAACCTATTATTCTATTAGGCTTTGTTCTTTGATTGATTTTGTAATTTATAATCATAATGGGACGGCACGGGGACATTTAACGTTCTGGGAATACTTTTTGTAATATAGTATATGAAAAAAAAACATTAAATTAATATTTTTTTACATACGTACATAATATGTTTATTTTATTTTACTTATTATTAGTATAAATTACAATTGCATGACGTCCGAGAGTTCCCAAAGAATAAATTTGTACGTATTTTATTGAAACTCTGAAATGTATGCAATAAATGCAATATATTAAAATATATAATATAATCAAAATTTATTTAAATCATTAAATTATATATATATATATATATATATATATATATATATATATATATATATATATATATATATATATATATATATTATATATATATATATATATATATATATATATATATATATATATATATATATATATATATATATATATATATATATACATATATATATTTAACTATAAAGTATTAGTATGCCTGTTTT
The DNA here is from genome assembly GCA_037127375.1 of Dione juno. Lineage (NCBI taxonomy): Eukaryota > Metazoa > Arthropoda > Insecta > Lepidoptera > Nymphalidae > Dione > Dione juno. The sequence goes on from JAXRJS010000068.1 coordinate 7,424,154, forward strand.
TAAATATATATGAGTGAAATATTATTATGAAATCATTATTTTCATTTCAAATTGAAATAGAACATTTAACTGTACTATAATGGTGACTTAAGATGTTATAACTTGACATACTTGATAGAGTCAATTTTGTTTGTGTTGTAATACTATATGTATATATTGATATATTTTTACATTTAATCGTTAAAGAAAACTTACGTTAGGTTAGTTGAAACGTTTATAAAGAATATAGAACGTAGTAAAATTACAACAATATAATACTATTGATTTATTTATATTCGTAATTTAAAATATTTCCACCTTAAATTTCTAAATCGGACTTTATTATTAAATTCAAATTTCTTAACAACATCTGTGCTAAAATAGATCATAGTTAACTGAAATATAGTTATTCTCTTTTCTTTCGTTACTTAAAACGCTACGTAGTAATTTTCAAAATGTGACTGTGAATAGTCACATAAATTCACAGCAAAAATGCAACCGTCCTACGCATAAAAAAAAACTTAAAATGTGACTACACTTGATCAGAAGGGGTAAAAATGAACCCATTGGTGAGAAGCTTTATTGAGTTCAATAAAAATAAAGTTATAGGTTTATTTGACCTTTTAAAATACCCTTTTACTTTAATAAATTAATTGTGTATTTTATTTATTGTACTAAATTCATATACAAATTCAAGTAAAAATATTGTTCACAACAGTGCACGATGATCTTATCTCTAGAAGAGATTTCTTCTGGTCAATCTGTCTAATAGGGTAAAAGTAAAACAGTTTTAGCGGGAATTAGGAGAGAATGAGGAAAAAAATAAATAAATATACCAAAATATATCTACATATAACGTTGTATATACGTTGTAATGTAATTTTAAGAAATATAGCTTAGTCCTACATTTCGCGTTTGTCTATATGAAAACCTTTAACTTTAGAAATTTGACTTCTTTTATCACTTAGCATTTTCTTTTACATTTGTTATGGCTAATTTTATTAGTTATTTTATTAGTAAGTTAGTAATTTTATTAGCTTTTGTTTGGTGTATTTAGTTGTAATATATTAAGATTATTTTTACCTTTTCTGGACCCACCTGTAAAAATATATTTTAAAATCGCTTCTCAAATGACGAACAAATCGATGGACAAGCGTAAAAAATATAGACATCTCACTGAAAACTTCTGACGGCTAAAATATCAAATTACACAAAATTCAAAAGGCAATATTCATGACAATCCTTCACTCCCGTACACTTACAACTATATAACGTAAATTAACGAACGTGATATACAAAACTGACGCACCTGTACCTACTAAACTAGATATGTACATCAATTAACTAAACAAAAAACAATAAGTGCCATTATTTAATACTTTTTTGTAATTTAAGCTTTTAGAGACATTACATATTAGAGTTGGGGATTTTTTTGTAACTTACATAAAATTAAACATACCTAAGTATTTCTCGAAGCTTTTTTTGTTGTATTTAATCCACTTTTCCAGCTTTATAAATAAATTCTATACAAGTTATACTTTAGTTATGTTGTTTAATCTCAAGAATTGAAAACCCATTACAATTGATGGAAGTATTTCGCGTTGATGCCACCGTTACGGGTGCGAACAAAACTTTTACTGCCTGCGGGATTTGAGTACATAAATATGGGCGAATTTCATTTTATTTATAAGGTAATAAAACTTTTTGCTTTATGCAAAATTCAACCTACATTTTTTTCATTATATAATATTGGGTAGAAGTGTTTTTTGTTCACCGTTTAGTGCGAGCTTAGTGATTTTATGAATTTTGTTTGCTTACTGGCTTTACTATACCTGTGCTTTGTTTAAATAATCTTTTTAATAATGCACAGACAAATGATTTAAAAAAATTGAACAAATACGAGTCTGACAATTATCTTAATATGCATATACGTACTAATTTCATGAATTAATTATACGTCAACAATAAGTGCCATGGAATAATTGCCAAGGATCTGATTTTAACAATAGGGTTATAGTATATTTTTTTTACATTTCTCAACAGTTGTAGTAATAGAAGTAACTAGTTACTTAAATACAAATCAAAAGCCGTTAGAGATACCAACGTTCAAATTTTTTACAAATCACCCTTCATCTAACTACTCTATTTCTCTTGAATTAATACCTTCCTTATCTATAGGTTAGTGATTTATCTGTAGTGTATTTAATTGATTTTTTAGAAAGATTCGTCATCACATAAAAAATTAAAGTTGAGACTGGCCAAAAATAGAGAAAAAGTATATAATTCCTTTAATTACATAGGAGTTCATAAGATAACATATTTAAAAGCTTTCTGATAAACACGACAATACAACTGTGGAGTAGTCAAGACCGCGTGAACTTCCTTTAATTAGCATTTGAATCTGCCGCTATACTAATCTCAAACAGGCTGACGTCTCGGCTATTTTCAGTGTCGTGTCCGTTGAACTTGGCTCTGGGATCTTTAGCCTAGATTTCACAAATAGGCTGATGTAATCGTGGAGTACAGTTGTCCATAGAAACTCTTAATCTCAGTTGTCAGATTGCAGTATTGTCAGTTGGCTTTGTCCAATAGACAGATCTCTTGCGAACACTTTAAAGCCTTGGGTTCCGCCGAATAGCCTCTTTAATACTATTCATATAAAGTCAGCGTAAGTCACATGTTAAAGACTTCTTCTGATTCGTGTATCTTCATTTCGCATTTCTGTTCCATGAGGCACAGTGTATCGTTGGTGAGTTTTTTTGGTGTGAGTTGGTGACTTTTTATTTTAGTGCGATTTATGCCTACGAGTATTATAGGACACTTACAGTAAAATTAATAATTTATAAATTATATAAATATGGAGATATGATTATGGTAGATGTTTAAAAAGATACTAAAGCACCTATATTTCTGTATATACATCTCTTCTTAAACTCTTTTGAGTCAACAAATACAAAGCGAAAAGCTTTCTATGGCGTCCTAATTATACGCAAATCGGAACAAGCATTAGTTTGTACTTATAATATGTACTTTGTATAGCATTCAGCATCTATTAACTGGATAAGCTAAGTAAGGTTAGCTGGATTATTTACTAAATCACCGTTCTATATCTTTATATGAATTTTAGTAAAAAATTTCACAAGTATAATTAATTATGTTCATAATCTTTAGAAGTTTTATTTTATTTTATTAAAATAATTAATTCTACTATGTGGGTATCGAACCCAAAACCATTGCGTTGGTGGCTAAAAATAAGTCAATGAAATTTTACTATTAGTATGATTAAAAATACCATACGCAAAAGCATATATAAAATAACCGCTGTCTTAAAGGTAAGCAGTAATGCAATTAAAAAGTTGCCAGCGTGTGATACTCACGACCCCATTACTGTAATTGCCGTCTCAGAGAGCTTATTAAGTTTCTCGTAAGAGAATAAACAGAAATAATAAGTTTAATATGGAAAATTATGAAAACTTTTATTACGAAGTGAAAGTTCGCATTTTTATTTAAATTTTGCTCCTTAGCGTTCTACAAACTACTTATGTTTCTACACAAATTATTATTTTACTTTATTTAATAAAAATTTTAAGTAATTCTATAGTAGCAATTATGAAACAAAAATTACCTAAAGCCTTCTGGTCTTAAATACTCCTGTCAGTTAAGTCAACCGGTTCAAACCATTTCCTTTCATCCACAAATAGGCAAATATTTTATATATGTATATATGTTTATTAAATTTGTGCATTAATTTGTATATAATATAACATTTTACAATCGTTTTGTTTTTAATTAATCAGTTCCCAAAAAAACTACTATGAAATACTGTATCTTTAATAACGATATAAACATTTTCTCAATAAAGAAACGAGCATATTGAAAATTTAATGATTCATGTTGAGAAAATAATTATAGTTTAAAAATGCCAGCGGATATAAAGTTCAAGTGCCAAAAACAAAAGAATGCCAAGCACAATGGTCATCCATATCCAAACATAACTTTTATAACGTGAAAATAGCAACCAAGTTTCAGTTTCATTTGCACTGAATCCTCATCAACAAGCCAATATTAATTTCAACGGAAGAATTTTTAATACATTTTCTAATGTAACTGAGGAGTATGTAATAAATTAATAATATATGTGACGAACGATGTACGTTAATCGTTGAGATTAAATGTATTTTTTTTAGCTTCAAGCTTTATGCCCCATCTGATAGGTTAGTGTGGAGATACTAAAGCTAAGACACTACATTATCAGCTTTCCACCCAAATTCAAAACACTGCATATTGAATGGTACTTGGCGTATTTGACATAGCAAGCCAAAGATTCGAAAACTGAAAATAACTAATTTTTCCGTCAGATGCGATTAAGATGCGATTAACAATAGCTTTAACAATTTCAATTGAACGCTAGCACAAAAAACAAGCTGAACAACTATTTTAGGAACAGCACTAGTTGTTGTTTTGCTTTAAATAAGGAAAACATTGCAAAAAATGCAAGGCAGACAAAAATTTAATTATCCCTTATATAGGAGCAGGATAATAAAATGAAATTAGGTGGAAAGAAACATGACAACATTTTTTTTTACTTTAAGTATTCACATAAATCTTGGCGAACATGCCGACTGTCAGACGTTCGGTGGAACATATCTCGACAAAAGAAATTAAGCTTTTTTATACTCCAAAAATCGCGCCTCCAGCGTTCGTGTCTAGTGAAGGAAGATGAATGTAACAATCGTGTGACATAAAAACGTAACAAATGACTGACAGCTCATTCGTTTGGCTATATACATTTATACCTCAAATTCAGTCTAATAACTCTTTTTAATATTATAAAGAATAAAGGAGGTTTCATTGAACGCGTTATAATATATTTTTTTTCTTATGTTATAGATTTTATATAGTAAGTAACTAACGTAAGAAACATGTATATATTCTATGTCCTTTGCTATATAAAAGAACCGACTTGATTATAATTATTTCACTTTGCATGTCGATAAAGCAGAATGAAATTGTCTGAGGCAGTCCTCAGCAATTGTTACTTATATTATTTTTATTATACTAAATTAGTTAAATATACCAAATAATCAACTTGAACAAGTCAATTTGACGAGTAGGTAGGCCTACTCGTCAAATCATTGAAAATCGAAAACGCTGTTGAAGCTTACATTTATATTCACTTAACGTCTCATGATAGCCAATATCCTGTGAAAATTTCAAGTGTGCCAGATGAAAGTCTGTTTAACGTGTTCGTTTCCGATACTCGATTCCGAGGCGTTAGCAATGTCCGCAACGGTGCAAAATTTATGTCGATCAAAGGCTTTGAAGTTTTTGAAGTCATTGAAATTGCGTGGCATTATTGGCTTGAATCCATGGCCGGAGCTGACAGGCGTTTGATTTTATAGCCAATATATTGACTAGCATCAGGAACGAGGTTTTCCTGTACAGATTTACAGCTTTTACTGCTGTACAATTTAAAAGTATTGTAGTTTGGTATCAAATGCAAAGTTTTAGTGCCCTTTTCTTTTTATAGATATACATTTTTTAAATATAATTAAAGTTAATTCAGATTTCATCATAGTGTACAATATCATAATATGAAGTTAAATTATGAAAAACACAAGTAAAACAAGCAACATAGTATCTCTTATCCATAAAAAGATGAAAATCATGCTTTTGTAGCTTTAAATTAAAGAATTTAAATATTTATTATTCTTCTTCTTCTTCCTGGCATTAGTCCCGGCTTTTGCCAGGGTCTGCCTTCCGACTAAGACCAATCGGTCCATATGAGTGGCGAAGTGGTTTTTTGTGGAGCGATTGCCATCTGACCTCCAAACCATTACTGGGAGAAACCAAGAAAGGACAGGGAATAAGAGGCAGAAAGACTTGGAATATAGGGGAGGGACACCACTTACATGGATTGGATCGGGTTATGAAAGTGGTGGCTCGAGGTCCCGGGGTCGCGTACCCGTATGCCGGAAACCAAATATCGGACAGATAATTGGCTTAGACACCCTCTGAGATGCCAACGCCACGCGGTGTTCCCAGGCGGTCACCCATCCAAGTACTGAACGCGCCCGACGTTGCTTAACTTCGGTGATCGGACGAGAACCGGTGTGTTCATCGTGGTATGGGCGTTAAATATTTATTATTATACCAGCATTTTTATTATCAAGGAAAATTTTGAGTTAATGGAAGCTAAGCTGATGTTGTGCTGCGTATAATATTTTAAATACATATTTAGTTAAATTCTTCCTGAGTGACACATTGTGTTTGTATATAAAATATTATTCTAATTGGAATAAGAAGATTATATTCAAGCTTTACAGAATAAAAACACGATGATTGTACGAGCAGGTCCTATTCTAACTCGAAGGAAAAAAATATTTCTCTGTTCGCGTAAGGCAACATGCGATGTCAAGTTTCCCAAGGTTGTTATTAATTCTAAAATATGACAGTAAAACGGAAAATGGAATGTCTGTAAAAACAATCGATATAATAATACATACTAAGATTATTTTAGGGAAAAGGCTATATTATTTCAATATATTTAAATAAATACTATGTATCTTCCTTAGTAACCTCGGCTCTTTATGTTATTTTTATATCTAATACATATATTTTTTTATCTCCACATACATGTATCTCGGGGTAGACCGAGAAAAGCTAATGATATATTTTTTCCCCTCCACTATTGCCCATTCAGAGCCATTTTCGTTCTGGAACGTTAAGGATTTAATACTATAACTATAAATTTTCCTTAACGTTTCAGCATAAAGTACCATTACTGATGACTCTTTCAACTACGAACCAACCTTATGAAATAATTTATTTAATTTTGAATATATGTTACTAGGATAAAAAATATACCTTGTTTATATGTTAAGTAATCTACGTTGTCAACTATGTGTTCTCTCTCTATATATTGAGATGAATAACTTACGTAACATCTGTATGTACCAGGCGTGAATAGGCTGTATTTATAACTAACATAAGTATTGCTTTATTTATGCAGTGAATAAATGACTAAATCAATAGATCTGTTTTGCAGCTCTTCTATTAAGAGTATTAAAAAACTAAAAATTATATATAAAAAGTTGATTTATCCACCTTCTCATGGCTGGTATGGCTATAATATATTCAGATACCACTTTACGCGTACAAATGTTATCAGAAAGGTTTATTGGCATACCCATATGATCTAGATTCTGAGATTGCCTCCTAAATTTTCGCAACTCGACAAAAATATCTTTGATGTGTAAACAGTATGCAAAGATTGATCTAGGGATCACAGTATTCGTGAAGTGTATGTGTTACATTTACATAATAACTTATCCTTCCTAAACTATATAATATACTGGCTACTTGAAGAAACATAGGTAGATTTTATAGTTTACATATTTTATCTGAAAATATTAATTTTGTTGGAGAAAAGGTTCCCTTTTACTAGGTGATAAATTTAGTAGCGCTAATTTACTACTTATACGAATATTTAATTTTAACTTTTGAATAATTAACTTAACGTTTAACGTTATTATTTTCGTATATCTACTTATAGAAGTAGTCAATAAAAGTACATTACTAAATAAACTATGATAATATATAGTAAGTATATAGTCATGTGTCAGTAGGTGCTAGTATCAGAGTATCAATTACTTAATGCGATCTCGTCGATTCAGAAACTTTCAATCTTTATATTCGAGCCGAAGTAGGTCAATTACGTTTGTTTGATCTCCCCTTATCCTTGAACCGTTTTAACTTACTCGTGCACTGTTTTTTTATGTTATTGTTCAACCAATGTTGAGTCTGAAATTGTATAAAGCTTATTTAATATATTATGTTAAATTGTGAATACATCAACATACGCCATCGTAGCTCAATAGAACAGGGTCCGACTGTAAGTTTAATAATTGTGAGTTCGACGCCTCTCAGATTAATCCATTATTTTAATTTTTAATTGGTAAAATACTACGCGACGTTGACGTCTCGTATTTTTGATGAACGGAGAACGGAGTGTCTGATAGTGTATTTTACTTACATTATATTATATAAATTTTGGTTAAGCCAATAACTACGTAGAGGTTCCGTACATAAATTTATTTAAATAGGAATATGTGGAAAATAAAGCATAATCTCTTATCACATGAGTAAATTATGTGAATTCGGTGTTCCTTTACTAATAAAAATAGTTTATTCTTACTATATAGTTATATATTAAATATATTACTGTATTAACTTGATTGTATGGTGTAGTTGTGCTTGTATGTACGCAATAAAGATGTCTACACACATTGCTAAACGTACGTAACACGTAATGGATGGAAGAAACCTTTTTGGTGTAGTAGCTTATATACCTACATTACTTACAAGACTTTAGACAAAGAGCCATAATGCTTCAGCCATAATGATCACTTCGTTAAATTTTTCACTGTCTCTAGCTTTCAAAATATCAGACACATCTGAAAATTTAAAAGAAAACAGCAAAAACAATAATGATAATTAAGTCGTATGGACAAGAACCATATTTAATTGTCACACACACTTACCCATAACATAATACCTACATATATTTTGAAATATTTTATTCTACCCACTAGGTGGGTCACATTTAAACTAATTTATCTCCCGTTGATTTATATAGGTCCCTTAATTAAATGGAGGCAAAATATCGGCAGCACTCCTCAGAGGAAATTATACGAATTAAGAGCACGACCGTTATGCTGGGCTTTCTAATTACTTCTCACGTGCCATAGACTTCGTTATTTATTTATCTTATAAAAATACGTCAAAAAATTTACTATTTGTTGAATATCTCGGCGTATACTTATGTTGAGCTAAGTAGCTTATTTTTTGAAGGGAGAGTAAAGAAGTGTTCTCAGAGACTACTGAGTTGTATATGGTAAGGTAAAATTTTAACCAACAATGAGGAGTTGCCTCTTGTTTTTTGGATTAATATATTACATATTTGCTGTATAACTTCCGTAGAAAGGAGACGGAACGTGAAGCACTACGGTTAACTCACCGGCTCACCACACCGCAAACCACAATCGGACTGTTCAAACAAGTACTTAGATACAGCGAAAAGTGATCGTTTAGCATTTTATTTCCTTTTTTAATTTATATTTAAAAATTTCACTCAAAGTGAAAATTACTTTAACTTTTTTTTAGTACTGTACAAGTTATATATTTTTTATTTATGTCTAAAAAAATTTAATTAGGAAAGATTTACCTTTGGACGAGTATAAGTAGGTTTATAAAGGGAGGTATAAAAGGAACCGCTTTATACCTTTTTTATTACGCTTGTTAATCTATTTCACTTTAGTAGCATTACATTTTGTTTTCAACCTCGATACTGTGTTGATATTTATTCATTATACGTATTAATATAATCTTAAAAACCCACTTTCAAATGTATTTAATGTCTTTTAAATACATATATCTAAGAGATTAATATTGTTCTGATACAAATATACTTTATTGCATAACAGAAATATATATATATATATATATATATATATATATATATATATTATATATATATATATATATATATATATATATATATATATATATATATATATATATATATATATATATATATATATATATATATATATATATATATATATATATATATATATATATATATATATATATATACATAAGAGCTAAAAAAAAGAACAGAAGTACAATAAGGCGGCCTTATCGCTAAAAACGATCTCTTCCAGGCAACCTTTGGATGTTGGAGTTATATAAACATGGGCGGTGCATTAAATATAACATATACATAAACATACAAATAAATATAAATAGTGATAGTGTCTCAAGAGATTCTTGCTCTAAATTTAATTGCTATATTAGTTTTAAAAATACATAAAGGACACGGTTGAATTAAAATTGTTACACAGAACTGCGCCATAAAATTTTACTTAAAAAATATACTAGATCACGTGTCCCTAATATATCTAAAGGCCTTGAAGTGACGAAATAAATGTATAACATTTGTATGTAAAAATACTTTCGACGACGAAACGTAATTTTAAGCATATCTCAATTACTGTCGCGTCTGTGAAAATGGCTGCGGCAAGGTTTCGTATGATAGAATTTTAAGCTTCACGGTCCCTGCTCGCTGGCTTTCTGAACGTTGTACTGCGCCTTTGATCAACATAAAAGAAGCTTTCTATACTTTGCTTAAAGATTTCTTCGAAATATTACTCGAACTTCGTTCGCATATTTGTTTTTTCAATTTCTTGGCTTAGGTATTATTGGTTACTTCACGAACATCTGTTTTTATATTACTGATATATATTTATATACAAAATATATAAAAGTAATATAGCAAAGATATAAAGAATAATTATTGAAAAAATAAGTGGTGTTAGTAGATGCTAAAGTATATTGTGAATTTGATTACTGTCAGATAAATATTGTTTTAATAGTCATAAATATTTTTTCACTTTTATATTAAAGTTATTTAACCACCAAACAGTGAGCAGCTTTATACATTAATTGTCCCAGAACAGCGTCCATTTCGTCCTTATTCATTCATGCTTGTTAATTTTTAAACGTATAACGTTCCATAAATTAAGGATTTATCTTTTTTATATTATTACAAGAAAGAACAAAAAATATCTATTATATGTGGTTTCAAAATAGTAATTCTAATTTAAAACAGTTTTTTTTAATTGTTTTAAACTCAAGCCCTGTGTTTTTATTTAATTGTACAATTTGAAAAAAAGTTGATAAAAAATATACTTTAGAGGAAACTTATATCTGCAATTTATTATAAAACAATTGTCCCAAGGCTACTAAAAACCCTACTTAAACAAAATAGTTTAGAGCAGATTATTTTATCACTAGGGACTCCATTACAAAGTCAAATTTCCGTATAAACTGAAATGGCTCTTAAAATCAAACTACGTACATATATTATTAAGCTATTAAGTACATATATATACACAATTTTATTATTTTAATTAAAGTGTACACAAATCCATATATACTGATATTATCAATTTGAAAACTTTGTTAACTTCAAGTTAATCGTGTCGATGTCACCCCCAGTACTTGCAGCTCGAGTTACCTCGGGCACTTAGATGTGTCACGTGTCATGTGTCATACACAACCTTTAGTTTTTGAAATAAAATTTCAGCTTTGGCGAGATCAAAAAGCTTTATTAGAGGTATTTCAGTAAATGTCATTTTATGGACGATCCAGTGTTATGTTTTTAGCGCTTAGAATTACCATTTGTTTTTTTTTAATATTCGAAGGAGGACCATTTAAAAAAAATATATGTAAAATTACTTTTTGTACTTTAATTTTTTTATGTATTTTTATAAAATATATAAAGAAATTAACATTAAATCGTAGTAATTCTTCTTTAACAACATATATTTTGGACACAATTTTATAGAATATTGAAGTATTCTAAATATAATATCTCACCATTATATATACATACTTGTGACCTTCTAATCATCGCGTGCGAGTAACATTGTCAGTTTGACAGTTCTAACTGCTAGAATAGAGTCACTTATTTATTTAACGTAGCTGTACTTGATATCGCCTATATAATTTTAATTATTTGTATGTATTATAAGTTAGCAGTAGTAGAAGTTAGTAGTTATTTTAGAAACATAAAATAAACAATACGAAATATAAATATTTTGAGCTTTCTCGTGCAGTATATGTACATATATATATATATATATATATATATATATATATATATATATATATATATATATATATATATATATATATATATATATATATATATATATATATATATATATATATATATATATATATATATATATATATATATATATATATAAAGTTATTATTATTCTATATTTTACAAAATAACTATTATTTGGAGCAATCATAGTAAAACTTTAAATTTACAGATCGAATTGACAAGATTCCTAAAGCAAATAAGACGTTTAAGCTTTAATTGTAGATTTAATGCTTATAGGTATCCAAGTGGCACTGACAACTAGTCTCTATTTGTCTAATCACTTGCGTTTAATATATATTATATCTTTTGATCTTTCATTCCTTTTAAATCATATTTCCGTAATATCCAAAATAAAACTATTAGTTTTATTACAGAGCTTAGGATTTTTAGAAGCCTTTTAAATAATTTACACGCAAAATTCACTTCTAATTTAGAGAGAAATTTACCTTTTTCACAGAGGTCAGGGTAATTTCGTTACATTCTCTACAATGACTAAGGCTCCAATTGGTATATTCCCTAAATTATGACATAAAAACAGTTAAATTTTGTTCATCGCTTTCCTTGTATCAGTGTTAAAATTAAAAATCATTTGTTTATTGAAATAATGAAAATCTCAAGAGCCTTGGGTATTATAAAACATCTTGTTATGAAAGGTGTCTAATACAGGATGTGCCGTTAGGTCCCTGGCTTGGTTTTGACCATAGAATAAAACAATAAATTATAATTTAATTATAACTTATTACATATTTTTAATATGATTTTTAAAGCTTTCATTTTAATTTTAACATTTCATGTTGTTAATTTATGAACAGAGTATTACAAGTAAAAAAAAAGTAAATATTACACAAAAATAATCTGCCACTTGGTTAATTAAACGTGCTGTTCACGTGTTTATGGTTAGATTAACGATGCGGCAAACTGATGATAGAGCAAGAATTCCGTTATTTTATATTGCTGACTGGCGTTTTATTGAATACAAAATTGTGTTAACGTCATTTTACAAATGGGTCACATTTAGGCTAAAAATATTATGCTGCTCGCTTAGTAAACGGATATATTTCTAAATATTAGCGTATATTTCTCTGAGCTCTATATTGTTTATTTATATTATATTTTATTGATGAGCTTTGGTTGTAGCTGTTATATGTAATCCCTGAAACTTTTATAGGCAAAGTGTCTGGTATAATTTAGTGCTTAATAATTAAGTTTTGGGCTGACCTTGTGGGTTAGGAACCAACTTTGCCCAAATAAGTGACTATTCATTTTACAAATAATTATTTTGAAATTTTTAAATTAATGCCTTAAAAACGTTAGTCATTTTATAATACATTTGTCAAAAAAGTCATTCTATAGTGCTTACTGAAAATCGTAAATTTACTGTAATGACTGCAGCCTAAAGTATACAATCTTTGTTTATTATTAAACATAAATAGTAAAAGCTTCGATTAATGACTACGGTAAAGGAATAAAGATGGTCGTAGCCTTTTTGATCTAAAAGTTTCTAAATCACTAAGCTCAGCTGAGCTCAAATTAAAGTGAAAATTAGACAAATAGAGACTAGTTGTCAGTGCCACTTGGATACCTATAAGCATTAAATCTACAATTAAAGCTTAAACGTCTTATTTGCTTTAGGAATCTTGTCAATTAGATCTGTAAATTTAAAGTTTTACTATGATTGCTCCAAATAATAGTTATTTTGTAAAATATAGAATAATAATAACTTTATAAATATATATATATATATATATATATATATATATATATATATATATATATATATATATATATATATATATATATATATATATATATATATATATATATATATATATATATATATATATATATATATATATATATATATATATATATATATATATTTTGGATATTACGGAAATATGAAAAAAATATGAATTAAAAGGAATGAAAGATCAAAAGATATAATATTAATTAAACAATATATGACTTTTGGCATTGTTTCTAAATTAAATGTCCTTAATTGAAATTCACCAAATTTTCCCGACAGTTTCCTTGTCACAGTTTCCAGTAACTCGTTATGTTATTTAGAATTTAACGGTTGAATTGATTGTTGTGTAAGAGTAACTTTTGATAAAATTTGAATATATTAAATATTATGAGTTTTTCCTCATAATATTAAATATTATAACGAAAATATATCAAATAAAAGGGGGGAACGGAGTGTCTTAACACTAGGTCCTTTATCTGTGTCTATCTGTATATGCGAAATAGCATGGAACTATTCATTTATTTATTCTAATATTTGTCGTTACTATTATGACCATGAAATACGTAGGTAAATTTCATACACAAACTAGTATTTTTTAAATAATTATCAAACGCACTACTATAGATTATAAAAAGAACACATGTCAATATAAAAACAATGCTATTAAAAGAATGAAAAAGTATTAATGTAAGAGATTTTAATTACTTTAGACATATAATATGATATAAAACAAAGTTCGTTACAGATATATACATACATATATCACGTATTTGGACTCAACGCAAGTAAATTCAATTTATTTTTGGCGTCGCGATGAGATTTCCCATATGGATTCAATGTTTGTCGATATATTGAAAAATATATGAAAAAGTTACTGCAAATAAAATTATAGAGGCTTAACTGGATAGAATTGTACAAATAAAAGTATTACATAGATAAATGAAAATATTGGCTTTGTCGGTAAATTAATATAGACAAACATTGTCATAATATGATACAATAATTTATAAATATTTATGGATAAGTTATAAAGTAAATTGCAGGCAATACCGTAATGATCAGTATTATTACTATCTAGCTTCGGCTTTACTTTACTAAAATAAAAGTATTAATGTAATTTACATGTTTATTATAAATTATTATACTTTAGCGTTTCTTATCAAAACATTCGAAAATATTGTGCAACGGAAATACGCGGCTATTTCCTTTGCGGAATAGGGTAAAAATTGAAAAATTGGATTACACAGGCAGTCACCAATGGAGGCCATATTGGCTACGCTATGTGTCGTACCGACTGAACCTTCCTTTGTACATTGCACAATTTTTTTAATCACTAGGTATTGAGTTAATAACTATTCTGTATATAGTTTTCATTAATTTTACTTCGATGTTTTTATGATGCAAAATAAAATACCGTACGGTATTTTATTGGAATTTTATTTTATTTTTTTTGAATTATTTTAAAATGAGGTTTCAAAAGTAATCCTTGAGCATATTTAGATATAATGACAATACTTATTTATTTATTTATTTAGCTTCACGCTGTATCCCGTAGCTTTACCCTATATCGTAGGTTAAAGTAACCTAGTGTTTGACACTCCGTTCCCCACTTTCCGCCATTCAAGGCATTGCGTGCAAGGCGCGGTGCTCAACGCCGCGCTTTGACTTGTTGCCAGAGCGAAGAAAATGAAAATAATTCAAGTGGGAACCGAACCCACAAAAATCGTTGCGTTTACGCTGTGCCTCTGCGCCACGACGGTCCTTTACATTGCACTTAATCGATTATAATTAAGTATAATTCATCATTGTTACATGACCTCAGTCATTCAAAAATTATACAGTATTTATAAACACTGTATAATAACTATTATAATGCTAACTAAACTTATTTCATATAAGTTCTACAAATTATTTTTAATGTGTTTTTTGTGTTTTAGTAGTACTAATGATATTGTTTTTTATGATAAAGAATATATTAAATATAACTAACTTACAGATTAACGCTAAGTTATCTTTTGTTACCAGTATACCTGTTTGCACGAGAATTTGTTCCACTACTTGTGCGAAGAGAACGGCGGCGCTGTAACCCTACCTGCGGCTAGAGGCGACGACGCCTGGAAGATATACTTCAATGAAAATCCTGAAGAAATTGTCGATGAGTTCGCTATGAGATATGGGATCGAGGCTATTTATCAGGCTATGACGTGAGTTCGATTTACTTTATACTTTAATATATTATGTCAAAGCATATGATTTATGTTTCGCTTTCAAGTACACAATATTGTACAATATTGTGTGTTCTCTACATATTTCGAATAATAATATTGTTGGCTATTATCACTTTCAAATATTTTTACTTTATAAAATAAATATAAAAATAATGCGATATATTTTTTTTATTTTATATAAAATCATACACATCTTGTACTCATTAGATAAAATATAAATTACACTCGTACTTAAGTCTATCTGTTGTCCAAAATACCCTATTGTCATAATAGATAGGAGATGTGGGATGTATATAATACTTAAATGCAGAACTGTTTTTTTTTGTTTACGAATTTTAAAGCAACTAGTGATTCATTTCATTCCTCATTTATTACAGACTGGCATTGTAATATTTAGTGGCAAAATTAAATGCTGTGCTTATATTTCTACCAGATTGGATAAAAGTAGAAATCTGGCCTACCAACCACTACCGTTACGTATACATCGAAACAACCCCGATTGGGCAACAGTGGCGTCAAATGTAAAAATTTAAAACAATGTTTATTTTTCAGCCATTTCCATTGTCTGTCAACAAAGTATTTGTGTGCGGGAGTACCGGCCGTAATGTCCACGTTACTGGCTAACATCAACGCTTACTACGCCCATACTACAGCTTCCTCTGCTGTATCAGCATCTGATAGATTTGCTGCATCCAATTTTGGAGTGAGTAGAATTAGTATTATATCTAATTGAACCAAATTATATCTGTTGGTGTTTTACATTAACAATTATTTGGTACATTAATAATGATTTGGTTTTGCATTTATTGGCATTAAATATTCTATCAGTGTTAAGCATAGAAGAGGAAATAAGGAGAAATGAACGTTTAAATTTCACAAATTTTGTGAAATTGTTTAAATAATCTCATTTCTTGCTTTGTTTAATTTAACTAAAATAAGGCAGATGAAATAGCCTCAGCCTCTATGTATATAATCGAGACTAACAAGGAAACACGCTAAACCTATATCAACAGAAACACAATAGGCTATAAAATACGTATCTATAAATTATCTCGTTGACTTTATAGCTGAGAGATTTTATTGTCCACTGATACTGGCCGGTAGTAAATAAATATTATCTTCGTACGAATTATTCGAGTTATATCTTTCTTAACAAAGTCATAAACATACTTTCTAAGTAAACTGAGCAGTTGGTTTAATGTATGAAAGTACTTCTTTAATGAAATTGATGAAGATGGCTTGTTCTAGTCAAAATAGGTTAATAATTAAGAGCTCAGTCATCTACATCATAATTTGTAAATAAAAAATTAATATTTTAATTAGTTTAAATTACCTTCAAATACACATTAAAATGTTAAATCAAGAAGATAATTGCCAATTCTGCTAACCCAAAATTCCAGCAATAAATCAACTTATTCATTATATTACACGTTAAGGGTAAGTTTTATTACGACAACGGGTCTTTATGAACCTCCAAAACCCTTTGCATATCAATGTAATTTTAGATACATTACGTGTCTAATTTCAACGATCGAGGTTATTGCTCAATAAAAAGATAATTTAATGTGTTAATATATACCTACATAATTTTGTGCTGTGATAAAAATGATAGCTAATTTAAAGCGACAGAAATTATGATATCATTGTGTTATAGTAAAGTAGATTCTTACCGCATTTTATGATTATTTATTAATTTAAATTCATATAGAAGAAAATTTATATTTACATATACCATGAAAGAATGCATATATATACACTATCAAAGTGATTATCGCCGTCTTTAGTTTTTAACTCGAAATCTGTATCTCATTACACAAATCGCAACCAAATCTGTAGCTCATAATTGTGTGAATTTCAGTACTTCAGAGCATACTGTTATGCTAAGGAACTAAATTTATATCGTTACCTGAATACGTATTGTGTTGCAACTTCGTAAGTCCGTTCGTGTTTGCTGAATATTAACTAGCTTGGAGCATACAATTCTGGCACATATTCTCCACACTAATATTGCGTTTTGAACATGATAGCTGGATGTATGTAGGAACGTGGGTCCTAGACTCATTTAATCTCATAGTACCTATATAGCTGTACACTTTGAGAAAGGTGTCTAATAAATTTTCTTGGTCGATTTATTTTTAAAATAAAAATAAAATAAAAAATATGATGCAGGGTATATTACATTGATAGCTAGTTAAACGAAAGATTTACAATAGAAATGTTTTAACAAAAACGTTACTTCAGTCATAGTGATTGAAAAATTTCATACCCCAAGAAAGTATTGAATCCATAAATTAATATTAATAGAAATAATATTTTACTTATTGTGACTTCCTAGGATTTCAATACCATGATAAAATATTAACTTTTAAGATCAAGTAAACTTATATATTATAAACCGAAATGATCTTACAGAAAGAAAAGTTCGTCAAACTACTCGACCAACTGCACAATTCACTTCGCATCGATTTGTCGATGTATCGCAACAACTTTCCTGCCTCCAGCGCTGAAAAACTCATGGATCTTAAGTCCACTGTCGATCTTCTAACCAGTATTACGTTCTTTAGGATGAAGGTAAGTTATTTACTTTATTATTAAAAAAAAAACTACGCAATAAAGTGAACACATCTTATATTTAATTACTAATTTCGCAAGTTACATCATTTTTTTGTTGTTTTTTTTTATTTTTCTAATTCGAGAAAATTTATTGATTATCGATGAAGATGTCTTGCCATGATGTTTTGCTATTTTTCATTTATTTAAGTAATTAAATTTTTCAGGTTCAAGAGCTTAGTAGTCCACCTCGCGCCAGTACAGTAGTCAAAGACTGTGTCAAGGCCTGCCTTAGATCTACATATCAATTCCTATTTGAAAACTGCTACGAACTGTATAACAGAGAGTTTCAGGTAACTGTAGTTTAATAATTAAAGTTAAATATTATGTAAATCCCTTTTTATTATATTTATAATATATAACTAATTACTCTATTTTTGTAAACAATATTTCTAGGCCTTCAAATTATAATAAGATGTAGATACTGTATTTTTCGTAGACAGTTTAATATTATATAATATTTATTTTACCAGGTGGATCCAAACGAAGCAAAACGTGACCCAGCAGACCACGGTCCTCAATTAGACTCATTAGATTTTTGGCACAAGCTGATTGCTCTCATCGTTTCCGTTATAGAAGAAGATCGAAACAGTTACGCACCAGTTTTAAACCAGTTTCCGCAAGAGTTGAATATTGGACAGGTATACTGGATTTACTGTAAATCATTTACGAATAAAATATGACTATAGAAAGCCATCATATCCAATTTTCAGTAACACTTTATTTCTTGTAAAGCTTACATAAATACTAATTTTAACAAATAAGCATAAAATAACAAAACATTAAATAACAGAAAATACCGAATTTGGTTTAAAAGTATGTTAAAATATAATGTGTGAAACTATTATACATTTTGATATATACTTTTAAAACTAAAGCTAGTATTTTTTAGGTTTTTTACAAATATATGCCGATTTTGTTGGGTAAAAATACATATATATAATTTGTTTCAGCTATCAGCAGCAACCATGTGGTCACTATTTGCCGTAGACATGAAGTACGCCCTCGAGGAACACGAACAGCATCGGCTCTGCAAGTCTTCCGCTTATATGAACTTACATTTTAAGGTAATTTATATTGTTTAAAAGCAAAGTATATTATGTCGACGTTGGAAAGCGTACATGCTATAACCTAAAAATTTCCAAAATACATACAATACATAAATACAATTTCCATAATAATCTTGTTAAAAATATGTACGTTTTTTTCATAATTCTCTCAGACCATTTAAAATGTATTTACAACTAAAAACTTTTTATAGGATATTTTGTTTTTGTACCGCAAAATATAGAAACTATACCACAAACACTATTTTTTACATCACAACATTTGATCCTGCTACGGTTACGTGGTGTTAAGCTACGGTTTTTATTTCAAAATGTAAAACGTTATTACAGTCTGATGTTAACTTGAGTATTATTACTGATTTACAGCAATAACGCTATCCAGCATCCATGTATAAATTGTGATTAAAATACTTTTTTAATTTTATCTTCTGACAAGTTTTTTTATTCTTATCATTCTTATCATTGAACGCTTTATGCCTAGTCAGAAAAGTCTTCAGCTATATATTATGCATCCCGGGTAAAAAAATAGTTTTTTTTCTTACTTGCTTGAGGTAAGAGTAAGAGTTATCTTATAGAAATAAAAGTAAATAACACTTTTGTTCCTTGTTTAGTTGTGATTATTAAAATAGAAAAATATTTACTATAAACGATCAAGCAATAATCTTAACTTCCCAGGTGAAATGGTTGCATACAAACTACGTTAAAGACGTTCCTCCATACTGCGGCGCGGTGCCGGAGTACCCGGCGTGGTTTGAACCCTTCGTGATGCAGTGGCTCAATGAGAACGATGACGTGTCCTTGGAATATCTCAATGGAGCTTTCAATAGAGATAAGAAAGATGGAGTGAGTATAATACTAAATTAAATAAAGGATTTAGAAATATATAAATTACTATTGTACCATACATTATATAATAGTAAATATTTGTAGTGAATTTGTTTATAATCTTTTTTCTTTAATCTGATAATAAAAGTAATAATATGATATATTAATGGGTTTGAAAATTCTTTATATAAAAACTATCTACCCGTACAAACAAGTATGTGTACTATAAAACAAATTATGATTCCAGTTCCAAAAATCTAGTGAGCACGCTCTCTTCAGTAACTCAGTGGTGGACGTGTTCACTCAGCTCACACAGTGTTTCGACGTAGTGTCCAAACTCGAGTGTCCAGATCCGGAGATATGGAAGCGATATATGAAGAGATTCGCCAAAACCATCGTCAAAGTGCTCATAGCGTATGCAGATATCGTCAAAAAGGAATTCCCCGAACATTTGAAGGAAGAGAGAGTGGTAATTCGATTTATTTAGTTATATTTTATGATTTATTTAAATAATCTAAAACAAAAGGGCTATTTCAAATAAAAATACTCTTTCTATTAACTTCACTTCTTACATGTAATAAATAAATATAATATTAAAAAAAAAACATTGTTAATATAACATTTCGTGTTTTATTTACTATCGATATAAAGTATATTTGATAATATTTCTTTAGACATATAATATTTATAATATTCTGTGAGCTATTTTTAATTTAACCTGATAACGATCGCCCCATCTCATAACAATAGGCTTGCATCTTAATGAACAACATCCAGCAACTTCGGGTTCAATTGGAGAAGATGTTCGAAGCTATGGGCGGAACGAAATTGGAGCGCGATGCGGCTGATATCCTGAACGATTTGCAGGCGAGCCTTAACAGCACATTGGATCAGTTGGCCTCTATGTTCGCTAACAGGTAATACTACCTTACTTACTTTATATAACCTATTTAACCTAATTCACTCTATTAAAATCACACGCATGTATAAAAAGTTAAATAAAATTATTCAGAATAATTTAATGTTTTTTATGATAATGCAAACAAACATTATGAGTATAAAATTCATTATGGTTATCTTAACAGTATCTGATGTATACAAAATGACTAATTAGAAAGTTGAGAAAGTCAACAAAAACATAATTACAGAATATATAACAATACAATTGTACTGTATACTTAATTTATATATTTAACTTACATAATTCACTAGTTATTTGAAACACACTTTTATCAGGAAATATAAAAAAAACATTGACCACCCCTGGCCTGAATCCAAACTAACTAATACACATATTACAGCCTAGAAACCCGCATAACAGCCAGTGTTAAAGAGCTGGGAGAGTTGCTCCAAAAGGTGGGTGGTGGCACGGCGGTGCCCGGCGCACCACAGCCGCCAGCGCACCATGAAGCGGACGAAGTGCTACGACCTTTGATGGATATTTTGGTAAATAGCTTATTTATCTTTCTATGGTGAATACGCTATTTTAATCTTCAACTTCAAATCGTTTTTTTATAAAAATGAATATATTAGTGACATTCTTGTGACTAATATTTTGTATTATGTAATATAATGACCAAGAAATATTTTAATAATAATATAATGTTATTGCTATTCATCTAAACGCTTAAACCTAGTGAGAGGTTGTTCTGACCCTTAAAGAAAAATTAGAAATACCAATACCATACCAAATAATTAGAAATATATACTGTTAGTTGTTATTTTTATGGTCAATTGTCAGACAAAACTAACTTTATAATATTTTCAAAGGACGGCTCGTTGACAATGTACGCTGAATCCTGTGAGAAGACTGTCTTGAAGAGGTTGTTGAAGGAACTGTGGAAGATCGTGATGAAGATTCTTGAAAAGACTGTCGTACTGCCGCCAATGACGGATAAGACGGTAATATCAAAAAATATTGTTCTTAGAGAAATTTACATTAAAGCATTTATTATTTTACCCTAATATTACACATTAGTGTATAATTGTTTACGAGAGATATTAGAATTATTAAGCTATTAACATTCAATTTCATAACTTTATTAGATTATTAACCTACTAACTAATTATTTTAATTAATAATTAATCATTGTTATTTTATAAAAGTTACAAATTTAATATAACGATAGATATATTAATTAACCTAATTGCATAAAGACTTAAACATTAATCTCGTCGGTCTAAAAATGTTTGTCCCAATTTCAGATGATGCTAAAGAATCTTACGAACAATGCGAAGAATTTAGCGGCGAACGCAAAGATCGAGGACATGACGCAGCTGTTCAAGAGCACGGTCGGCAAACAGGATGTCAAACATGCACTTTCCGGCGTCATGGATATTTCCAAAGAAGTGAGTCATTTAAATGAAATTTCCTACCAAGCTTATTAGAAACGAAACTATTTATAGACCTATACAATACTCTCCTTGGAATTATCCCAATATGTGTACATTAGTACCAATAAATTATGAACAATTATTGAAATTCACGCTGAAGACGCTGTATACATTTCACACTTTTCATTATGAATGAAAGATGGTTCTTAAAACACATTATGTACAACTCAAATATTTGTGACCATTTAAATTTGAAATATTAAAATATATTTTTTAATTTCTATATTTAAAGTTATATATAAAAAAATAAACTATTTGACCTAGCTCAGTATTTAAAAAAGAATGTTAGTATTATAAATAGGAACAATTTTTACTCTGCAATATGTACATATTTATTTTTTTACAGCATTTATCTGCAGAGAAGAGTTTAACACCAAAACAATGTGCAGTATTAGACGCGGCTCTCGATACCATCAAGCTATACTTCCATGCGGGTGGAAATGGCCTCAAAAAGACTTTCTTAGAAAAGAGTCCGGAACTTCAGTCCCTTCGATACGCCCTCAGCTTGTACACACAGACCACTGACACGTTGATCAGAACGTTTGTTACCAGTCAGCAAAATCAAGGTAATAAGATGCGATCCACAATTTTTTACCAAAATAAATACAATATTATGTACCATATTTTGAATTTTTCGCCAATGAGATTGGGAGAATATATTTGTAATAATGTTCTTTTTTATATATAATATTAAAACATTTAGTGCAATTATGAGAATGGAAAAGTACGTCATCACAATATAAGACAATTCTAAATATAAAACTAAGCTATGAACTATAAGCAACAAAACTAATAAAATATCCATGGTCATACTTAACAGATGCAGCGGTAGCCGAGGAAGGCAGCGTGGGAGAGGTATCGCTTCAAGTAGACCTGTTCACGCATCCCGGCACAGGAGAACATAAAATCACAGTGAAAGGTAAAGAAAATCGTAATAAATTTAAATACGATGAGATTAGTTTATCATAAGTTGTAATATCTTAACTTATATCAGAAATAATAGGAAGAAATTAATAATGGAGAGTAAATAATTAGTAGTTACTTAATTTCGATACAGTTTATTCCAAAATAAACATTGTCACTTGCTCTCAATATGTCACATTTCCAAAATTTTTTTACCATTTTTAGTGGTAGCTGCTAACGACCTGAAGTGGGTGATTGCCAGCGGTATGTTCCGTCCCTTCATCGAAGTGAACCTCATCGGTCCTCATCTCGCTGATAAGAAAAGGAAGTTCGCCACTAAGTCCAAGAGTAACAACTGGAGTCCTAAATTCAATGAAACTTTCCACTTGTAAGTTATTTGTATTCTATTAATTTAAAAATTTTATCCAGTTAAAAAATCCCTATGTTATCTATATATTGTTACTATAATATTATCATAAGTTTTAGTACAGTCAGTTAAAGTTTAGATTCGTCGTCTTGTACTCTATATCCCGACAGGGAATTAATTGTTATTCACTCTTGTTATAGTAGAAAGTTAACGAGTTCCAAATAACAGTTACTAGGCTACTTAAGTCCAATAAAAGGATACCATACACCATGTCCACAGTATGGTAAGCGCGACAGAGCAGTTAGAATTGTTCGAGCTGCACGTGTGCGTGCGGGACTATTGTTTCGCGCGCGAGGACAGACTTGTTGGTGTTGCTGTTATGCGCCTTGCTGATATTGCTGAACAGGTAATGTTGAAATCCTTATTAATGTACATTGGCATTAACTGCATAATTTAAAAATAATGATAAATGTAACTAAATTTTACATATAATAATGCGTTCAAATTAATAAGTTTAACATATCTTACTAATAATATTATATGTATTAAAGGGATCATGTGCGTGCTGGCTCCCACTGGGCACTCGCGTTAAGATGGATGAAACTGGTTGGACGATACTAAGAATCCTGTCCCAGCGGCATAGTGACGAAGTTGCGAGAGAGTTCGTCAAGCTCAAATCCGAAATGCGAGCTGAAGCACCCACTGGTAGCCAAGGACCATCGTGAGAACCATAAACAATAACCGAGTGACAGAACCAATCCTTGTGGATATTCCAAACGCTACGACTGGGAAAAACCGGTTGTGATTATAATCATAGTAATAATGGAGCGTTCATTCTTTGTGAAAGAACATTCAATGCCTGTCATGATAAAACTGCGCTCCGGCGGTTACCGGTCAGTGCTCGTTTACGTTTATACTCTCGAGAGAGATCGTTTTGTAAATAAATTTACGATGTTAAGTTACGCGGATAGTAGAAATATTTTGCACAAATTCGAATCATTAGCCAAAAGACTGACCGTAGGCGGCCGGGCGCTAGTCCGCCGATGTTTAGGATTCCAGTAAAATATCGTTTTTAATAAGTCCACTGTTTGATGAAATACATTTAAATGACCTTAAATAACCTCCATGAAACTTTTGGGCACAAACGTTTTATTTCTAAATACAAACGCAATAGAACTTGTTGAAATTAAAAGATTGAAGATTGTATATACGTATTTCAATTGCCAAGCATTGGGCCAGTCTCATGGAGGTTCTATGAAATTTTGCTGGATTCCTAAAACTGTGTGTGGACGTCACACACGATTTACGTATTAATTCTACTTATATGGACCAAACTGTCGTTAATACAGACGCATTACCTATTCCTTAACCCCTAATATTAAATCAACATTATTTATCTACTTA
The DNA here is from genome assembly GCA_037127375.1 of Dione juno. Taxonomy (NCBI): domain Eukaryota; kingdom Metazoa; phylum Arthropoda; class Insecta; order Lepidoptera; family Nymphalidae; genus Dione; species Dione juno. The sequence continues at coordinate 7,449,415 of JAXRJS010000068.1, forward strand.
ATCATCTTATCGTTATATGTGTACAGTAAATCATATATGGCCTTATGTAAATGATTTCCCTCGTTTGTTGGTATACATAATATGCTTATGTCGAGGAACATGTAAAAGTATTAACGTATATGAGTGTTGAAATGCGATGCGAGTTTTGTTTCTGTTGTTAGAGCTCGAGTTAATGCACGTTTAGGAGATGATTGTTCTAAAATTGGATTAATATAGGTAGTATGATTTATCATAAATTGTACGGTCTCATCAACTTTTATATAAACTCCTTTATGTCCCGTTTTAAGTGATCCGCGATGTTGTGATCCAAATTGTATATAGGTATCAAATGTTTATCACCTCTCTACTTACTTTACGCTTGACCTGTTTAAACATCTTGTCTATTTCCTGTCTTTTGTATATTATTGAAAATTGTGATATTGTTATAATAATACATCATAACTCGTGGATATTTATGTGGACTTGCTTTATAAAGTTCATATGTATTAACTGTTAAAGCTTCTTATTTGTTCATCGCCCACGGCGGTTCTGTATCCGTTCTATTCACTTTCTATATTATTATAAATATTGTTCGTAAAATCCTTTAATATTAAAACTAATGTTAGACATTCAGTGCTCAAATATTTTTCGTTAGTATCGTGTTATAAAATGTACTCGTTTGCGATGGCAAAACACTATTGTAAAGGTTAATTCATACAAAACCAAGGTTAGCAAAACACACTGTGTGGTAAAATCACACAAACTGAAACATATTGTGTTTTCAATGCTTCATCGATACGTCTCATTCCATATCGATGAATTATGCTAAAAATATCGATGTATTTGTTATTTCATGAAATTTTCATTTAAAATTGTTTATATCAATTCTAAATCTCAATTCGTACAAGTATTATTCGCGGTTCGCTACTTTTGTTTAGATTTCATATTTTTGTACAACCGTGTTTTCGTTGTCGGTTGGCATTGAAAACACAATCAGGAAGCACATCACTTAACAAACACGGGAGTTAGATTTTCTATATATTAGTATTTATCATGGATTACATATCTGTAGATAGAATGTGGTTTGTCTAGTCCAAATCTCAATAATATATTTAAAGATAATATATTTACTCGTCATATTAACTAATTAATATCATTTCTGCGGTGATTTTAGCGGTTTCAATCGACTGAATCTGTTCGTAGTCACATTATCGATTTTTTTTTAATATTGAAGCACACAATACAATGGAGTTAAATATTATAATAACTATAAAAATTATTGTTTCATCGTTGTAAAAGATATATCTTCTCGTGTGCTTTATTACTAGAAATTGTTTAGAGCAATTGTTTTAGAAAAATATACCTAATGAATGGATAGAATTGATGTCAGGTTAATAATGTACCCAATATTTATATCCTATCAGCTTTATCAGTCGACATTTATTTAGAGTGGCAATTTATTTTTGAAACTTGACTTACTATAGCTACCGTGATTCGTATTTTAATAAATTTCTCGCTTTAACTAAATATCGGAACAAAATAATAGAGTTAATTACTTTTGAAATCGTTTTGCATTCACGAATGGATCGTTTTATATTATACTTACAAATTTAGGTCCTTACGTCCATCGCGATAATTGTACGAGCCATGGGATCGTCTATCTGCATAAACCTTTTAAAATTGTTTTAAACGTTTAAATTTTTTTATGAAATTTTATACTTTACAAGGTTATTTTTGATTACACCCCAGTTTATGAAGATATTGCGATCGAGCTAGAAATAAAGAAAAGCGCACAGCATTCATTCCATTACTATTTTATTACATAGACTTCATTTGACACATTAAAGAACCCTTTACCATTTGACAATACTTGGTAAATATTATTTGTAAGTGTAAAATGTGATGTCACATCAACATGATTATAAGACGTTTACGCTCCAATTCTAGTATTAAAATCACTAACATTGCATATATCTTTGTATAAATGCATATATGTAAATGTTACATGTTTAAACACATTATTGAATTTAGAATTTTTATGAAAAAAAATAAATAAATATCCGTATTTCAAATATAACATGGTGTTTTTATTTAAGTTGTATGTATGTGTATATGTATGTATATGTGAATATGTGCTAAATACCTTATTTTTCGAACAAAAAATGTTTTAAAGGAGCGGGATTTGAACTTGCGCTTCATGAAATCGTCCGTGGCCGGTAAAAATATTAACACACACTTTTGGTTGCCATATAATTTTTTTATCAAAACTCACGTACTCTACACTATTAGAGTATTACTTGATACATCAATGACTGCAACTCCTTTTATATAGCCAACTTCCAAATCCTCACTTGTCAGAAGACAAGTATTTCGAAATACACATATTACTTATTACCAAAAGGAGTTGGGATCTTACTTAGAATTTGGAGCTGCCATGATGAAATGTGTTGATATAATGGAGTGAGTTAAAGAACCATCACTAGTCTCATCTCAGCTATCTATAGCAGAATCAGGACTAGCGCTAGCCAGAGGTTCAGAGATGATAGCGAGACGAAGCGTTGCATAGAGTACAATGTCTCGAAAATTGTGCGGAAAACGAGGAACGTAGTGTGTTAAGAGAGTGAACCTATCCTGCTATATGAAAAAATAGGATTACAAATACTATTATAGCATTTAGTCAAATGCATTTTTCTTAAAAGGTAATCATTATTATCATACAAGGACCGCCCAAGTTTTTAGAACTCGTGACACACTTTTCTGTCACGATAATACAATGCACATATACTATTACTAGAGCGTCCTTGGATAAGTGGAGTATGAGTTCTGTAGTGCTGGTGTGTAGTGTATGTGCATGTGTATGTAATAGTGCACCTGTGTGTGCTTTTTTATATATGCACTAATAACTACTGGTACATTTTTAATGATCTGGTTTATTTCAATGCTATTTATCAATATAAAATGATAATATTGGAAGTACAGTGTTAATTCTTGAATGGTAATGGAGAATATAATTTGTTTTATTCATAATATTTTAAACTATTTAGGTGAAATTTTTGCTTTTTTTATGCAGGCGGCAATCTGTCTAATATATAGGATGTTTGAATCCAGTTTGTAGTTTGTAGTTTCTGCCACATTTGATTTTCTTATATATAGTCAATATCTTTGTTTTGCATTACATTTAAACGTAGTTTGTACGATTTGCATTAATTCACTATGATTAACATTCTTTACAAGTACAATTGTAGCACAAACACACGTGGCATAATATAAAACTAATTTACACACAAATAGATTTATTCTCATTAAAAGATTTTCAACATAAGTATTAAGATTAGTTCAATTGCAGTTGATCCTCTAGTCTAGTAGTAGCGTCTGACCGAAAACAAAAGCGGTATGGTTAATATTTATATTTTCACATCTATTTTCTAAAAAAAATACAATGTGACATAGAATTTTGCCAAATAATACACTATGTGTTACTTTCTGGTGGAAAGAAGAGAAAGGAGTATCTTAACACTAAATTCTTTCAGCATAACCGTAAAAAAAGAGACTAAAGAGAAGGTGTTACAAATTATATATTAAAAGGAAGTATGATTCATTAATTATTTACTTTTTAAATAAGAAAACCATTATGACATCAAAATTCTTCGAAATATTGTATTGTGGGATTAAACCTACGCCTGTTGTGTTTACGGTCAGATGCCATGCCGCTGCGCTCCAAGGGTCTCATCCAAATCCATACTTTATAAAATATCATATTTCTAAGATCCACCTTATTTTACCTCAATACAATCACCATAGGCAAATCGACCTCGCGTTAACAAAAACTCGCTGAATTCACAACACAAAATTTAAGAATCACAGCTGATATGCTATTTGAGTATTTCATTGGAACGTAGACACTCCTACATGTATGCACAGTGACGTCACGGGCATACTGGGCAAAGTCAAGTATTTAAACACGTCACTCATTCATAAAGGAAAGACTCACTGCAAGACTGGCCATCGCGCGATACACACGGCTGGTGCTATTTATATACATAATATATTACATATAATATTATTTGCTAGTGTTGTGCAAAATGAGCGGAAACTTCCTCACTATTCCTGATTCAGATGGCATGAGGCGTTCTCGGGTAAGGCTTCTTTATATAATGCTTGTTATGTACATGTCTCAGTGTAAAATGTTTGTTTACTTCATGCGATTTCTATTTAGACACATACGCACGTTCACTTTAGATCGTATGTAAAGCAATATTCATTTTAATTATGACAGTAATTGCAATATATTATTATATTATACTATAAAATTGAAATTATATATGAAATTTTAACTAATCTTACATACATACAGACAAATTTTACCTTATTTCATTCACTGAACCAGCCGTTTAGCGTTTAGTTAACTAACATAGTTAGTAGAAGGACTCTAAAATCCAGGCAGAAATACAATTATTTTGTTGCCAATTATATTCTTGTTCTTTAAATAAATAATGATATTGATATTCATATTTAGTACAATTGTCGGTAGGTGTCTACCTGAGTAAGTAATTTAATATATATTCTAGATTTAATTTATTAACTTTAGCCAAAATAATGAACCTTTTGAATAATAAGAAACATGTTTAAGGATTAAATTTTGGTCCGGTTTTTTCTTTGTTTAATCTTTCTCTACTGTTCGTCTTTGCGAAATAGTTATATAAAGAACATAGTACTAAGATCTCGTTCTAAGCTTGTAACCCATTTTTACATAGTAGATCTCAACTCTACGTCATTTCTAACCAGGTCACGGAAACGAAAAAAGACTTTTATACGTTTATATCTACTCGTATATAATATATCAAATTTAACATCAACGATGGCGATGGAAGATATAATAAAATACTGGACCTTTGTATTTCTTATATGCAAAATGAAATATATAAAATGCAAAATTCGTTCTGGATAAATACCATAAACAAATTTATATAAAAATAGCTCATAAGCATTTGACCAAGTACTAAATCTATCAGCACTTAAATATTTGAGCTAAATTTAGTTGTTTATATACATGCGAGCGATATATTATTGAAAAACAACAGTCCTTTTTACGTAAAATGCTGACGTAAAATTTGTATACAAAATATAACTTAAGTACATTTTTTATAGTATTTTTTTATTTCATTTCTATATAAAGTACTTTTTAGTACTACAATTACTAAAAAAAAAGATGATGCAAAATGAGGCAGAGAGTATCTATTGTCAAAAAGCTTTGACCTTTGGTGTCCGCGGCGTGTGGCGGAACTAGCGGAAATAGCGGAAAAATTAAAATAATTACTTTCCCGAGTGGACATCGAACCTATAACGATCATGAGTACAGACAAACTCGCGGCTCCGCTGTAGTAGTCTTTATAATGAGTCTTTATAATTAAATTGTTTGTGTCGTGCAATTTTGACAATATAAGAACTTTTCATAGTCATATCGCTAAAAAAATATATCATAATTATTATATATATTATTATTAAATATAAAGAATTTTATAGATAGAACTCAATTCTTGATTCAAATTCCGTTAATTACTAATAAGTGAACCGAAAATGTTGACTTGTATTTTTAATATCTATTCACGATTTATATCTGTTATTTCGGGAGTTGGAGCCAGCCAAGGAAAAAATAACATTAATTAATAAATCCATCAAATAAAAACTAATATTATTTTAAGTTACCTGGACTCTCACCTATAGTGTTGGTAATTGTTCTTGTTGTACATTAAGTAGTACTAGAGGACCAGTTGACGCGTGAATACGCGTTGCCATAGCAACGTTAATGCCACTTTATAAAAAACTTATTTTGTTAAACATATGGTAGTGTGTGTAATGCTTTATTTATTGATTAAAATGTACTTTATACGCATTATTATTGAATAATATTAGCGTTCTGGACTTCTCCTACACATAAACTATAAGTGTGCCAAATTTCATACACCTCCGTCCGCGCAATTTTCTTTTTTGGACCCAATTTTTCGTATAATTTTGAGGTCAATTTCTTTTTTAACTTTATTTAACTTCAACCTAACAGGCCCTCCATCCTACGATTCCAAAATTGATATTTTACGTTTGAGTAGCATAAAGAACATATTGTGTACAAAGAACTCTATACGTTACTATACGTTAAAATTCCCTATCCACGATAAAAAAAAATATATAGAATCAAAAAAAACAGTTTGCTTATCTACATTTTACTGTCTCAATAAAATTGTACATATTATATATTTTGTAACATGTTCCAGAATATATAATACAAAAGTAAATCGAAACAGATCTCTAAGAATAGCTACTAAGCAATCAAATTACTTGTCGCCTTACAATAATTTATAGACTACAATATTTGTAGTTTAATGGCTTAAAGCCCCTAAAAAAGACTGTCATGGCCCAGTGGGACAACATGTGATAGGACAGCTTACGCGTTAATTATGTATTTGACGCCCAATCGGTGGAATAATTTTTTTTTCTCCGCCCTGGTAAGACTCGCACGTCGCCCTAGTACTCATTGCTCTACCTTGATTTGTATATGCTTCTTTAGCTTATATCATCATTTTATATAAAAAGCTATTAACAATCCAGTTTCCAAATTCCTGCTTCCAGTCTTTTGAAATTCAATTCCAAGTATAATGTTGAAATTAAATATCTTATGTCAAGTGTTGAAAGTAGTGCTGTTCTTTAAAATATATTCCTTCTTAAATTACTATATCACATTTCGAATATATCGTTACAATATACTGCGAATAGGATATTTTAAAAGTTACGACAGTAACAGTGGATCAAATGTGACTAATTATTCAAAGAGCAAGAGTTTTTGGTACATACCTATAAGAAAAAGAAATATAAAAAATCTTTAGAAGACATGAAATATATATTGGTTATTAGCGGAACTAATATATTTATGGAACGCGAACGAAATATATTTATTAATATCAAAGAATTGTCTAACCATTTGTTTTCAATCCATTAGATCATTTTTCTTTCTTTAGTCTAATAAATAAAACAGTGATTCTAAACAAAATGTGCAAAGTATTTTAATCTAAAGTAACCGCTTTAAATATTTACATTAAACCGTGATGTTCTTCAGGAAATTTTTAAATTCCACACAATAGCATGCCACTGTATACTAGACAATTATTTGTTACAATGTCGCTACGCGTGGAACGACGCCAACAGCTAACGTAGAGCGTCGAATCCCTTGATTATAATAAAACGCGTAAACCAAATATAAAATGATCAGAATTACTGAATTCAAAGGTTAAATGAATCATAAAATATAAAATTCTCTACAAACTACAAATTGTTTTCTTTGTCAACATTTTTTTTTATTTAGACAAGGCTATCCTGGTGGATCAGACCCTGGTGGTCCAGTGGGACAGAGCTTGAATTTTACACGGTGGTTATGGGTCTGATTCTCATTTCAGTAGTTTAATTAACATTCATTTCTGGTAAAGTGAAGCTGAAAAGACATGTATAATTATGCCAAGTACCATATTTGTTAAAAATAAAACGCAGTGTGACTTCTTTTTAGCTTTTCAGCCTTTTGTAAATTATATCTGAAGCTACGATTTGTCGAAACAAATCAAGATTATTTTTTAAGGTAAAATTTGTACTCGCATTTATCCAACTCAGTCGGCTACACTACGACTGAGTATCAACTACGATATTTTATATGCCGATAACAGAATTAACAGTGCCTAAGCAGTACGTTGACCTTGGAGAACAGTATTGAAGATACGGTAGGGAGGTCACGTAAAAAGAAAGGAAGAAAGAGGTAAATGACAGTGGACGAGGTGAGAGAGCTACATTCTCTCTGGCTACCCCGTTAAGAATAAAGCGTGAAGCTATGTATTTATGTTTGTATGTACCTATGCATATAAAATCTACATATTTTGCAATCTTTCCCATTCGTAGACTACGTATGAGCGTACGAACTAAATGTTTTACTTTTTACGATTCATTTTATTTTCTTTACATCCAAATAAAGAGGGCAGCTTTAGTAAAACATTTTGAATGTAAAATTATAATCTGGTTCATCACAAATTATTTTGCACAGCTTTTTACTTGAAGAAAGTCTGTTTTACATGTGAAATGAAATAATTGATTGTACTAAGCAAAACTATTTACGTAACCTGCTACGTATATCTCATTTAAATACAGTGGACGTCTAATTTTAGCCTAAATAGCAGAAACATTCCTGTTGGCGCTCTCAGTGTCGGAAGTTTGACTCATCAGAGACGATCGCTCATAAGATCGCACTCAAGGTCAGCTCTGAATCGTTAACGACTCATTCAAATATTACTTTAATTATTTTTACAATTTTTGTATTTTAAATCTTATTATGTAGATTCTTTACTGGTAGCATTTACTTATATTTATATTATAGGTGTTATGTTGTATGTTGTTTTAAAATAATTTTAAAAAAGTAATATTAAATTCACACATTATATTAGGTATACTATCGTTTTTATTGAGGCCAGAAAACTCTATGGTTATTACAGGCTGTTAAGTCTCAAGTCAAGCTCAAGTCCTTTCTTTGATTATTATCAGTAATTATTGTTACGTTACAATACAAAGACAATAGTTGAAATTAATGTCTCAAAAATTGCCTTAAATAAATAAGAATAATAATTTACCACTTCATTTTAATTAGTAAAGCTAATTACATTATCCGAAAATATATGAAGCATATTAATATGTGGAAATAAGATTATTTAAATTGCATACAAATTACCTAGCTAGCGTATATTATTGTTGAATAATAAAATTGCAACTTTTATGTCGAAAAGAGCAACTGTTAAGTTTCTAGCTGGCTCTTTTCAACAGAACTGCCTTTTGAACCGGTGACAGTGACATGTTCAATCGACGGAAAAAAACCGTTACATAGAAACCTTTTGTAAAATCTTTTGAGATAGCAAAAAATCGTATTTTTAATTTCATAATAAATTAATAATACAATCAAATAAGGTAAATCATTTTAACTAGGTTCATTCAAACTAGAGGAAAGATACGTTTCATTAAAAATATATATTATTAACATTGTTTACAGTTATTCCGCGGAATAGCTGAAACTGAATTACCTGTTTTGTTCAAATAATATCCAACTAATACTCTGTAAATGCCACTGGCACTTATATCACAATAGATGTTACTTAATGGTTAATTGTTAATGTTTTAAAAAGATTTTACAAGACAATTGTAGATAATATTATAATAGGCTTTTAATGGTTCGATTAAGAAAATAAATCCATATCCAAAGTTAAATTTTCATACATAGATTATCTATCAAATCTATATTTCAAATCAATCAATCAAATCTATATGTGAGGGCTTTAAAAAACATACTAGCATTACTTAAAGAAAACATATAAAACTTTAAACGCAGCGGGATTTGCACCCGTGCCTCATGGAAACCGTCCAAGGCGTAAGGCAAGGCATAATCTAAAAAAAGTATATAAAATACATGGTAGTATACCATAAAGTATATGGAAATATTTTCAAAGAATCTTAATATAATTTAAATTCATCACAATTATGATAGTATCGGTTTTTCTTGCGACAACAGCCGCTACAGTCATTGTGACATAAGTCTTAATTAAATCCATTTGATGACTGGGCTGTCAAAAAATCTAATAGAAATATATAGTGTATTATATGCATAATATTATTATAAGACTATCAAACAATTCTAAAGTTATCTATGCAACGCACATAGTATATATAGATAGATATGAGTATGTGGAAAATTAATTTCAAAATGATATATAATGATGGCGAACTATGCGATTTCAGTCCAAAAGTCGGCAGGTGTTGGCAACCCGCGCGGAATAAATCTGTCTAATTATAATAAGGATTTACAAACGGAAACAATTTTACGTCGCAATATGTCTTGCAATGCGACTTAAATATAACGAACAAACATACATTTACTTTAGACTTTAGTATTCTCTTTACGAATTTGCCTAATAAGTAGCTAAGTATAAAAATATGTGAATTATTTACATATATATTAAGCTAGAGATCTACCACGATGGTGACTAACTCGTTGTTATCCATAGCGCACCAACTAGTTTGGTGTTCCGTTCTCTCTGTCTACTCAGCTAGGGATAAAGCATGAAGCTAAAAAAATACACTAAATTTCTTTACGTTGCCTAAACACAAGCTAGAAGAATATTTGTATTACAAAATTCAATTGGTTTCGAAATAATTTTATTTAGATGCTTAATGTTTGTTTCAACGTCGTAATGGAAATCTATTGTCAAATAAATCATATAAGCACCAGGAAGGAAGAGATCTCATATTATTCCAATAATTAAATAACGATGTAGATCTTTTTTGCGCTGAATGCTGTATACTAGGGGGTAGGCAGTAAAAATAAGTACCAAGACAACGGAGCCGTTCTTCGCTTTCATTTACAGTCAGACACCGTTCCACTACGTCTCGTCTCGTCCTCTACATACAAAAATAAATCAGTCAAGTCCGAGCTGGACTCATCCAACGAGGGTTCCGTACTAACTTCATGATTGTACGTCAGCAGGAAGTACAATTTATAAAACAATAAAAAATGGACTATATATGTATAGGTTTGTGTTGTTGTTGATTTTTTTGTGAAATACCTCTAAATTTACAATTTATAGGCGTTTAAAAAACACGGTGATTTTCATATAAAATGCGGTAAAATCGATGCATAAACGCTAGCTAGCTATTTTTAATTATGTTAACTTGGAAGTTTGATTTTGTCTTTGTTTCTCCGAAAGACTATAGACTATATTTGATATGCATTTAAGTTAGATACTATAAGGATTCCGGTTCTATCATCCTATAAGGATTCCGGTTTTTATTTTGGAATACGGAACCCTGAAAGTCATTAATATGTAATTTACTATGATATAGTATGCTATTATTAATATATACTGTAGATTTATTATCTATACATTTAAATAAATTGAAGTATCTCTTTGTAATTTTAATATAATTATATTATTTCAACTTCTTATTTACAAGTTACTAACACACAAAAAGACTATTTTAAATGCTTTCTCAGTTTGTCTTTCCGTTCGTCCAGGCTAATTTCTGGAACAACTAAACCGATTTTTATGATATTCTCACTGGAAGATAGGGGATGGTGTGGATACACGTAGTTTATTGATTTTATATTATTTTTCGTTATTTTTCATAGACAAAGTAATTCAAAAAAATTTTTTTATTTAAAAGTTATATGTAAAATACAATATAATATATTAGAGTTAATCCGAGGACATTGATCAAGAGGGCAAAGTTGCGAGCGGGTCGCTAGTATTATAACATAAATATATTATTTATTTTACTTTTTTTTTATTAAGGTATTAAATCAACATACACAATATTTTAAAAACTATATTTATGTTTTCCATATATTATTATGTTACCTTTAAATTCCATACCTTAATATACTATTTTAAGCAATACGGATATAACTGGTCCATAGTGTGTAAAAGAATCGGTGTTCTTCGAAAAGCTTTATTTTTCAAAGTCATGAGAACTGGTGCCGCAACATGTTAGTATTATATACATCAAATATATATTGACTAGTGTTTCGCTCGTGGCTCTGCCCACGTGGACAACACGATGATGACTACTTCGTTAATTCCTGTTTCGGTAGTCACAACCATATTATGTCTTTATTCTAAAATTCCTTCATATTCTGAATTGACTTTATTTTATACTAAGTAACAAACTAAAAAATTGAATTTAAATTTATTTACATGATTCAATTTAAATTGTTACGAGTTATAGCAACATTCAGTTACAGCTTCACGCTATTTCCTGAATATAGCAGGAAAGACAGAGGGAACCTGGTGTAAAGACACTCCGTTCCATATTTTCTGCTCTGTTTTGAGACAGTACATGCAGAGTAGTGGAACTCAATGCCACGCTGTGTTTTGATACCAGAGCGAGGAAATGAAATAATTAATTTACCTCCAGAGGGAATCGAACCACAGCCATCCTGTTTACAGTCAGACGCTATGCCGCAGGGCCACCATGGTCCCATTATTTTATAGCAACTTTTCTGTCAATCGATCTTAAGTATCTTAATTTGAAACAGGATAGTATGTAAGAATACGCGATTACGTTATTAAAAAGCAAATTATCGAGCAAATGAATTTGTAGCCTGGCATGCAAACACGACGCGTCTCCCCCCATTTCACTCTGGAGTTGTTTTAAATTTTAAATTTTTCAATTTTGTTCAAAATCCAAAACTTGTTTGTGATGAACACGATAAGAATTTCAATGCAATTTTATTATCATAAAAATGGAAAAGGTGAATCAATCTTAAAAGACTGCCATGTGCTTTTTTGTAGCACTTCTTGAGAGGAACATTTCGTTACATATGGTTTTGACGTAGCTATAAGCATTTACACTGTTCATACAATGTAAATTGACAAATTGTCCCCGTGTCTGCATCAATTTTCATTTGATCGCATCATAATGTTATACAGCCTATGCTACTCGCTGATAACAAGTGGAAAAAGAATTGGTGAAGTATTTTGAGAGTTTATCTATAAATAAAATAATATAAACAAGAAATCATATTTCTACCTCTTTATAATATTAGTATAGATGGTAATGGTAAAGCTAGATACTTGCTGATTAATAAAACAATCTGAAATCGAAAAAGGTTGCTCTATTCAAAAGTAGGTTAGACCATTCCAAGGCCCCATTATATATATATATATATATATATATATATATATATATATATATATATATATATATATATATATATATATATATATATATATATATATATATATATATATATATATATATATATATATATATATATATATATATAATTTATATATTATATGATTATACAACAATTTGTACCCAAATGCTTCATTCTGTATTCAGTGTAACGTGTATATTGAAAATGAATGTGATCGTATTTTTAAATATTCTACCATAAATACCAATACAAACCCTTTAGATTAAGCCCTTAAACTTTTTTTATATACATAAGTTAAGTATATTTTTATTTATTTTTCAGCTTCACAGTCTCTATCATTGTATATAACAGGGTAGGTAGAAACCTAGTGTTGAAACACTGCGTCCTCCACTTCTCATCTTTTGAAATATAGCTTGTTGAGTTTTGTCTTGTTACCAGAACCTGGACCTGGTGAACTTGAACTTGCTTTTCAATTGGCATTTGCCACCATCGGGTTTGTGTGGGACAAAAACTAAAAGGAATATAATATACCAACTTGTTTTATACAGATATAAACTTGATAGTTATATAGTTAGTATATCAGATGATAATATAATGATATGATACCACCGAACTGACCTGTTATTGGAGCGCAAAGTTAGGAAATAAAATTGATACACTTATTAATAATATCAAAAAATCTGAGCTCCTCAAAATGCCATATATTAAGAAGAAGAAAAAGATTCTGAACTCAATTAAATCATCTCGACATTTTATGATCATTTCACCTGGTGATGACCCTATCAATGGAACTAAAAGCTGGCTGATGAAGTCCTCAGCATGTTTTATGTACCTACATTTTTCTGCCGTCCTTAACGAAATTGACGCAACACTTGTGTGATTAACATAAACATCCCGAATGAGGATTAAAAGCACTATCAATCATTATATTTACGCGAGGATTGATATATTACTAGGTATCGTTTACACCTTGGCATTCCTCGTCATTTCAATTACATAAAAAGATGTACTTGTGTTTTATTTCGTTACTAAAAAGATGAATATCCAATTTAAGTAATATTATCCTTCATATTAAGTTCTTTCTGCCAACCCGGCTATATATATATATATATATATATATATATATATATATATATATATATATATATATATATATATATATATATATATATATACGTCCAACGTCCATACCACGTTGAACACACCGGTTCTCGTTCGATCACCGAAGTTAAGCAACGTCGGGCGCGTTCAGTACTTGGATGGGTGACCGCCTGGGAACACCGTGTGGCGTTGGCATCTCAGAGGGTGTCCTGTCCGATATTTGGTTTCCGGCATACGGGTACGCGACCCCGGGACCTCGAGCCACCACTTTCATAACCCGATCCAATCCATGTAAGTGGTGTCCCTCCCCTATATTCCAAGTCTTTCTGCCTCTTATTCCCTTTCCTTTCTTGGTTTCTCCCAGTAATGGGTTTGGAGGTCAGATGGCAATCGCTCCACAAAAAACCACTTCGCCACTCATATGGACCGATTGGTCTTAGTCGGAAGGCAGACCCTGGCAAAAAGCCGGGACTAATGCCAGGAAGAAGAAGAAGATATATATATATATATATATATATATATATATATATATATATATATATATATATATATATATATATATATATATATATATATATATATATATATATATATATATATATATATATATATATATATATATATATATATATATATATATATATATATATATATATATATGCGGGATATAATAAGAATGTTAACTTTATTCTTAATCTTAACTTAAGACCTCTTCTTGAATTGTTTTATTATGTATAAATTAAACACGTTACAGTTTTTTATAATCTATATTAAAGCTTATGTATGTATAAAAATGTACATATATAAAGTTAGTAGTAAATAAAAGCTACTTTGGTATTTATTTCGGTTTACTTCATAAATATTTGCACAAAATATAGGAAATCGCCACAACTCGAGCAACGATGTCTGAAAGGGTTCATGTTTATGTGTTGAAAATTTGTGTCAACCGAAATGTTAAAAGCTTTAGTTTCGAGGCAAAATATTTTTAAGGTTACTTTTTAGATTTAAATATAGATTTCTATAGTAATTTTTGATACTTACATAGTATATGATAATTAATTAGATGAATATTGTCTGTCGGCTTAATCCCCACTCGAGAAAAGAAATTATTTTCGATTTCTTACTGAGATATAAGACAACAATACGATACTTGATTTTAATTATAAGATACAATATAGAAATACTGATATACTGAAATATTATAAAAACATATATAATTTTTATTTAAACTTATATGTTAAAAACTTTTCTATATTTCATTTTCATTATGAATTATATTTTAAAAGTAATTAAATGTAAATAAATGTAGTTAACATATAACGAGATGTTAAATGAAAGAAATCATTGGACTGCATAAAAGTTCGTGCAATCTTCAATATATTTAAGGAAAGTGTATGGATAAAAAATCTCTATTCTCATATTAGTATCTTTCCTGGTTTTGCCCTTAAAATTAGAGTTTATGTATATAGGAATTTCAGCGTTAATGCAGTGCTGGAAAACAGTACTAATAGAAACTTGCATGTATCTAAATGAAGTTAAGCAATAATTGCGTCATATATAACTAGAACAACAAAACACAGGATTAATATAGGATTTTTAAACATAAGCTTTTTATATATTAAATACAAAATGAATTACATGATAATTCATTATTTTTCCATAATATAATTCTTTTAAAATAATCTATATCTTGGTTTGAGTAAAGTTCTCTCTGTTTGTATAATACAAACGATATTAGTATAAACTTTTACATTTCATCTGTCAGTATATTATAAAGAACATTTCTTTTTCTGTAATCAATTCAAATTTTCAACACTATTCACTATAGGACGGTAATCTAATGATACCTCGAATTATTCTATTTAAATAAACATTATGAAAAGTACTTCTGAAATTCTGAATCCCATATTGAAAGCAAAAATCACATTAAGCTCTCGCCGCAATTAGATTGAAATATGAACGACTTAGCGTAGAATTTGAATGTTTTAACAACGCTTAACAGCTAATAATACTCGACACAACTTCTTTGTTCTTCTAGTTTGATTGTTATTTATTTTTGCTGGCTCGTCTTTACATACCTAGAGTCTGAGTAAGATTACTTGGACGTATTTTTGTACGTTATTATTCACGAATTAGACACGTAAAATTTTGTTTGAAAGTTTGAAAGTATTTTTTATAATTTTTAAATACTGTACCTATAATATACGATATGTGGGATATAACAATATGTGCATATCGTATTTTTATAATATAAAATAAGTTCTTTTATTGAATTATACATTGTCTGATTGTGAAAATTAAGAATTTTATTAAATTCAATATCTACATTTGTTTGGCAATCACTATTGTGGTTCACACAAAGAGAACGCAACCAACAACTTACTCCATTCATCGCTTTTCATATAAAGGCTTCGTATATGGAGTGGCTAAATATAAAGGTTATTAACTTTTAACAACAAAACCAAATGTTAATTTGAGTGAGTAGCGTCTACTTATTGTTATTTAGAGATTTCACATTGAACAGTTTATGTTAATAAAACTTTGAACACTATATAACGCAACTATCAATTAAGTGTTTCAGCAATAGCTAAGAGCTAACATAACAGCAATATTAAAATAACAGAACAGAGCTTATGTTTAACGTACACTTTAATACTTAATCTTCCTTGTTCCGGACAAATTAGCTTTTCGTTACTTGTATCTATGAATTTCTAGACATGCTAAAAGCTAAAAAAGTTAGAAAGAGGTACAAAAGTAGTTATGTACTCTACAAATTACTTTTAAATATATTTCTAACATATGTGAATGGCTTTAATAATTTATATTATATTGAACGTATATTATATAGTTCACATAATAACCGCAAGCCTGGCGATAGTGCTGTCATTAAAATTACTTTCAAGTTTGAAATTGTTTAATTTATTGACCTCAAGGCATACAGGTCAAGAAAATTTATAAACATATTGCTCTTATTGGAAATCGAGCTTGTAAGCTCGATTTCCAATAAGAGCAATATGTAGACACAGAATTATATAGACATACACAAACCGCATCATGATGCTTTTTATATACATATTTTATCTTTGTTTGCAGAGTTCATCATTAACAGATTTAATATCAGCATTCGACAACAAAGCTCAAACACACAGTGAACTGCAAAAAATAACTGCGTTCAGCGGTCATTTTGATAAGAATTCCAAACCTACATTCTCAAAGGACGAATATGGCAAGTAAGTAAACTACTTGTATTAGTAAACTAATTGTAGTAAATATTTTTTCTGGACAACTGGCAACATTTTAGAATATTTAATTATTTACTTATCTGTAGACCTTACCATGTCTATCACCGTGTTTTCATTAATTGTTCTACCATAATGTGGAGAGATGTGTGAATACTAATTTATTTCAAGATATGTATGTAGATGGTATGTACAGTAAAAAAAGTAAAAGAATGAATGTATTTTTATCCGAAACAAATACCGAATAGCCGTGTCCAAATATTTTACGGTACTCCTCCTTACGCGTTTTATTTTCAAATATTTACTTTTACAATGGATATTTTGCAGAACCGCATTGCGTTTGAATTAAAAAAGTAGAGCTAATTTTTAACACTGTAAATTTATTCATAAAGCTTTGTTAAATAAAATATAACCTATTATTATCTTAAAAATTTAATTATGAAGTTGTTTCATTCATTCATTCAAGGAATGTAGTATATTTGTTTAAACGTGTCCTAAAATAGCTGGACGTTGGTCTTTAGACTAATAATCGCACTTTTAAATCAAATATTGTCAAGAATTTGTAATATTATCTTATAAATTTAAAAACTTAAAAAAGTTATTTGTTCTGATAAAATTAGTTATTGTTATTTGTTCTGATAATTTATATTGTCCTTATGTAAATTCTGCCTTAGTATTGAGTAAAATCCTTGTCCCGTATATATAGTGCGGTGTTGGATTCCGCCACTTGATACGATATAGTGTGTCTTGCCAGATCGCGTAAAAAGATATTAAAGTATTACCTCGAGTAAAAATTGATCTCACAGTCTTTATAACCCGACAATGTCGCTCTACGCACGCACAGTATCTTCTCTAAAACATAATTTTATTAATTTTCGTTGTACAGCTTTGTAGTATTAACATAATTCCATACTTAAGTGATCTGTTTAAGTTTGTTATTAAAATTTAGGCAAGTCTACGATATCTTTTAAAGTCGGTATATATAAACATTTAGGATTTCATCTGAGGTTTGTTCTTTGTACTGATCATTACCACTATAACTATTGCATATGCCGTCTGCCCCTATAAATAAACATTTAAATCAAATATAAAAATGAAGTATATTTCGTGGCTTGTGGCTTTACCTACTTGGGCTAAACTTATATACTACGCATGTGCTATAGATATACACTTTTCTTATCTCTCTATAACATGATTCTGTCTGAAAACGGCATTAAAATAAACGGTTTTAAAAAACGCTTTCACAAATTATAACGCGGTTTTATCACGTAATGGTATATACTTTGAAGGATTTAAGCTTTTAAATCTGGAAAGCGACTTAGTTTTATACTTTGAAAATATTATATTTCAATCATAGCTCCTCCTTATATCTTTATGTAGCAAATAAATTGTAAATATTACAAATTAAAAAAAGAAAACAGAAATTTCTTAAATATAAATAGTAAAAATTAAAGTACTTTGAACTTATTGGAACACATCTATCTACAAACAGATCAAATGGAGAAAAACGTACCTCTCTCTGCTCATTAAACATTAAAAAGTTATCTACTTAAATAGGCGCCATCATTGAGAACTTTTGCCACTACCTATTGTTTACTTCAAACTTCAATAATAAATTACACTGTCTAATTAATCGTACTGACTATACTGGTCGTTGACTCTATACAACATGGAAATTTTGAGTTTTAATTAATTTAAATAACACAAGGTTTCAAATAGTCGTATCTTAATTAAAATGTTACATTACAGTATATTAATTGGATATTTTTGATTCACTTGGTGGTATTTATTGGCTTTGTAAATACATTATAAATAAACGACTTCTCAAATATACTACTTCTCCAATTAACAGAGCGAAAAATTTTAAATTATTTAATTTAATTGACTAAATGTTAATAATATTATATATAATTAATGTAGGTAATATAACATTTATAATATAGTTTAATTTTGTTCTAGACCAATTCCTGGATCAAAAACAGAATACAGAGGAGCAGAAGCACAAGCAAGAGTATGTACAGAGATGAAAGAGCTTTGTGAAATCATCCACGAATACGGAAAATCACCTTGTAAAAGCCTTTTACCTCCTGAATTAAAGGACGCGACCAAAGTTATTTCCTTTGGCGAACTTTTTACAGTAAGTTTTTGCCTAGATACTAAAACAAGTTGAATATTTTGATTTATATTAAATAAAACAGTTTAAACGGATTACACGCGTATATTATCATTTTTTTGGAAACCCGACGTTTCGAACACTTTGCAGTAGTCCGTGGTCACGGGTAGACTGAGATAGCATTCATCTGTCAGTTGATATAATTATTATATCAAACTACCACCAACGGTTTCTGAGTTGCCTCGCGTACTGCCCTGGATTCCTACAGAATGAGCTGACTGTATCCTGCCCTCTGGTGTGGTGGGTTTGGGACTTTAAAGTTGGGAGAAAGCTTTTAACCGTCTTCTCTATTGAAATTGGGATATTTTTGTATTTCAATAGCCTCGCGGATCATTCTGGGGATATATCTGTTTTCCCTAGCGAGTATCTGAGGTTTATCAAACCTGATGTCATGGTTGGGCTTGTTCATTGAGTGCTCACACACAGCAGACTTCAATACACGCCCATTCTTGATATTGTCATATTAAATATATTCAATAGAGAAGAGAAAAAAATTGAGGCTGGTAAATAGGAAGTCGTGGTAGTTCCTAGAAGACCTTATATACAAAACTTAAAGAACTAGAATTAATCATAGGAAACCAATTTTCAAACTAAAATTACACCCAATTAAAAAAAATCGTACAATATTTCTTCATAACAAACGAGTAAAGCTCTACCTAGCATGAATTGTAAACACCACTAAAAGCTTCTAATAACAGAATTAGTGACTTCGCAAAAACTTGACAAAATAATAGGACGCTATGTAAGCAATGAAACTCTCTGAGACTCTTCAAACAGCACGTTGATCAAATATCAAATAACCGCACATGTTTTCTAAATCGCCTTCAAAATTAATTACGGTGTAAAAATATTATTTTCCAAAAGACCCATATGTATTTTCGAATAGGTAAATTATGAACAAATTTGTTATAACCCTACATAAAATTGTTATAAAAAGCTATTTTATTTAATAAAATATCGAACGCGTAATTTAATATAAAACTTTTAACAAAAGTAAATATATTTTTATGAAATACCTTAATCTATTTAATTGATAATAAATAAATGAATTTTGTATTGTAATGCATATAGACAAAAGAAACCTAATAAGTCGCCACAAGCATTTTAAAATCTGTATTAACATTTATTTTGAAATTTTATTTTCCTCATGTAAATTTATCGTTTTAAGGCGTGATACTCAAAAGTGAATGTAATACCATTAATACCATTAATACCATGTAATACCATTAATAGTTTCATTTATTTTGACTGCCTTTTAAAAATGAAATCTGAGTTAGATTCTTTGGTATTTTTGTAGTAGATATTGTCAACAAAACATAAATTAATATTTATATGTACAAGGAAATAAAGCCTCAAAATCTAGGAGTCAAGTCTAAGACTATGTTATCACCGCTGATCACAATTTTATTTAAATTCTATATGATTTGAATTGTAACCTGCAACTTTCGACAAAATCTTCTCTTAGTGCACTGGCAATCCCTAAGGAAGTTTCCTGTCATATGCATATTTTTAAACTAACACCAAAAATGGTTTAAAAACTTCTTATTTATAAAAAATTACGTTTATTTTTCTGTATACTTTATACGTAAATGCGGCCAAATTCAAATATTTATATAGGACGTGTCAATATTGAATACTATCTAGTGAATATAATTTATACAGTGAAACTTACATATTGAATGTGAGACGAAAAGTGGAGCACAGTTGAATGTCCTTTAAAAATAATTTAATAGTACAAAAAATCATTGTATGAAGAGATGAAAAGCTGTCCTACTTTCCATTCAATTTAACTCAAGCAGATTTAGTTTAAAGTTGCTACGTTATTGTGGTATAAAGAGGAGAAAAATAGTAGCAAGCAATTCCACTTGAGGCTTACAGATACACTATACGTTATATGGCGAAACCCAACACTTCATTTAAAACAGTGGCTGGGGGAACTAAAATATTTATAAATAACGATATTCTTAAAGTATACACAGTAATGGGTATAACTAAAAATTAAAAATTATATAAAAAATTTAACGCTTAATTTCTTACTTATTTAATTTCAAACTCAAAATATTCTTTATTCAAATAGACTTTTGCAAAGACTCTTGAATTAATAATCAAAAGCAATTCGGCTGCAGCAGCTGTTGAGTAGTTCAAACAAACAAACTCATCAGTTGCTCTTTTTCAATATAAAAGCTACGATTATTTTCTTTTCACGTTAATGATATTTAAGACACTAATCGTATAGAATCTAAAAAAAGACAAATTTAATACATATGACGATAATTATTTTGGCACCAACCGTCGGGACTTGAGACATGTACCAAATATTCGGGTAACACATTTCTGAGCAACACTCATTGTCTTCTAAGAATAATATTAGACTGTCAATACCTGATACGTACCAGTGTTGAGACACGACAGGTTACGTCTGAATAATGTTACGCATATTAATTATCGCCACGTTTCTTAATAAAATATGGATTAGAAAATAAAAGTAGATTTGTTTGTGCACATAATATAATGGAAAAATACAAGCGGGTTAATCTCCTGCACCACTGTATCATATTGAAATTTATTTTTGTTATATTTTATAGTAAAATCTAATATAGTAAAAAAAATAATTTAAATGAACGAAAGAAATAGTTCCATAACAACGCCGTAACTGGTTTCTATATTTTCGTAGATTTCTATATTTTCAGCAGTTAAATCAACTATAAAATATATTTCGTATAAAATGTAATATAATCTTAAATTTCAAAAGTACAATAATTTGAGAGTATTTCAAAGTGCTTTCGAGGCTTTAAAGAGGCCGAAAGAGTAAGAACTTCTGAAAGTATTCTTCTGAAAACGAGGTAACATTTTAGATATTAACATTTTTTTGTTATTTTATGTTATATATTTACGTAATATTGTATTTCATTTCGTTTTGGAAGTTGTCGTAATTAAAGTTGCAGTTACCATATAACAGAAATAATTAGTTAATACGTCATCGTAGATTATATATATATATATATATATATATATATATATATATATATATATATATATATATATATATATATATATATATATATATATATTTATATATATATATATATATATATATATATATATCTTTCTTCTTCTTCCTGGCATTAGTCCCGGCTTTTTGCCAGGGTCTGCCTTCCGACTAAGACCAATCGGTCCATATGAGTGGCGAAGTGGTTTTTTGTGGAGCGATTGCCATCTGACCTCCAAACCCATTACTGGGAGAAACCAAGAAAGGAAAGGGAATAAGAGGCAGAAAGACTTGGAATATAGGGGAGGGACACCACTTACATGGATTGGATCGGGTTATGAAAGTGGTGGCTCGAGGTCCCGGGGTCGCGTACCCGTATGCCGGAAACCAAATATCGGACAGATAATTGGCTGGACACCCTCTGAGATGCCAACGCCACACGGTGTTCCCAGGCGGTCACCCATCCAAGTACTGAACGCGCCCGACGTTGCTTAACTTCGGAGATCGGACGAGAACCGGTGTGTTCAACGTGGTATGGACGTATATATATATATATATATATATATATATATATATATATATATATATATATATATATATATATACGGACGTATATATATATATATATATATATATATATATATATATATATATATATACTATATGTTTGTTGTCCATGTAAAACATCCATATTATAAAGGAGAAATACTTTCT
The DNA here is from genome assembly GCA_037127375.1 of Dione juno. Classification (NCBI taxonomy): domain Eukaryota; kingdom Metazoa; phylum Arthropoda; class Insecta; order Lepidoptera; family Nymphalidae; genus Dione; species Dione juno. Next base: position 7,472,340 of record JAXRJS010000068.1, read on the forward strand.
AGTCTCGCTTTTACTCTACGTCTACACCGGTTTATTTAGACATATTCTAAAACTAATTTCATTTATTACCGAATTGCTTAAATGAATATTTATTACTATTAGGCTCCTGAGTTTCCTTGTATTGTAAATTACGCGACGAGACGCGACAGTTTGTGAGTTCTGCCACTCAACTGTGTGAGACACAGCGAGGAGCTATAAAAAAAGAAATATATATTATAATTATATAGTTTACCTAGAGTACCTTACTAAACTGAACCATTACCTGTCGTGTATTTACACGGGTACCTTTAAAAAGCCTTCTTAAGACTACGCACCTGTATCACCTTTGGCGTTACACGGGGTCATGGGTGGCGGTGATCGTTTACATTTACATTTATTATTAACTGGAACGCTCGTATATCTTGTCTATACCATAAAAAATACCGCATTTCTACGGAGTTATATGTAAACTTTTAACAAGCCAAACTTAGGCTTAAAGGCTTAGTTGAAACGTTGAAATATAAAGCTTGCAAATTGAAACGCGTATAAAAACTGGATTTCGACATTATTGGAATATTGATAGAGCTATATGATAACTAGGTTTTGAAGAGGACTTTAGAAAGAATCAGTGATATAGAAAAGTGTCCAATTTTAATTGTTGAGTTTTGTCTTAGAGTACCCAACACGGAAATGTCTCTAAAACAGAAGGTCACAGTATAAAAATAATATGCTATTTTTAACCATTAATACAGGTGATGATAAATATATAAAATATCTACAAGTTATTATATACAGAAATCAAACGACCAACTTCCGGAGCAATGGACAGTGTCGAATGAAACACACATTAAAGCGTCCGAGAGTATTCTAACCTACGTCATGACATTCTTGCCGTCACGGCCGAGTCAGCCAGTGTCGGCCAAGAATTAAATTTGGCATTCATGTACTAATGACCGACGCTCGTAATTAGCATCGTAAACATATGGACGCAACCGAATATGGAAACGGGAACGGCTGATCGAAAATAATCCCGCGGACTTTTCGATCCGCTTACGACTTCATGCCCGGTTCAATGTCGTTTGACGTTAATATGTTACAAATATTGATTATTGACGATAATTTTAGATATTATGAAATCACTGGATAGATATAGGACTGTAAATATTGTGAAGTCGTCTGCAATATCTATATTTGATTAGTAGATGTTTTCATTTGTCGATGGGAATAAATCATAAATGTTTATTTACTATTTGGCACGTCTATGTATTATAAATAAGCAAAAAATCGATCAGATATTATTTCGATTGAAATAATCATATCAAAAGCAGATCAGGATCGATTAAAATCTTGTTACTGATATTGGAGATATAATTAAAAATATTAATGCCAGATTTTCAATTGACCGTGCCATGGTAATTTCTTCTTCTTCTTCTCTTATATATATATGGCGTTTCGAGCGTGCCAATTCACTTCGACAATGTCACGTAGAATGGAGAACACACAAAGGAGAGACCCCATGAGAATTTTATTTATTTTAAAGACATAATTAAGTAACCCACATATTTCTAGCTCTCTGCAGCACTGAGCGAGCAATATTAATCTTCAAGTAAAACTTTGTTACAGATCTACACAGTAATCTCAGATAAACTCGTCGGCATATTACTACGAACTAGAAAACATCAATTAACTTTTTTCGAAGGCGAGGTACTTTTTCAGGTAGGTAATTTATATTTGTGCTTAAAACTCGAAGGCTATTTAGAAATAAATTTATAAACATATTAAATTGAATTAATTATTACAAAATTTTTATATTTAAGAATAACTATAAAGAGATTTAAGAACTGTAACAATAAATATAATTTTAATTGATACGATTATTTCTTTTTCAGAAACGAGATGACGACGTGCCTGTATTTTTAATGCAACCTATCGACGATATAAGAGAATACTGCAACAATAAGGCGCTACAAGCACGACGATCTGTTTCACCAATGCCCAACTAAATTGTATAAAAAAACAATGAATGAAGTGCGTAATCCGAGCACAGCTTTTGTGCTTTAGCTTTACGGTGATAATTACAAATAATATATTATTGATTAAATTCTGAAAGTATATAAAAGAATAAGATGGTGTACTCAAATAACGTCAATTCTTAACATGCTGTATATCTTGAGCTAGTCACAAAGCAAAATACTGTATAATATACTAGTACATACACGTTGTATATACAATGAGATAGCATTGTATATACACAAAACTTATAAATATCGTAAATTATTTTGTTTGATTTTTTTAATATTTTAATTAGGCTAATATTTTAATTAATGACAAACGTATACTGTCAGTTCCGTTATTGCCATCTTATTTCTGTCCAACTGAACACCAAATTCACGAGATTCCACAATCTAGAATATATCCCAGGTCGGTACTGTATTTCGCTTAATCCGCCTTATTAGTAATAATCTATTACTGTGTATTTTAAATTTTTGCTTGATAATCAAATTATATGTTTATTATGTCCATGTTCGATCGATAACATTCAATTATAGAAGACTTACAGTTATTCATTACTATCTCATTACAGCTTAGACTTCAGACATTCATACTCGTATACAGAGGATGTTGATAATGTAATTATGTATTGTTTACACAGAGTATATCAAAGAGAGAAGATTTATTAATAAGTTTGTTGAAGCAAAAAGCTCTTACATGCTTAGGATAAAGCTTAAAATTGTATATCAGACATAACCCTATAAATTGCCAAGAAATTGATACTTCGTTGTCGGTATGAAACTCGCCAAAGATATTGATACAGCTACTAATAGTGCTAATAATACTGTTTAAATAAAGCCACATACACACTTGCCGTCAGTGAAAATCACTAAATTAAATATTAGCTCATAGAAAGAATTAACGAAAAGAAGGGACCTAAAGTAGTGATGCTTTTATTAAAAATTTGAAGTGTACTAAAATTTATTGTTACTTTTTAATTTGGATTAATAAATACTATTTTAATTTGTAACTAAATATTTAAGAAACCATTGTAAATATAAGAAATTGACATTATATAGAAGAAAAATATATATATATATATATTAATAGATAATGATGACTTAACTTGGTATGTAAAAAAAACTTGATGGGACAAAAAAGCGAAAAGTTAAATAATTAAAAAACTAGCCAAAATATGTTTGTTTAGCTAAAAAATCTAGTCGTTATTATATTATTTAAGATTTAGATAATACTATGTGTTAGGATCGTTTTCATTCTGTATTCCGATTTGCGGCGAAAGACATGATAATGCCCACATACTATTTTTGTAGCGATATACTGTATTTAGAGGCATACGTATAAAATATTATATTATATGAACATATACATGTTATATGAACTTATATGTTAAATGAAGTGAAACAAAAATTCTAAATAAAAATCAAAACCCATTTGGGGACATTATAGTACGTAATACTCATTTTTTATTACATCTAAATTAATTTAAATTAAATAATAAATGTATTGAATAAAGGATTTCATTTTTTTTTTATTTTGTATATACTTATTTTTTATATAAGCTTCACGCTATATCCAGTACATAGCAGGGTAGGCAGAGGTAACCTTAGACGGAAGAAACGTAGTGTTAAGACACTCCGTTTTTTGTCGTTAAGTCGCTGACGTTAAATATGTTTGTATAGTCACAAATTAAAATATTTCAGGTTCACGTACTCTATCTCACATCCAATTCTAATGGACGTGGATGGTAACGAAAAGCTTTGCGGGATACAACATGAAGCTGTTAAAATATATCATAATATTAGAATGTATGTAATCCATCCGGTTCTCTTTAATGTTCTTTGAATAATTCAAAGCTACGTTAATTTTAAATATATTTACTTTAATAAACTAATTTGTAATTATGTTATTTTTACCTATAAAGCAGAACATGGAGTTTCTTGACACTAAAATCTCTCATTAACCTTACTATGTGCGAAAATTCTTTGGTTTTGTTTCTTCTTCTTAATGTCCTATGTCCCCTAGATGGGGCAGAGGGCGTCCACAGATATCCTCCATCGCGATCTGTCTTGAGCTTCACGCTTTACGTCGGTCCACGTCATTCCGATGTTTGCCGCTTCTGCCAACACGGTGCGACGCCAGGTTTGACGAGGACGGCCACGCTTCCTTTTTCCTTGGGGATTCCAGTCCAAAGCTTGTTTGGGTATATGGTCGGGACCCCTGAGGAGCGTGTGGCCAATCCATTGTCACCTGCGACGCTTGATCTGGTGGTCGATCGGGCTCTCTTGGCATTTCTCCAACAGTTCTACGTTAGAGATGGTCTCGGGCCAGTAGATACCGAGAATGTGGCGAAGACTTGGGCTTGGCGTGAGATGTCCTTTGTAACCTTTCACGTTTCGCACCCATAAAGCAGCACGAATTTTACATTGGTCCCAAATATCTTTATCTTGATTCTTCGGGTCAGTTTCCGCGATTGCCAAACGGGTTTCAGCTGCGCGAAGGTAGCTCGGGCTTTGGCGATCCGTGAAACGATGTCCTCTTCAGTACCCCCAGTCTCTGCCACGACGCTCCCGAGGTAAGTAAATTTGTGGCCGCGTTCCACTGCCTCCGTGCCAATCAGCAATGGTGAGTTGTTTTTCACGCCAATTCTCATTTCTTGAGTCTTCCGGGAGTTTATTTTAAGGCCTATTTTCGCCGCTTCTTGTTGTAGGTCGTTTAATTTTGCTTGCATGTCAGCGTGTGTGTGACTTAGCAGGCACAGATCATCGGCGTAGTCTAAGTCTTCTAAGACATAAGACAATCCCCACCCAATGCCACGACGCTTTATTATTATTTATAATTATTTTTAATTTAATATAATATATTTTCTCGCTTCGGTAACGACACAAAGCGCGGCGTTGAAGTCCACCAGTTAAAATTGAGCAAAAATTAAGAATGGAGTGTATTAATACTAGTTTCCCTAGGTGAAGTTAATTTATTATGATAACTTAAAAGGAAAATGCTAAATAAAAATATTCAAAATAAAAAGAAATATTCAAGAAAGGGCTAAAACTTAAACAATTGAGTTATTCGTACGAGCTTATATGATATACTTATAATACAAATGGAATTTCCTAAGCTTCTATAAAATATATGTGAAGTCTTATTGTGTCCTTTGTAAGTAACAGGCTTAAGCATGGTTGGAGGGAAATATAGAATTACAATTTGGCAATGAATAATGAACATTAAAATCTATTTAGCACAGTCGTGAATTATATAAATGATTGTGGGTTCAATTCACACACACATTCTTATGTATATATATATATATATATATATATATATATATATATATATATATATATATATATATATATATATATATATATATATATTATAATATATATATATATATATATATATATATATATATATATATATATATATATATAAGAATAATGAATAAATAACAATAAATACTTAAAGTAAACATATAAAAATTTGAACTTGAAAGAAATTTCTTTCTTGCCAAATGATTGTTCTTTGCAATAATATTTGGGTAGCGGAAATTTGTAAAGATCTCCCTACAGAGATGCTAACAAAAGCTGTATAAAGCATATAAGAATTTCGACGCGGCGTGTGGAAGAAAGCATTACTTATTGGTCGGAACGTTGAACTTGGCTTGGCTTGGCTTCTATGGGGTGCGGGTTCAAATTTTAAATGTTTACTTTAAGTATTTTTTCGAGCCTTAGTGTGTATTAACACTCTAAAAATCATTAAAATAAATAATTATCAGTAAAAAAACCATCACACTTTTATGTAACCAGTGAAAACACGTAAAAAGACCGGAAAACTGTGTCTCGGGTAGAATTCGAATCAATCCTCATATACACTTAGTACCTACTCCCTAGTAATAAATCAGTTCTATTGCTGTCATATATTTTGTTCCATTAACGTAGCTCTATACTAGACCCAGCATAAAATTTTCGACTAATCAAATTATATCAAAGCAATAAATCTGCAAAGTTTTATTTTATTTCTTTCTGATATATTAAACGGATTATTATATAAATGCATTGGCTGGTCATGTTTTAAATACAATTAATACTATGTTTCAGGCCCCTTTCGAAGATGTGAGATTTATATAGAATAGAAAGCAGAAAGGACGAAATTCTCTATTTCCCGCCATTAATGTACTGGGTAATTTTTCAATCATAGTAGGATATTTTAACTCTATATTATGAAAATCTAAAAACATACAAGTGGAATAGCTTAAGTCAAAAACAATCAGAATTTTATTAATCTTAGTTGATAAAATAACAAAATTAACTTTAATATTTAAATAAAATTTTTAATTTTTTTATTCAAGCGAATCAAAAGCCGCCGTAACATGACGTCATATGGTCTTGTAAGCAAATTGTTAACTGATCAAAGTAAAGTCGTTCATAGGTTATTATCAATATCAGTGAAACCGTAAATATTAGTACAATATTTTCAAAGAAAATATAAAAAATTAAACTCAAGTATAATATAAAAATATTTTTATTTTTTATATTTATAATTTAGTAACATTATTACAAAAATTTTAAAAACCGTTATCAATAAACAATAAAATTAAAAATGGAGCCCTAAATTAAGCTTGTCTTTTCATCTTGTAATGTAAATGATATTTTGTTGCTAATTATCTACACATCATTCAATTAAGAAATATAAATTACTATATACATCATACCTAAAAGTCTATTACTCAAATGATTCATCAAATAAGTGAAATTCAAGATTTTTGGACAGCTCCGCTTTCGTAGTTTATTTGTAGAGCTCTCAAGTCGCACAGTTAAGTTAAATTGTAAATAATTTATTATTAGAAAATTTAAAAAATATCAGTTTTATTACCATTTATAAACATTTTTTATTAAATCAATATGATATATATACAAAATAATTAAAAAGAAGCTACCTTTAACAACACAGACGCAATATTATTACATATGGCTTGCATTGTATCTATACTGAAGATTTCTCGTTACTGTAACAGCAAAGGGTCATATTTGTGATCAAATAAGTAAAAAAAATCACTTTCATTTCAATATGAAAGTACTACTACATTTCAAACTCTTAAAATAAAACAATAAAAATTTACAAAATACTTTTTCAGCGTCTCAAACTTCGAGCCTTCATACAAGTTCCTTTTTGGCCTGCAAAGTAAATACATCGCACACTTTCGCTTGTTTTAATTTAATATTTTCACTCCAACTTGGTACCGGATCGGAGTTAGCACTCGCTACCATTGAACTCTCTTGAAAACCTACGGCGTAGTGTCGACGACATTTTGGATATTTCTGAAAAGAATAAATTTAATATAATTATATGCCTACGTTACAAATCAACTTGTCAGAGTATAAAGGTTAACGCGGTACAAAGTATCATTTCTGTGGCTTAAAGGACATTTTGAAATGTTATTTTTATGTAAATAAGGAAAATTGCGTTCTTTTTTCGTTACTTCCTGTTATTATTTGACGTTTGTATGATGTGAATATGATTAATTTGTAAGTAAAAGTATTGTATTGGAGTAGTAAATATATATATATATATATATATATATATATATATATATATATATATATATATATATATATATATATATATATATATATATATATATATATATATATATATATATATATATCTTCTTCTTCTTCCTGGCATTAGTCCCGGCTTTTTGCCAGGGTCTGCCTTCCGACTAAGACCAATCGGTCCATATGAGTGGCGAAGTGGGTTTTTTTTGTGAAGCGATTGCCATCTGACCTCCAAACCCATTACTGGGAGAAACCAAGAAAGGAAAGGGAATAAGAGGCAGAAAGACTTGGAATATAGGGGAGGGACACCACTTACACGGATTGGATCGGGTTATGAAAGTGGTGGCTCGAGGTCCCGGGGTCGCGTACCCGTATGCCGGAAACCAAATATCGGACAGATAATTGGCTATATATATATATATATATATATATATATATATATATATATATATATATATATATATATATATATATTTATTTATATATATATTTATATATATATATATATATATATATATATATATATATATATATATATATATATATATATATATATATATATATATATATATATCTATTTATTACTCTTTATCACACTAAATATAGAATTAAAAAAACCACCATCAATTTAGTTAACTTAAAACAACGGGAGAGGCAAAACGGTTCAAAAAAGAAAATATATATATACATATATATATATAGATTCCTTTGAAAACTTGGAACGCTTTGCACAGCATTTCATAAAAATATCCGTTACTCAGCTACTGACACTCAACGAATAGCCGAATTAATGCTACGGTAGAAACCTGAAATTTGTCACGTAGGTCCTTAAGGGAAGACTACTAGATGCAGAAACAGATTGCAGAAACATTTCCCTACAATGTCTTTTCTGCAACCTGATGAATCCTTATATAAAATAATAATTTAATCGCTATTGGCTGTAATTAAATAAATTATAATTAAGTAAATTAAATCAATAAATTATTGAAATCTATATCAACCAACATATTTCTAACTGTTCTAAGAAGTAACAAAAGTACATTAGATAGATAAAAACCAGTAATTAATTCTTATTCTTTATTGTACAAACTATAAAAATAAAAATAAACAAAACAAAAGAGAAACTCATTGTACACTAGGCGATCTTATATCTTTGTAGCCATCTCTTCTAGATAACCTTTAGGGCTAGAAGGAACACTAAAAATTATAAATAGGTAGGTATAGAAATAAATATTATAAGTAGACATCAACGAATATATAAATACCTATAATACGAATTTATCGTATCGTATATAATAATATATTTGATGAATCCATACATAGTATCAATACATATATACAAACATACATACATACATACATTCATACAGTCATACATACATACATACATACATACATACATACATACATACATACATACATACATACATACATACATACATACATACATACATACATAGTACACAATATATATACATATATACAAACATACATACATACATTCATACATACATACATACATACACATACACACGCACACGCACACGCCCACACCCACACGCACACGCCCACACACACACACATACACACACACACACACACACACACACCCATACACACACACACACACACACACACACACACACACAAACACACACACACACACACATACATACATACATACATACATCATATCAAAAGTGTGCTGTAAGTATACGGCCGCCACACAATTTATTAAATGAGGAGTCGTGTAAGTAACGCGGGTGAAGCCGCGGCAGGTCACTAGCTAGTAATATAGACAGTCCTATCAGTACATTTTAACATATAATAACAACTTTGTATTTAGTCTAATAACCCAAATTGTTTCTCAATAGAATATCGCTATCTTGTCCTACAACAACATATAGATATTCCAAACAACTTAATACTTTAATATTTGCTTATAAGCTTTCAATCAAAAGCTTGAAGTAGAGTAACATAGATTCACAATTGCTTGTTGATCCTTAATGATCTTTATATTGTATTGATGTTTGATCTTGATCTTTATATTGTAATATATTCATAATGAAATTGAAATTTATATACATTTTGTACGAATAGTAAGATTATATTGAACTACTTTAACGTAGTTTTTCATATAAAGATCTAAGCAGGCTAGGCTTACCTTGAATTATGAAATTAATAGAAAGCTTTACCTAGTAATATATTTTTAATTATAACTTTAAATTGTTCAATCGGCAAATCTAAAATAACTTGAGAATATTGCGGCGGCGTCACTCGCTTGATCGATGTTCTCGGCTTTTTGTCCATATAATTACTTTAATTTTTTCGAATCACTTTGTCTTTATATGCAATATTTCGATTTCTCGGCATGTACTCGCAAACGCATTTATGTGCTCCACAACGTTGTCTTTTAGTGAAAGTTCAATAAAATTCCATTCCCGTGTTCTGGAGATAATCCCGGAGAAGCGGAAAGACAGACAGATGGACAAAAATTTAAAAAATGTTTGTTTGTATTTTAGAAACGTGTAAATCATTGTATGCACTTGAAAAAAAACATTTATTTTGAAATCACAAGCGTGAGGGGTTCAAAAGCAAAAACGCGTCAGTCCAAAAATACCTTTCTTATACTAAACATACCCAATTATATTTAATTGATGTCAATTGTATTAATTTTGATTTACGTCATTTAAAAACCAATTAAGAATGAAAAAACAAGCATTTGATTCTGGTAGAAATAACAGTTTGGTAGAAACACATTTGGTAGATATTCGCAATTTACTCTTTCTAGGTCCTTAACCTAGGTTTCCTCAACTTACGTACAACATACGTATATATATACCTTGTGCTATAAATGTATAAGCTTTCTCTTTATATAGTGAGTACTTATTATATTATATTAATTTTATGTAAGTTATATATTGCTATAATTTAATAAGGTATTTAGGAAATCTAAGAAACTTTACCGATATTATACTGGAATTGTATATTTTGAGTATAGTAAACATGCCAGTGGATATGTTAATATGAGGACGTGGGATCAAATATTGTTCTGTTATTTTACAAAGACAGACATATACTTCATTTTTATGTTAATAACAGTATACTCTCATGATTTCCTTATACAATTCATTTAACAGAAAATATCGGTATTACCGTTTATTTTACGAATTTTTATTATTAACATAATTATTTTATTTCTAAATTACACAGTCTCTAAAATTGTCTAGTTTTGAAGTCAATAACAACAAATGCTCTGTACAAACGTGCCTTTAATATATAACACTTCAACCTACGCATTTATTAGACAATACTTTTAGCATCACGTTCTCTAGTACTCAAGTAAGTTATCGCGTTTTGTAAATAATGTATATATCTAGTACGTAATAAATTAAATAAAGCAACTTACACTTATTGGCTGAATTATTTCTTTTGTGGTAACTTTGCAGCTGAAATGTTCTTGGCCTATCAATATTTCTGTAACAAATAAGATGTGATATTATGAAATGTTTTAAATAATTTTAACTTCTAGCTTCACGCATTATCCCGCATACAGCAAGTTAAGCAAAGAGAATCTAGTGTCACTAGTGGGTACTCCGTTCTTTGAATACTGTGTGACTACGTGATATTCCGTTCCCTTTGTTCTGCCAGAGAAGGGAATTTATATCATATTCGATTTCAAATTGTTTACTTTTGAAAATAAACTTATATAATAACATACTGTTAGTGTCGCTAGCGTTTCCACTACAGAAGACTCTCTTCAGTTTCTTATTGATTGTTTTCATATCCAAGGTGTACGAGCCATAGACCAAGGGATCCATACAGGAGTTGGACACTGCCATAATGAAGAACATATCCTGGACTCGAGCTGACACGTGAACAGCTGATTCACGATCCAACATGTACCTAGACAAAACAAATTCTTAAGAACTTATAATTTAAGTGTGTAGACAGTGTGGGACGTAATGCTTTCAAAAATATCTATGTTTCGATTAACAAAAATTTTGGTAAGTATAAACTTATAAAATAAATGACCAAATAACCCTATTTTTATCCTTACACATTTTCCGTACTTTGTGAGATAGGTTTATTCCATTATTTAATTATATTTTTTGCCTGCCGGATGTCATCAAGAGAAAATATGTAACGATGTAATTGTATAAAATACGTCATGTAATCAAACCCTAAACTTATCAAATTTTGCAAAAATTTACAATTTAAGTTAAACTAACTAAGGAAAATATATGATAATTTAAAATTGTCGAAAACAATAATTACAAATTTACATTTGTAGTTCATTTTATACAAAATTAGTGCATACACTTTAAATTTAAATTAGTTAACTATTATAAGTTGCACTTTCCGCTGATCTACAATTATGAAATTGGTACGGACCCTCGTTGCGTTAGTACAACCAGAGCATCCGAGTTACTTTAAAACATCATTACAGATATAAATTGTAAAACATATATACACATATATTACATACATTTATACATTACAATGGCTTTTGTGATTCCGTTCTCATAATTATATGTTCGAAATCAATGGCAATAAATCTTTGGAACTAAAATATTCCAACTAGAGAAGAATTTAGTATATCATCATTAACGCGAGTGATAATAAAACCCACAACGAATGGGTGCAACTAAATAACTTAGATAGTGTACCTATATAGTACATTAGTCTAACAGATTTTTTTTTAATCCATCTTCAAATTTTAGATTATATTATTTATTATACTTATATATTTTCTTGTTTTGCCATTTTTACCCTTAAGACAATATTGAAATGATAATGGATGAAACCAATTAATTATTTTTCATAACATCTACAAAATATTTATATCTTCATAATAAAGAAGAGATATTACTAACCTTGAATAAAATTAATTTATTAAGGTATATTCGTATATTAATTTTAAAATATGCTGAAATACGCATCAATATTAATATAAGAATAATATTGGCCAAGGTATTACCGATTTCATTGTGTGTGAGAAGTAAATGAAATATTGTGTTTGTATTGAAATTGGATTATTCACAATATACATTAAATTAATTCTAGCCCTCTTAACTAATATACGCGATATTCTGTGTAGTGTCCTTGTCCGGTTACAGGCATTGCATAATTAAGTGCGGAATTTAACGCCGTTCTCTATATTATCAGATCGTGGAAATAAAAAATTATTCATAACTCCAATCGAAACCGAAACTGTAAGTGAGATGAATGCAATAGTATTAGAGGGCCGTCGTGGCGCAGAGGTACAGCGTTTGCCTGTTAACACGACGGCTTGTGGATTCCATTCCCACTTGGGGAGACTTAATAATGTTTACTTTACTTTGCCAACAAGGCAAAGCCAGACAGTCAACACGCAATGTCTCGAGAGGCGAAAAATGGGAAACCGAGTCCCTTAACACTACGCCTACAGTGCAATCTGCCTACCCACCTATGTGCGGGATATAGCGTGAAACAATAGTATTATCGAGGTGTTGTATAATTTAATGAATTTGTTTTTTCTTCTATTCAGAGTTTTAATAGATTTTTTTTAGTTTTTTCTTCTAATTAGAATTTAAGCTAGCTACAATTATACTACTTATTTTATTTTATTCATAAATATTATCATTTAAATATGTTGCGTCGATTTTGCCTAATAACCTTAAGCGTAGGCTAGCGGTATGTATATATACTATTTCCACCATAAAGGCAAGTTCATATAATAAGTTAGTTATTTCATTCACAAACACGAACAAACATAAATAAGCTGAGCCATATGATATATGAGGCGCCGAAGTTATAAATGGCATACACATTTATACACACTTAGAAATAGTCAATATACAGAGTTACATTAATACTTTATATTTCTTATACAATAGTAGTTGTATTCAAAATTCTGAAGTATGCTCCATTTTAAACGAAAGTCATGACTCGACGACGGTATTATAGCGTAAATTTTTTTACTTTTTTGAAAACAAGCAGTTGGATTATATATATATATATATATATATATATATATATATATATATATATATATATATATATATATATATATATATATATATATATATATATATATATATATATATATATATATATATATATATATAATTTATTTTCCAATCGATATTGTAGCTAGCAAATATACATATATGAATAGAAGAGATTAAGTTTTATTTGAAATCTAAACTTTAAATTTATTCAAATTTCAAATATTTTGTAGAATTCAAGATGTGGCACTTATTTCTCTAATTATTCCGTACTACGTGAGAAATGTATAATATGTATAACAGCCAATGGGTATTATACAATAAAGAGACTATAAATATGCATACGGTGACCTGTTTCAGTCGTTGACATATTCCAAATTATAGATATCTCAAGGGAGTTTCATTATGAAACAGTAGGAGAAGTCATTGAACTAAATCTAATCTATTTATTACTGGATATTCACTATAGAGTTATAATAGAAATATATACTATGCTTGACCGATGTTCTCTAATTTAAAATAATATAATATACATTTTATATAACTTTTTATTTATAACCCGATTGAAATAAAATAAACTTTAAATTTACTATTCTCGCTTGGGGAGAATTAATTATTTTCATAGTATCATCCGTAGCTCTGGTGACAAGACAAAGTGGTGAACGGAGTGTCTTAACACTAGGTTCCTCCTGCCTACGCTGCCTGCTCTACCTACACTGCTATGTGCAGATTACAGCGTAAAGGTAAAATTAATTTAAAAAAAACATTTGTAAATAGTTTACTTATAAAGAATAGAGCTGGAAGTTTGATACTTTACAACCACACCGACAAAGTCTAGTTTTAAGTTATACCAAAAGCGAAACTATTAACGACTATATTAATAAAAGTTTTGAAAAATAACTAACAAAAGGTACGAAAAAGGTAAATGTGTTTACAGCCGTGTGCTTTACAATTAATTACGCATATAGCTGGGTAAGCAGACAGGATCCAGAATTAAGACACTACATCATCCATTCACGTTGAGATTTGATTCGCGAAAATCAACTCGCACTTAGTCTTATCGTAGACGGAAAATAAACCTTCCTCCGAGTTAGATTCGAACTCGCAATTGTCGCGTTTACATTTAGTCACTGTGCCGCTGCACCATGACAACCCCTTTTGTTCTATCTAATCATGTATTAATGATCTATATTTTTTTGAATTATATTGTATGATTTTGTTGAAATAAACATAAATACAACTTATAATGAGATGATTTTAGCCAGAATATTAGATAATAATCATGTCAAATTCTCTACATTATTATATTCTCTATACATTATTTTGACTATCATTTATTGAAGTAAAATGTGCTGAACATTTCAAAGAAACAGACCGAATATACTGTTTCATTTCATGCCTTACATTATAGCAACTACGTGATAGCTATCTATAACTTTTGTACAGTACTTAAACAAAAAAAATATATAAAAATGCATCTATTTTCATTCAATGAATAATATTTTTGTACATATTCTAGTAATTATAATTTGAGAACGAATTATTCTGTAAATAAAAAAAAAAGTAATTTAAATTTCTGTCGTCCCCTGGTGTATTTAAATACATTACATAAGTATCTAAAGTCTTAATAACATATTTCAAAACTGATTGATGCATTGATTAAGTTTGATAGCCTTTTAACCTTAGATTGACTAAAACTTTGTTAATTTACAATTCATAGTCAATGATCGCGTCTAATAAAACAGCTCGTTAACAAATAGAAATCGACTTATAGACTTTTATTTTTTTTCTGGCACCTTCGAAAAATTATATAAGACGTATAAAGACGCACGCACGCACAACACACGCACGGATATGTTCTCATGTTTGCCTGTTTTTACAACAAATTATTACAATTATCAAAATTTGTTTGTAGTATTTCGTTTTTGAAAGTATTCTTTCGCTTATGGTCGTCATTTAATGGTAAAGGTGCTTCAGGTGTCAATTACTGACACCAGTAGTTAAAGTATGAAGTGAAACCGATGGTTGTAGTTTGATTCCTTAGAACTTTATTATCTTATATATATATATATATATATATATATATATATATATATATATATATATATATATATATATATATATATATATATATATATATATTACTTGTATGCGTTTGACAAACTACTCATCCTAAACGGATTAACCGTTTTGAAATAAATTTTCCTGGATTCCTGTGTGGTTCAGAAACACAATTGGACCTTGTAAGTAACGCTGCAATCGATGTTTACTGTGGAATAGATAATATAAACTAAATAAATGTATGTGTCATGTTGGCAGAACTATTGCCGGTCCCGCTAGAAGAAATAAATAATTTACATTTTAATTTTTACATTTACATTTAATAATTTACATTTAATTTACATTTCTGGGAGACAGATAGTGCCAACCTTCACATTTAAAAACCTACGCACAATATCGACATCATATCGTGCTTGTTATTGTTTTATTCATGCATAGTCTGAATAAATTAATGAAATTAATTTATTACCTTAGTATATATATATATATATATATATATATATATATATATATATATATATATATATATATATATATATATATATATATATATATATATATATATATATATATATAAATTATTATCATTATTATATACCTACAAAAGCATCTCAGGCTTATAAGTAAGTTTTTTTACACAACACAAAACCCAAAAAATCCAATTTTTATGTTTATTTTTAATATTTTGCACTATGGGTCAATCACCCACGCTTACCCAACGAAGTCCACGTGGTTAGAAGTTTACCCTAAATGTTATTTAAATGGGCTTTTGCATTAAAATGTATGAGATAATGAATGCTTGTTAATTTTATTGGGTAAATTTATTTTTAATAGAATTACAAAAAGTAAATAATAACTTTTATTATTTCTGTTCATCGCTATATTTTGTTAAATTCGTAAACTAAAATTATACAAAGGTACACAGTCAATAACCTCCATTTTAAATAAGTTCAAGTTTAGTTACGCCTCTAGAAAACCGTCCAAGTCACATAACAATACTTTATAAAATTAGCAGTAACAAAAAATATAAAATAATTTAATTATCATCTATTTATAAAAGGCAAATCTGACTGACTGACTTATATATCATCGAAATTACTGTAACTAGAACCTTGAAATTTGGTACAAGGGTCCAATTTGGTAAAAGGTTCAATCTTCATGATGTAAATGAGCACTAAAAAAGGATTTCAACCCTTAGGGGGTAAATAGGTGGCCCCTTAGGTGTAAAGCTTATATGGAGTTTTCTCATTTTTAGACTTAGAATTATGTAAATAGGTATATAATATAATTACTATAAGAAATTATCTGTGTAGACGAAATATACAAATTCTCCCCTAAATGGAAAATTAGAGAGGTAAAATTTGACATAATTCTCCCCTCAAGGGGTAAAATGGAGAAATAATAAATGTTAAGTACAAGAAGACGAAGTCGCGGGCAAAAGCTAGTCTCAAATGGAGTTGATGTATACACCACCAAATTCATGTATTGCAACTTCATTAGTTGTACTTTCAATTGCCTTACAATAATGAAATTGAAACACAGTCCTCAGTGGGTGGTCGAACCAATTGAATATAGCTAGATTTAAATCTCCATTATCTAACACGTCCAATGCTCTTTGAAATATCAGAAAGCCACAAGCTATATTTATTGACGCAAAATAGCATTCACAAATACTCGAACAACTTTTGCACAATTTAATTTCTATTTCTTGAACAATAACTGTATATAGAAATAAAATTTCTGACGCTAGTATTTTTCAAATGACATTTAACAGACACGTTTGATTTATACTATTTTGTATTCAAGCTTAACATTCTGATGGGTTACTTTGCTTAAGTCTTAATAGTTTTTATGAGATTGAAAAGCTTCTGGTCCAAAATTTTAGTTAATTAATGTTAATTTATATATATCTTTTTCTGATTTATCGTAGATACAGTAAGTACTGGCATTAAAATGTACGCTCTACTTATTTTCATTTAAAATAAAAACTGTAGCTTAAGTATTATTAACTATTAAATTGAATGTTAATGCGGCGGTTCTGGCTTTAATACGCATTTGGGAACAAGATTTTTTGTCTTTTTCTCGCTCTCTCGTAACTAAACAAATTACAGCGTTGGGTTCCACCACTCAACGCAACGCAACGCAAAATTGGGTCCAATTTTCGAGACAATATCTTGTTCGGAGTGTCTTAACACTGGGTTCCCTTGCTATATTGCTATGAAATTATATTATTTAAAACTTACCATAGTGTCATAGTAGCGTATGGCAACCAGCAGCAGGCGAATACACTGACGATGGTGACCGTCATTCTGAGAGTACGACGTCTAGCGCGTGCCAACGGACGTTGGTCTGATCTTCGCAATTGTATTCGACCCGTGTCTGTTGACACTGATTTATCTATATTTATAGAATTTCATTAGTATTTATTACATAAATATAATGTGTATTCGCGAAACAAACTAAAATTTCAGAGAAGATTTTTTTTTCATATCGTTTTAACTAACCATAACTTTTTATATTAATATAATTTTTTACATTACTTTTATATACAATTTAATTTTTCCGCCAATTGCCCAACACTGATATAGTACAATTAGCGTCTACTGACGGTCCCAGCCTCCTACACAAATATTATCTTTAATAATAATAATATTTAAAAAACTGTTTGAATGAGCCTGATGTAATCTAATATTTTATGTTATCTATACATATACATATACATATACATATACATATACATATACATATACATATACATATACATATACATATACATATACATAACATATACATATACATATACATATACATATACATATACATATACATATACATATACATATACATATACATATACATATACATATACATATACATATACATATACATATACATATACATATACATATACATATACATATACATATACATATACATATACATATACATATACATATACATATACATATACATATACATATACATATACATACATATACAGATACATATACATATACATATACGCGAACGGGTCGCTACTTATAAAATAAACGTAATAATAAATTATACCTATTATCCAATTATGCTCTTGTAATACCCAGTTATATTGAATAAATGAACACTAAGAATTAACTTAACTAAACCACATTTGATTGAATAAATTGTATAGTAATTTACTTATTTTTATACGGTTTTGATATTTTTTTGTAAAAAAAAAATAAAATGTATGTTTACATTACTATTCCGTCAGTTAGAGTTCAGTTCCGTTCAGAAAAAGTTATATTACAATAAAACTTCCAGAAGCAAGCAGAAAGCACGTATGACTTTACTATGTTTATTTATAAATTAAGAATACAAATAAAGAATGTATGAACTTTGACTTTTACGTTGATAACTAATGTTTTATGTGTATAAATAAAATACTCCTGTGCTCGAGAACTTTCTCGGTATCAAGAATAAAACATAGCAGTGATATTTCAGAATTATGTTAAAATGTATAAAGTAATATATAAGTATGTACATACGAATATATCACGTTAAGCTATTCCCCCTACTAAATATCGATCGCTCTTACGCATGGAACTAGAAACTACAACAATTAATTAAGCTACTATGTCGTCTAAGTTTTATCGTGTACAAAACAATATTATTTCAAAATGTGTTTTATACTGGAAAGTGCTCTCAATCAAGAGAAGTGCACTTTATATGCACCGTTTAAAATTTAAAGTCTCATCCAATCGTTCATTAAAATATATAGATTGTGTTGCCTTAACAATGTGATTCAACCTATATTTTATATAGTTTAAAGACATATTTCACATCAAGTTCCATAGCACGCCACACATTATGAACACCTTAAGCTATGTACATTAAGGTGCGCTATGCGTTTTTCGATACCTTGCTGGTTCTCGATGATTTTATGAACAATGGAAATGTTTTCTTTATCGTTTATTTCTTTTCTTCCGAGATAAAAAGTAAATGTATTTGGAATTAACAGACATATATATATATATATATATATATATATATATATATATATATATATATATATATATATATATATATATATATATATATATATATATATATATATATATATATATATATATATATCTTCTTCTTCCTGGCATTAGTCCCGGCTTTTTGCCAGGGTCTGCCTTCCGACTAAGACCAATCGGTCCATATGAGTGGCGAAGTGGTTTTTTTGTGGAGCGATTGCCATCTGACCTCCAAACCCATTACTGGGAGAAACCAAGAAAGGAAAGGGAATAAGAGGCAGAAAGACTTGGAATATAGGGGAGGGACACCACTTACATGGATTGGATCGGGTTATGAAAGTGGTGGCTCGAGGTCCCGGGGTCGCGTACCCGTATGCCGGAAACCAAATATCGGACAGATAATTGGCTAGACACCCTCTGAGATGGTGTCTAGCCAAGATATATATATATATATATATATATATATATATATATATATATATATATATATATATATATATATATATATATATATATATATATATATATATATACATATATATCCATCTCGTTATCGTATATTTTTATTAAAACTAAACTCTTGAAAGTGATTGTGAAACAAATATAAGAGAAAAATATATAAAATAACAATCGACTTGATAAGTGATTAAGTTCACAATATACGCTTATTTTATATGTCTTAGAGTAATATAAATATATTATCTAGACATTGCAAAAGCCTTTGATACCGTTCCTATCACAACTTTATTACAAAAACTCGAAAATATGCAAATAACTGCAATTTTGTCAGAGTTATTTGACAGGTCGTACGCAAGTAGTGAAAATAGGAAACCATGTAAGTGATGAACTTGATATCACATATAGGGTGCCCCAAGGGAGTATTCTTGGGCCCACATTATTTTTAGTTTTCATAAATGACCTGTGCGATCTTAGTATGCCCAATTCTAAAATCATCACGTACGCAGATGACACTGCAATAACTTTTCACAGTGATTCCTAGTCGGAAATCCGAAATGTGGCTCAAACTGGTATTACTTATATCCTCAACTGGTTGCAATCCCACACTCTTACACTAAACATTCAGAAAACAAGATTTATCGCATTCTCTCCTAGTTTGGCCTCTCAACCTAAGGTAAATAAAGTAAATAAATACTTGGGTATAATATTAGATAACCACTTAAATTTCAAAGCTCATGTGGATTCGCTGACGGGTAGAATGCGAAAGTTGATTTTTATTTTCAAAACACTTCGGCACGTTGCTAATCAATATATTCTACACAAAGTCTATTGTGCACTGTGTCAGTCTATAATCTCTTATTGCTCCCTCTGGAAATTGCACAAAGAGTGGTCCTAAAAGTCGCCGTTTTTCGTCCAACCTTATTTGTCCATTTTGTACAACGCTAGCTAGCTAAGCTATCTAAAGATTGCAAAGTTCTAACCGTCAGACAGTTATTTATATTGCATACAATTTTATTAAAACATCGAAATACTCCCTACGTTAATATTGCTAAACGGCGTAAAGATAAAGTTTGTACCCTCCCTGTTGCACACTACTCTTTCGCTAAAAAGTTTTTTTTTTATCTTGGTCCTATTTTGTATAATAAAATTAACGCAAGAAATCCAATTTACAATTTATCCCGTCATGAATGTGAAGTAACTGTTCGTTTGTTCTTACAAGAGAAAACGTATTATGAAACAGAATCATTTTTGGAATCATTATAAAACATTATAATCATATATTATAATCGTATAATATAAATAAAATTATAAATATAATATAAATAAAATTATAAA
Source organism: Dione juno (assembly GCA_037127375.1). Taxonomy (NCBI): domain Eukaryota; kingdom Metazoa; phylum Arthropoda; class Insecta; order Lepidoptera; family Nymphalidae; genus Dione; species Dione juno. The sequence continues at coordinate 7,493,727 of JAXRJS010000068.1, forward strand.
TATAAATATAAATAAAATAATATAAATATAATATAAATAAAATTATAAATCATTATAAAATTTACATGCACCACACATTACATATATACACAGACATTCATCACACCCACATACACACACAAAATAAAGATACACATACTCAGTACAAATACACACAACACATTCACTCATCTAATATTGTAATTATAAATAAGTATACAGTATTTATGTTACTACTTGTTAACTGTAAAAAAAGAATAACACTAATGAACAACCCCGTGGGATACGACACTGCTACTCTTTATTACAGGTTATTCTGTAGCCTATCTAAGAGGACACTACCTCAACCGATTGTTGTAGTGTTTTGTGTTTATATACAATGTAATTGTCTATCATATTGTACTACATCACTTTTATGAAATAAATCATTATTATTATTATATTATTATATTAAAAGTAGGTAGATCGCTTCCCACGCACTGTTTTATTACGCGTTATTTCATTTTTACATAACTATTTACGTAGTTATAAGGTTAATGAGAGCGGCCCGAAACCGGTTATTATGGCGATCAATGGGGGAGGCCTTTCAGTATCCAACAGTGGACGTCTCCCGGCTAATATGATGATGATGATAAATGTTGATATTTGTAGGTTTGTATTCCAATAGTAGAAATAGTCGTGTTTTTTCATAAGTATATACGTATGTTTAGTTACCAACATGTGTACTTCTGTAACAAGATTTAGTTTGACCGGAAAATGGTAGACACAACGACATTTTATTCTCACATTTCGATTTATTTTTTCAGCTGAACGCTTTATTCCGGATAAGCAGAAATAATTTAGTGTTAAGACTCTTCATTATCCACTTTACGGCCGAAATGGAAGAAAATATATATATATATATATATATATATATATATATATATATTATATAGATTATATATATATATATATATATATATATATATATATATATATATATATATATATATATATATATATATATATATATATATTTATATATACAGATCTAATTCTGACCCTGGCCTAATTATTGACTTCCTCGTGCAAATACACAACAGTCTAGTCTTCCGTGCTTTACATGTTCAGCGAAACCTTAAAACGTCCTTAACTGGATATCATTTATCAATGTTAAATGTAATAACGTCTCGTGATAAAAGCTTTCCTACAAAAAACCTTTAAATTTGTATTCATATCATAATAGCTATAGTAAGCCTTGGCTGGAAAAATTATACTCTATTAACTAGAGAAACTTTCTGTGAGAAAAGCGTCAGGTCGCCGTCAACAGGACCTTGAATGAAACTTATTGGATACAGATTTACATAAAAAATGTTTTATTAGAAACCTAATATAACAAATTATAAAGAAAATTATTAATGAATACTTTTAAAAGATAACTCTGGTAATTTATTTCGGATTTTTCGACCAATAGTGCCTCTTTTTTGTTGAGCTATATTTTTGGTTTCGTTGCCACAGGCTTGAATTGAACCCACGACCATCCATAATTGATTTGATATGAAGATACACACTTTAGTGAAATAAATTTTAAAAAAATTTTGGCCTGTAGATAGATATAAATGGCATAGTGCCACGTGAAGAATACTGCCTAGAAAATATACTAAGCGTAAAAACAAACGACGCCCGACTTGACGTCGTCATTGATTTGTAACGTCATAAGAAACGAAATAGGTAAGTATTTACTATAACTACTATAATAACAAGAAGCAGGTAGGAAAGACATAATTTCTTTCTCCATTTTCTTCCCATCACAATTATTAATAATTATTTATATTTAAATTATGTATAGAAATCTAACAAGATTTATTAATTAAGAGCTTATACCTAGCGTTTATATCGGTTTTCCCATTGGAATATGTGAGTCTAATTACATCCATTGGTCGGTAGGTAGATCCTATCATCAATATCATCTTTTACTATAGGAATATGCCAATAATTTTGAAGATGCTGTATTTTTTTCGACTCTACTATTGAATGAAATGCAGCCACAATTTTAAATAAACAAAAAATAAAAATAATTAGCTAAGTAATAGAAATTGTTTTAGTCCCTTGTATCATTGGATTACGTTAATGTTTTGATTACAGATTTCAATGGAAAATTTGTAAGACTCTTATTCGTCATTAGTATCATTATAATTATGCTTTATAAAATATTGTGTTTGGTGTTTGCGTAGAATTAAGCAAATAAACAAATTTTTAAACTTTTTAATGAACAAAATTTGCACTCCGTTAAGGCTAAATTCCTATCTTCAAAGGTTTTCTGTCAGAGATTAGTATTAGTACGAGTAATAAGACCGCCTTTGTACGCTCAGTATGTTTATATATTAAAAAATATATATATTTTCCTGTATATTAGCCTGGTGCGCTGAAGAATTTCTGTCTATCTATCTATCTTTTATCTTTTTTTGTATCTATCTTTATTAAATGAAATATTTACGTTAATATCGAGCAAGAAACACCCTCGAAATAATATAAGACTGTTTAAAACGTACTCAAAAATGTAGCATAATGACATGTAGTCATTAATTATTGAATGAAGGATCGTATTTTTAATTATATATATTTGTTACGTAAATACAATAATATTTACCTGACATTTCCTTGGAATTAGTATGTATCTCCCAAAAGATGCAAACGTAGCAGACCGTTATAATGATCAGCGGCAGGAAGTACATGGCCAGCAGACACATCACATTGTACGCCAGCTCTTGACGCTGATTGGAGAACGCTTCGAATGACACGCATTGCTGGAACTCCGGCACCGTCGGGTGATGCATTACTCGAAAGACTAAGCTCTATAACAAAAGATTACCTATTTTTAATAGAAAATTGATTAAATTATTAATCACAATAGAAAACAGTTTATTAAATATGTCAACTGAGAATCAAACCGATAACCTATAACGTATAAAGATATTTTTCAAGGGCTTAGTCTATTTATGCTAATTAATACTTACCTACCGAAATTTAATTAAAATTAATAGACTACAGATTAAATATTAGTAATTAAAGTAAGTCCTTGAGTCTAAATATATTGGTTATTTGAGAAACTCCATATATTCACAAATTCAATTTTCGATGCTTTGGCTAAAAAAGAAATTAAAACATGAGCATAGGCTGTTATCCGTCTGTGCAAGGTGAAGTAGTATAATATGTTTATCAGTCTATTATATGTATATTTCTTTCTATATGGTGTTAAAGAGACCAAAATGGTGGATTGGAGAAGGTCAGGGTCAATTACCCCAAGAGATTAAAGCACTCAATAAAATAATAAAATTAGAAATAACAGATGATTTATAATGCGAATGACGAAGCGAATAAATAAATCGTCATAAAAAGTGTTAAATAAAAACAGTTTTATTGATTGAAGGATAGATCCGGAAATTATAAATATAAAATTGTTTCAAAATTATATACATCATGTGCAAAAGATTTTTTGTATAAGTTATTGGTTTTCGTGAAGGATATGTGTTTAAATATATATACGTCACACTATTAACATTACAAATGAACACATTTACTTTAATAATTTTATATATTAAAAATAGAAATTATATAAAAATCCTAAAAGTATTTCTATAAAACGAACGTATGCTTATAGAACTATTTTTACTATAATTCTATCGAAAGCTTAATAATGTATGCCAGAGAGTGATAGGTTAATCCGAGCTTAGGACCCATATTATCAACAAAGTACAGTTAGTTGAACATTTTGTTACATACTGGTTATCGTTTAATATTTTTTATACATACATATTTCTATACATATAAACACATTCTATACATATAAAATTAACGTGTTTGCTTTTGATTTGCATAAAGTTATTAATTAGTCAAATTACAGCAGAATATAATATTTTACCTTCCGCCCAGGTAAAATATAATAAAAAAAATAAATAAAAATATACATATATTTTTTACATAGACCGGATCGCTAATTATATATGAAGCCTCTTCACTAGATACTTGTTCAATGAATCATTTTCATTTCAAACAGATTGCTAAATTCTCGGTGTCGCAATCTGAGAACACCTAATGACCCGTGATAACAAAGCTTGATACTGGATTAGAGTGATTAAGGCACGTAGAAACTTGTATGTATACTATGACGCTGAGCCTCTGCGATACTCCGTTTTGCTTTCCATCCCAATTTAATAATGGTGAAACTCAACGACACAACTTATATACTAGATGGACAAAATTAAAATAATCCATTCTACTGTTTACAATCTGACTGAGCCACTATGGCCTCATACAAAATATTTATGATAAAAATATATTTTTAGCAGAGACGATGCTCTCTTATCTTCTTCTTTGCTTAAATTTACCTAAAAATAAACGTAAATATGGTTACGATTAAATATTCTACAATATTTTAAAGTAATTTTTTATCATTTTCTGCAAAAATGTATATAGTAAAGGCAAAAATTAATAATAGCCAGACGAGAATGCTATGTTAAAAATATAAATAAAACTAAATTACATTAAAGATACAAATTTGCCTAGAGTCTATGAAATGTAAGAGAAACCGGTTGTATTTTATAGTATTATTATTTACCAATATTAATATTGAACGCCTTAATTTTTTATATCGCCATAAATATATATTTTGTAGAAACATATAACAAATACAAAAAATCTTGATATAAAAAGAAAATGAATAAATTTACTATTTCAGATATCGTATAAATAAATCATGTGATATAAAACTTTCAAAATTCAATTAATTGCGGTTCTTAACTTTTAAATTACTTGCTCTGTTGAATATATACATTAACCGCTTCTCTATAGTGTTACTTTTAACTTCTAAATACTTTTTCATTTAATAAACATATATCTATTTTTCAAAATTTAAAATTTTCGTACTCATAATGTGTATTATATATTAACTATGTATATGTTTTTATTATACTAGCTTTACCGAAAGCTTGTCCGCCCGCCCCCGTAGAGCTCAACTCCACTCCATGTCACCTTCTCAGTGCCCAGTGATAATATCTGTCCGTAGAAACCTACGTAATACGTACGTAATTACCTGCGTAATTCTTAAGCTTTTGTAAAATAGATAGTTATTATTAACAAACATTAAATCATAGCTCGTTTGTTTTTTTATTTTTTTTTTCATAGCATGGAAATTTACTGTTCGTCCACATGATTTCCGTTTGCTTAATTTCCGTGGTCTATAAATTGTGCAAATTTATATAGATCCGGAAAGATATAAGATAAAGATAAATTTACTTTGCAACTAATCCTTACCTACCTTTCGTTCTTTATATCAACCAGATTTCAATAATGAATTTCTAATTTCATACTTAGCATTCAAATGTATATAATGTTTCTTTCATGTTCAAATAGATAACGTTGCTTTGCTTTTGCTTGCGCTACAAAGTTACATGTAGTTTAATGTGGCTAAAAGTATATTTTATAATTTTTAGCTTCACGCTTTATCCCGTATATAGCGAAAAAATGGAGAATGGAGAATATGGAGAACTCCATGGGATAGTTCCCACTTTCCACTCAATTTTTGAGACAGTGGATTGAGTGATGAATCTCATTATTGCCATTTCTCTTTTTACCAGAGTCTTCGGAAGAATTCGTACTCGGCACTCCACAATATGAATTTTCCCACTGAATAGACACCACAGCCGCTATGTAGCCGCGCCACGATGGCCTCTTAACCTCATTAAATATAAGGTTTATGGAGTATTCAAATCAAAACGTGATCATGCATTACCTACTCTACTTCACATCACTGCTATCTAACCGTCTTATGTAATGTTTTATGTTGCATAATGAAATTATACTAAAAATATTTAGTATATGGTAAGTTTTCTCTTCAAATATTTATTAACAAGCAGTAATTTTTTTTATAATTTATCCAAAATACAATATTATTTGTAATTGACAAGTCATTGGAAAGATACATAAATAATTTATGATTTTTAAAGTGTTAATCCACAAGTGTTAATCTATTGATATAAAAATACTTAAAGAAAAAATATAAAAATTTGAACGCAGCGGGATTTGAAACGGCGCCTCGTGGAAACCATCCAAGCACTCTGACCACTAAGCCATGCGTTCATAAAAGCAAAATGAACTAATTAATCTAAAATTTTGTGCATTTAGTATGCGCATTTTAGTATATATAATAAATACTAATTTTCCAGGTATTTTGCTGATTTTTTTTTAAACTAATAAATAAATATTATTATTCCCTGATTTGAGAGATTATACAGTTAAGAAATCATACTAAAGTCTTAAACGAATATCATTAATGAGTGCCTTAACCACTAATATCTCATTTAATTAAAAAAATATCTGTGATACAGAATCTATATATATTTGTGACTACAGATTATAAAGTATTCGAATTGTTAGTAGCATTTCGTATACTTAAGTATACGTGATAAATGTGTTAACATTACCGTTACCTATTAAGTTATATGTATATATCAAGTTATTGTACTTTAACGTAGATTCTCTATAAATAATATAACCTATGACCATATACGACAATGAAATACAATATAATAAATAGTTATGGTATTAGAAAAGAGAAAAAAGCCCTTATTTTTCACCAAGGGCATCAAATGCATGCTATAAAAATACTATACTGACATCCAATTTGAAAACGTGTGCAAATTTTCAACGAAATGGGATGACATGAAATGTGGCATAATTGCATTGTGAAATTCTCTTGCAATGATTTATGGATGTTGTATGAAATCCTACCGAACAATGTACCTAATATACATACAAATAGGTATCATATTTGAATGTCCAGAGCATATAATATAACTGTGCACGTAAACAATATTGCTTTTCAATTAGTCAGTACAATTAATCAAGATAGTGTAAATATAATTACACTGTAATTTATAAATAGAAAAAAATATATTAAAAGTGTCAATCACAGTGCCAATGATACTTTGTAAAGTCACATAAAAAACAAGATGAGGGAAGAACAAAGAGGCTCATGACAGTTGACGAGGTAAACGCGAGCTAGCCGCTCAGATCTCTTAGACTAAAGTGAAGATGAACTCTAGGGATGAAGTGTAAAGCTACTAAAAAGTACAAAAAGTATATTAATAAAAAGGTATTGGCTCATGTATAAATAAATAAAGAAATAGATAACAATAGTAACTAAATTTAATTCAATTACAAAAATATTAGACATGTAGTAAAAAAAAACAATTACTATTTTCAGAACGGCAAATGGAAAATATTAGAAATCTTCCAATTGTATATAAATGAATATATTAAAGGTTTCCTTAGTAACAGCGAGTGTTCTCAACTATGAGTACAAATACTTGCATGAGAAAGTAGGTCAATAATGTCAATATTCCCTAAACGTTGAATATATATGTACTATCAGCTCGTTTAAACTTTCAGTTCATTTACTTGTCACAGCAATTATGAAATCTTCAAAGACATGTCTGACATTATAAATATCCTTGAATATATATACACACACTCACACACATATATATATATATATATATATATATATATATATATATATATATATATATATATATATATATATATATATATATATATATATATATATATATATATATGCTGCCCTTTTTCTCACACATCGGTTAACGTGGAGAGAATATACACTCGATTTCGATTATGTGTTGAGTGGCAGATGGAAAATGCATTAAAACGCTTGTTTAATGTTAAAATCTAAAAGCTTTTAAAACATTATTATGCCGTTTTGCTGAAATATTATTTGCTTCGCTCTATTATTTGCTACTACACGGTCAAACTATAGAAATATATTTTAATTCATAAAAGTTTCATATACCAATGTCAGTCTGCTCGGATGTCGATTTTAGTTGACTGACCAAGGCATTGACTTAACATTTCATTTTCACATTTAGGATTTCATCTTTAGAAATACAAAGTGTGTAGGGCATAAAAAAGTCAGTCAGTCTTCTCCAAATTTCATGAAAAAATAATTATTTTAGTTGAATTACCTACTATAGCACGCTGCTTATGAGATCAACGGATACAAAAGGTATACTTAGAAATGTAAACCATAGTTTTTGAACTGTTTCACGTTACTATTTAAGTTATTAATAATAATATTATTAAGGAATAATAGTAAGTCAAGAACATGTTAAAATAATAATAGTAATGTTTTATTATTACTTTAATTAGATTATGAATTCAATTTAACGTAAACACTAATACAATAGTTCGAACATGATTTGAGTAATATGTTACAATTTTCATATAGAATTTAAAATTGAACAATTTCAATAGATATAAACTCAAAAGCAGAATTCGGCTTTTAAACGAATATGAATAATTTCGGAGATTATCATAATGCTTTATGCCTTTGTTGTAATATGACTTCACATTTTATACTATGAGGATTTTTAAATTACAAACAGAAAATATATTAAGCAAATATCTTTCTGGAGTGGCAGAATGGCAGAATGAAAGAAATTGCAATCTTTTTAATTTTACGCTTGTATGAAGTCAATATAGAAACACTACTGGACAATATTTTACTTACTTCTTTATTATTGAATTTAACTTATTTCAAATTGAACCCATTGACAGCTACTTTTCAATACCCAAATTTACAGCTACGCAGCTACTTTTCAATAACCCTATATTGGCATTAATTTGGTATATATATATATATATATATATATATATATATATATATATATATATATATATATATATATATATATATATATATATATATATATATATAACTACGATGTCCACGCCCGGGTTAGCGCTGCTTGGGCCAAACGGCGGGAGGTCACTGGTGTGGTCTGCGATCGCAGAATACCGAATAATATATATATATATATATATATATATATATATATATATATATATATATATATATATATATATTATATATATATATATATATATATATATATATATATATATATTAGATATATAATATATATATATATATATATATATATATATATATATATATATATATATATATATATATATATATATATATATATATATATATAATAGGTTGGGGAAAAAGAAATCTATTATTTTCTCGGTAGGCGGTATCTATTATTGTCTCTCAACTAAGTTTATGTTCCTTGTCAGGTGATCTTCACACTAAAACATCTTCAATTTTTTTTCCGCTTGTTCCATTCTGTCGTGAATTACAGGCCGTTAAAAATGGAAACCAACAAAGAGAAAATACGGTAACAGCTAATTACGTGCAATTTTGTCTTCGTCGGTTCCGTCCAGCCAATTTTTATGTTAAAGATGCACCTCGCAAAGGCAGGCCCAGTCGAACATGTCGATAAAATCATTGAAAACATTAAAGTTGACCGGCATATTAATAGTTGCAGCATCGCCCCCCAGGAGCTAAATATCAACCATAAAACAGTTTTAAACCATTTGAGCAAAGATGGATACAAAAAAGGTCGATGTTTGGGTGCCGCACGAATTGACACAAAAAAACATATTGGATCGAATTTCCATTTGCGAAGCCTTGATTAAGCGGAATGAAATCAACCCATTCTTAAACGGATGGTGACTGGGGATGAAAAATGGATCACATAAGACAATATCGTGCGAAAACGATCGTGGTCAAAGCGTGGTGAAGCAGCTCAAACGGTTGCCAAACCAGGACTAACGGCCAGGAAAGTTCTACTGTGTATTTGGTGGGACTTTAAAGGAATCATTCATTATGAGTTGCTTCCGTATGGCCAAACACTAAATCCATTCTGTACTGTGAACAACTGGACCGTTTGAAACTAGTTATTGACCAGAAACGGCCAGAATTGGCCAACAGAAGACACACCATCAGGACAACGCACGACCCCTTACGTCTGTAGTGACTCGCCAGAAACTCCGGGAGCTTGGTTGGGAGGTTTTAATGCATCCACCATATAGTCCGGACCTGGCACCAAACGATTACAACCTTTTTCTGCATTGCAAAACTTCCTGAGCGATAAGAAATTATGATCAAGAGAAGATTATGAAAATGAAGATTATTAGAGTTTTTCGCCAATAAGGACCAAGGCTTGTACGAAAGAGGCATTATAAAATATTAAAATGCGACAAATTGTAGCAAAAAACGTCGCTTATTTGACCCAAATCGGACAATCCGAAGCATCTTAAATATTGTCCCGAATTTCACGCAAAAATAATGGATTTCTTTTTCCCCAACCCATTATATATATATATATATATATATATATATATATATATATATATATATATATATATATATATATATATATATATATATATATATATATATATATATATATATATATATATATATATATATATATAACCTATTTCTATATGTTGACCGTGTAGTAACAAATAATAGAGCGAAACAAATAATATTTCAGCAAAACGAAATAATAATGTTTTAAAAGCTTTTAGATTTTAACATTAAACAATCGTTTTAATGCATTTGCCATCTGCCACTCAACACATAATCGAATTCGAGTGTATATTCTCTCCACGTTAACTCTTTCTCTCACGTTGTGCGAGAAAAAGGGCAGCTGAAAAAAAAAAAGTACTTATTTGAACGAAGAACTTTTCTTTAAACATAGCTATATATATATATATATATATATATATATATATATATATATATATATATATATATATATATATATATATATATATATATATATATAATATATATATATATATATATATATATATATTTCAAGATTCAATACATTTATAGGCATGTCAGGAAGTCACAAGGTTAAATTGGCAAATATTATCGAAGTGCACTTGTAAGTTTCCTCATTAGGTACTCAGCAATAATTACAATAATTAATTTTCAGTTAAAATGGTTCCTATTGGGTTTTCATATTTTATTCTCGAAAACAGAAATGGGCTACTTCCAACAACCCCCGTACGTTTCGCTCATATTAATAGTGGAAAGAAGTATTTAAACCATAACGTAATGTAATTAATTTTAGCTTTCTTTGTTACTTACTTACGATATTACTATTAAATTTTATATACAATAATGTACAAAATTTTAAGAGTAATATCAATGGCATCTCTATAAATGTATACCTAACGTATCCAGATACTTATCAATGAATACAATACTTTACCTGCGGCAAACTGCATATAAAAGCGATGAGCCACGCAAACCACAGCATTGTTTTACTACGACTTCTTGCTATTGCTAAACGAAGTGGGTAAATGACAGCAAAAAATCTGAAACAAAAATACTTTACTATTAATAATAAAGTCATGGCTAATATGAAATTAAAATGTTTTGTGTAAAATTAATAACTGTAATTTATTCAACTCATTTATACACCAATGTGAATATATTAGTGTATGTTTATTGTATGGTCGTGGCATAGTCAATAAAGTGACTAAGCTCCCAGGAAGTAAAATAAACACAAAAAAGACAACAATAAGGTTATTTTAATATACATTATTTTTATATAATTAATAAAGTATCATATAAAAAAAATGTTTAGACATTAACGGTTTTTTTAATTACTTATACATATTGCCAGTAATGACTGACATACGGGAGCGCGATGTGGCTTTTATTTATCTGTTACATGGCATTATGAAATCTTCATACTTCACACACAATGGAGAGAGATATGGTTCCTGATACATACGTGATAGAAATTAGGACATCGGTAGTCGACAGAGGAGTACTAAAATAATCGAGAAGTTCTCGATTCTGATGAGCAGGCCCCCTACCACCTGACAATCTGGTCAAGATCACCAGAACCCGCTGGAGCACAGCAGCGCCTATCGTCATGAAAATACTTGGGGGAGGACTATATTTAGCAGTAGATGCACAAAAGTTGAGATTATGAGACGAGACGAGTTCCTATTTATGGAACACCTAAACACCTTTAAAGTAATGTTTAAAAAAAGTTTGATAAGTTCTTTATTTTTATATTTGAAGCTGGGCAGATGAAATTAGAAAATGTTTTTGAAGTAATTTCAAATCTTTAATATAGCTATACCGTGGGTGTCGACTCACAGTACTAGCTACCATTCTACTACCTATCAAGAGTTTGTTGACCGAAGTGAGTTTAAGACATCTAGAAGTCCCATTAATAACAACCGAGCTTAATTAAATCGTTTAAATTCAAATTCAGATTTCGACTTGAATTCCAGCTTCGAATTACGATTATACTAGTCACTTGGTTTATGGTATTGTTGAAATAAAGGCCTCGAATTATTTTATTGTTCAACTTCCTTCCCTTCCCTCGCTTGATCGATTGTCTTGGATTTTCTCTAATATAATATTTATGTATTGTACTTATAATATTTAATTTTTTCTTTTCAAATCACTTTGTCTATGAAACATTTAATATGCAATATTTTATCTACGGAGTACTCTCACAGGTATTTGGTATCGGTAAAAATCGTTTTCCCTTCATAAATTTCGATCCTGCGGGAATTCCGGCCTGCTCTACAACCAAATTTCATAAAAAATCCGTTCTGCTGTTCCTGCGATTAGCCCGGACAAACGGAAACACAAACAGACAGACAATAATTGTAGAAATAATGTTTTATGCTTAGTAAGGTGTAAATAAAACCAGTTATGAAAATCCCCATCTTGTGAATTAAGTATATTAATGTGAATATGTTCTTAATGGATAAAAAGTAATTAATCAGTTATATTAAGGCAAATTTACATTAAAATAGAAGACTAAACTTATGAGTATTTACTAGGAATAATTTGTGATATGAGATATTCCAAATTAGCTAACAAATTTGTTGCATTTCCAATACAAAATGTTTGCCTTTTATCTTAGTATATACTAAGCAACATCGAGTGTAACATAAAATAATAATAAAACTTGATTAGTGATATTTTTGTTTTGTGTTGTGTTTAAATTATTTTATTTATTTAGAGAAAGTTTCAAATTAAAACCGTACTCTGTACCGTGCCATGATTTTTTTTCAAGCCACATCATGTGTAATTGAAAATAATAATAAAAAGTAATTTATATCGAGCATATCTGTATTGATTATTTATTAGTTATTTTAGTTCCGGTTAAGTTTTGATCTCATTTTTTACTGAAATTGAAACATTCTGCAATTATAGTTTAGCTTGTTTATACATTTATTCTGAAGTGGTACAAAGTTTGTGGTACAAACAGTACAAAGTGTGGTACAAAAAGTGGTACAAACTAATAATATATACCTACCATAGAAACTGATTATACCATTATTTGTGAACTGATTCTGAACGTACTACGTAGACTACATACAGTACACAATTAGCTTTACCAGGCGTTGTGTCGGGATGAAGCTGGACATAATTAGGCTTTTAGGGTGCGTGTTCACCCAAATTTAACGGTATTCGGCTTGTCCGGCTTTTGTTAGGTATTTTGCACAGTTACATTTTAATTTTAATGTTTTTAATAAAATAAGAAAATAATTTAAGAATATTCATATTGAATTCAAATCTGACTGAGAAATTTGACTGATCAATAATAAAGTACTCAGACTCAATTTATGGTAAATAGTAAAAAAATATGGTTTTATATACAATTAGTTTATTCTATTGATCTATTAATATACTTATCTAGAGACACGAATTCTTCAATTATATAGACTGGCCGGACTTTGTACCTAAATGTGACTTTAAACTGGCTGGACTATTCTGTACTTAAATTTGGCGACTCTATACACAATAGATAGTGACACTAACAAGTATTGTTTAGGTCCTAGTCAAAAGCAAAGCGAAAGAGTTGAGTACAGAGTATGGGAGAAATATGGAATATTTAAAACGACAAGATTATTAAATTATGACTTCAAATAGAAAAAAGAACAAAACTAAAACAAAGAAAAAACGAGCTTTTCTAAGTTATTATGTAAGTATATAAAGTATATATTTTCATAAAAAAAACAAATACATTACTAGGTTAACATGAAAATTCGATCAATTCAAAAATGCGACATCCAAAATACTATTACGTCAATATAATATCTCCGACCGTAGCCTTGTAAAAGCTGATAAGTAAGAAAGTGTGGAGAAGTTAGGTTCCTAAAAATGTTTATAATTTAATCGTCTTGTTACGAGACATAAATGACATCGTTATATAGCACAACTCAATGACAATTAAAAAATTATATTTAGTTAAGGTTTCCATTTCCGTTTCCGCTCGAATTGAAAGACATTCTTGGTCTAGTTAAACTATTACTATAAACATGATATAGATATACATACCGTAACGTAAGTACTCAAACGTCGCCACTAACTATATCTTATAAGCATAGCACATAATCAAAAATAAGGAGTTTCGTACTAGAACTTACATAATCGACTTTGCTCAGCTGAGTGGCAGTATCTCCTACATATAAGAAAACCGATAGCCGTTCGGACGGAAAGGTTCTAGAGTGGTAGTCTTCAAATTGATAACGTTGACTCAGCTGAACCATCTGGATGTAACCTTTTATTCATGCTTCACAGATAAAGCATTGTAGACAGAGAGAACTATTTCATTTTCACTCTTCATCCGAACTCAACACCGCGCTTTGTATTGTTAGAAATAGAAAATAAAAATGATAAATCCTTTTTGAGCAAGTATCGAACCCACAACCTGAATTGAATTGATTCTAACGCCGTACCGCTATGATATGATGGCCTCAAACGTTTTAATGTAATTTGAAAACATTATAAAACGTATTTGCGTCGATAGTGTCAGCCTGACTGCTCAAAGTAATTGAAGGTCCAAACCCCTACTAGGTAAATGTTTGTACATAACATTTTCTTTTTTTGCTTTTCGTTTATAGCTATCGAGCATGGCGTTCATTTTGTTCTGTCACTCACTCGCATATTTACCCACTCACTCACTCACTCACTCACTCACTCACTCACTCACTCACTCACTCACTCACTCACTCACAGTTAACTTAACATTAAGAGTGACCTAATGCATGAAACAGTTAAGTGAACTGCGTAGTGATTTTATTGCATTTAACAAAATCTTAAATAATCTTGTAATAGTAATATTAATTATTTTGATTACACAATATAACTGTCAATTTCATCCATATTTATTGGATTAAAGGTGTGTAAAATGTTATTATCCTAATAATATAATAAATATATAGTTATCACTCACCTATCTAAGGATATGCATACTAGTACATTTGATGACAAATAAAGTCCAAAGGCCCGAAGAACTAAAAAAAATTTACAAGCCATATTTCCGGCCAACCACGCATTTGTTGTTCTCCAACCAATCTGAAAATAAACAAAAATATTTAATATAATTTTAAAGAAGGGATTAAAATGACCTTGCCTCAAAGAGGCAAATATATATATATATATATATATATATATATATATATATATATATATATATATATATATATATATATATATATATATATATATAATATATATATATATAATATATATATATATATATATATATATATATATAATATATATATATATATATATATATATATATATATATATATTTAAAAACTCGTATACGTAAAAAAGGTGATTTTTTTATGAATTAATTGTACCATCGCAAAACCTTATTTTTATATGGATAAATAATACGACATAACTGACTTTTTTGTTTTTTGTGACCTTAATGTTTAATGTTAGCCCTATTGGCCTTGACAGCGACACCGGTTGGGTAAAAGGTACTGAGGAATTTAATTTTTTTTTTTTTAATTATATCTTAAATGGACAGTTAATTAAATATAGTATAACTTTAATTGACATAATCCAGATGCTATTTTTTATTATAACGTATATAATGTATATATGAAAATGGAATCAAACTTACGAATAATAATAATATTATTTATATTTAACAAAAAAAAATACAAAAACTGTTTAACAAAAATAAAAAATTAATTAAAAAAAAATTATAAATTTAAGCTAGATATTTGTAATATTATATATACATAATATGTTCTAATTGGGATCTACATATGACAATCGTGACACGCAAAAGGATGAAAGTAGTGATGTCATACAAGGGCAACTAAACGAAAGTGTCACAAAATGTCGGCAAAAGGATGACATTTGGAGACGGAATAAAAAAAAAAACAAATTCCCTATCAAGGGAATAGCAAACTAAAACCATTATTTCAGTTCATGGCCACAAAAAAAATATGTGAAATATGAAATTATAAAAAATGGAAGCTTTACTATTTTATATTGACAGAGATATAAAATAATCTATGTATTATATACTAGCAGTTAACTTAAGTTAGCTAGATCGCGTTCATCCTAAAATTTTATACATTCGTCACAATGCCATTCTTCGATTTTCTCGTTGACTTTTTTTGAATTATCTATTATTAAAAATCACAATTATCTATTATTAAAAGTAACTTGTTTATTATTAAAAATCACGATCAATGTGTCTTGCATATATATATTGATACGTAAACGTATATGTAATTAACATATAGTCTATAAGCAGATCATGTTCTAGCTTTTCTATTTATAACGTAAAAACACAATATCCACTTCTTATACTTGAAATTTATTATCCAAATCATACCAACATTATTTGTTTTTTTTTTTATTTTAAAGAAGTAAATTGATTCTTTTTTTTATTTTTACACATACCGCGTCCTTCGCGTTCTTTATTCTAGTTCTGATAAATGTACTACTACTAACTTCTATTTCAAGCATCGCCAATGTTTAAAATAAAATATTATACTAAAAAACGTTATTTGAACTTAAATAATGCTCATATTTCAAAGAAATGAAGTAATTTATTCTACTGATTATTTCTTCACTAACTAGTAATCGACGTAATTAAAATTTGCCTATTTTTTTGATTGAATGCCAAAACGACAACTGTTCTATATGTTGATTTAGGCCAAAATACTGTCAAGCTGTCTAAATTTATTCGTTCTTTAGATCTACTAAACCAGTAATCAAAGTAATTCAACTTTATCAGTAAATAATATTTTTTAAGAAAACTGTTGCAATGTTGAAATTCAATAATTTTCATTTTATGGCGAAAAGCTTTTACGTAATTCGCGGAATTACAAATAAACAAACATACTGACTAAAAATCCAATGCGCATGGCCATGGCATTTACAGACTGACGCTGTCTCATTACACCACGATAGTTCTCGATATTATTAAACAAATTAGTCCAATTATTCTTTAGTTAATTATTTTGTAATCTTGTATTATTTTTTTGTTGTAAATTTTAGTAATGGAAACAATGTATGCATAAGATATATTGCTTTCTATATAATATTGTCAATTCAAAGTGTCAAAAACAAAGTGTTTTAACAGCCGAGATATATGTATGTACATAATATATTTACTCGCAATATACACACATTCAACCTACTCTACTACGGAATACATTATTGACGTATACGACGACGTAATTCAGCTCAATCCCAATATGATAGTATATTATGGCTTAAATTTTTTATATTAAATTCGATGTTAAACTATTTAACATATATACTCGTATTACATTTTAAAGGCCTTGAAACCGAGAAGGATACCCTATTTAAAATATGCACGATGACAAGCCAATTGCAAATTTTATATAGAAATAAACAACATAGGTTATTTCCATATTGGATAAAATTGGGAGGTAGGTTTACACACTAAGTCAATTCGTATCAGCTAAAGCGTGAAACTAACAAGTACGAGTTATTGTCACACCATGACTAGTAAAAAAAATACTGACTTAGTCATCTGTAATTCATCTTCTGTGTTTTGGTTCTACACTATTAATAACGCCCACAAGATTGAAGTAGAATCTAACTAGATGATGTTGGGCATTATTATCGAAAATATTATGCCTACACAATAATACTGTGTCTACTAAACAATGGTATTATACCATCACCAACATAACACCATTGTCATGATGTCAAATTAATTTGAGGAAAACACATATAATTAATCAATTATTTTTATCTTTTATAATTAACAATTACAGAGTTCATTTGTATTATTTCTCACATTTACATTCATATATAATATATACAGCTATTTTAACTTTATATATTTTCCGCTTTATATAGGATAAGGTCGTATAGTCCCTGATAAATCTGTACTAAATTAAATGATATATGTATTGCTGTCACTGAATGTATTCTGTATGAAATATAAATATATAGCGTATGTATGTATATGTATATTTGTATATCTTCTATGCTTTATGCATATTTTTTTTTATTAAAGTTATTTTTATTTAACCTTTATATTTCATTTTATCTATCATCTCGCTACTTTCACCCAGTTTCACAGATTGGCTGAAAAAAGTCTCTTATATATATAATATTATTATAGATAAGTCCACCCTTACTAACTATATTTCTCTATATATATAGAGTACATACGTACTTTAACATATTTTTTTAATCAATCAAACTATGCCTTCATATATCTACTTCCGCTAATTTTATTTTTTAAGTTTATCTGTGCTTTAAGCTTTTTCTATCTATATATTTGGCATTATAGATTCTAAAATACATCTAAATTTTTCTACTAATTAAATTACATTAATTACTAATTAACTTCTTGAATTTGTTACAGCCAGCTATAAATATAAATATAAAAAAAACTGACTATAATAATAATTTCATAGATCTTAAAAATAGGAATGTATGTGGAATTATAGGAACGGATATTGAAGGTAAATTAGAGTACAGGAAACCATGTCTCCATAGCTACCATGCTACGATTCATTTTTAATAAGGTTTCATAAAATCTTAAATACATTTGCGAAAGAGCTTTTTTCGTTTTCTTATTTAGAACCAGTTGAGTCAGTATGATTAAGAGAAATATGAAGAAGTAATTTTATTTTATATAAGAAATTGAAGCTTCGTTTCAAACTTAAAATAAATTTTATATGAAATTGTGTGTATGCTTTTGATAGATCCACAAATTTAGGTTATGAGAGATACATCGTTACTGTGTCAACTATCGTAACACCGCAAGGATTCTAATATACTTATTAGAATCCTTGCGGTGTTACGATAGTTATCATGTTAAAAAAAATCAAAAATATCGTTTTATTTTTAAATTTTATAGGATAGAGTTCCTGTCATATAGGTATTTATTACAAAAGATAATTAAAAAAAATAATAGGTAAAAGCGAACTATAAACATTTAGTTTAGCTTCAAACTGTATCCCTCACACAGCAGGGTAGGCAGATGGAACCTAGTGTAAAGACACTCCGTTTTCTACTTTCTACATTTTTTAAATCATTGTGTGGGAAGTGGGAACTATACTTAATAGTTATTACCGACGCGTTTACAGTACCTATTGTGTTGTTGCGCCACCACAGTAATAACGTGATAATTATTAAAAAAATCACAGTGATTAATTATCTTATTATATTAAATATAACTTATTTTAATACTAGCGATCCGCTCGCAGGCTTCGTTCGCTTTACGTAAACTGACTCGCGTTCGTTTTGAAATTTCACCTGCGGCATCACATTGCAACTCTTCGATTTTCTCGGATTTATCTTTTCGAATCACTCTATGTATTATTGAAAATTGTATACACAATATAAATGTTTCTTGAATGAAAATATCTGTGTATAGACAAAAGCTATCATTTAATATGTAATATTTTTGTAATAAATATATGTTAATGAACATATCATCTGTAAGCAGACTTTTTTTAGCTTATTGCACTACTTATTGCGTAAAAAACACAATATCCAATTCTCAAAATTCAAACTAATAATTAAATTAATAAATAAATTAGAAAGCCATTGCCATTCTTTGGCATGACCTGACAATAAACACTCTTTTCTGCTCTCTACTTACTATTTTTAGCATTAACAATGTTTAAAATGACATTCATAATATTAATAATAAAAATACGTTCTTTGAACTCAAATAATGGTCATATTAAATAGAAAGATAAGTAATTTATCCACACAAATCAAATCTATTATATAATTTAGCTTCATTTTAAATGTGGCTATTTCTTATTTTTCTATGAAAACGTCATTGAATGCCAGGACAACAACTATTCGATAAGTTGATACATAGGCTTTAAGGTGTCAAAATTCCATTACCATGTCAAAATTAATTCATTATATTTAGTAAAAAAATTATTAAATTCACGCTTCACGCCACGACGGTCCTATAAATTCTATTTATTCTATTTAGTAGTCAAAGTAATTTGACTACATCGGTTTATTTAATTCTTGTTTTTAAGAAAACTGTTACAATACCGAAATTCAATTTTTGTCCAGTAGCTTTTGTGTGATTCACGATTAAATAAAAAAACATACATTTAAAATTTCTTCTGATTCTTCTGATGAAATATAAGCTAAAACATCTAGTTTTAGCTTATATTTAACAATAACGATAGATTAATGATATAACTATAAACCAACTCAATTAACACACTTTTGAAGTCTTCAATGAACAAAATTGACTTTTCTATCCTTTTAGACTTAGACTAGACTTAGACTTTTATTCCTTTATATATGGGTGATTCTTCGAAATGGAGTTTAGGAAGGATTTTCATCGAAGAACATATGAAAGATATCTCTGTTTTGAATATAAATTTCAGATCATATGTGAAAAGAAAATGTCAATCGAGTCATGAAATCTTTATTTGGAATTAATTTAAAAATAAGCTATTTAGATCTGCAGATAACACCTAATACTAATTAATCTGGCGCGTCCCAACGATGGTTTTCTGAGGATATATATTTTTTTCTATAACAAATTATCATAATTAACTAACATTAACCAGTTCCATCGATGTTCCATTGTATGCTGAATGATGTGTACTTATTTTAATTATAAGAAGTACAATAATTATGGAGTTCCAGTCATTTAAAAAATGCCTATCATGTAAATAATCATTCGTGTGGACCGTGACGTCACACACTGCAACTTCAACGGGCTTTAACTTTTACTATTAAAAATATCGGCTTATGAAAGGCGGCGCGAGTTTCTGTCGACTCAACATATGGAGTGGTCGTTTCTGCACGTAATTTAGTAAGAAATCACGATGTAAACTGGTAATCTGGTGTTTGTAAGGTAAGTGGCATAATTAGTCAGTCGTCATTTATGGAATACTGTTTGAGTTATTAAGTTTTTTAACAATACTAACAGTATTGTTAATCTCTTCAGGTTGTATATTTATATTTATTAATGTTAAAAATAAGTTAATCACTAATAAACGAATAGGAATCGATTTTGAGCCAAATTCTCATTTGTCTGGTCCTCATTAGTCTGAATATGTCTGGCATTTAAGAGAAAAGTACACTTTAATGAGATTTATATCTTGAATGTAGTATCTTCTTTATAGACTAGATGAATTAAACACATTAACTTTGAATCGGACAATAATATCCAGCACTTGCCACCAATAGAAAGCAGAGAACTGAAGTCACCTGTACCAGGACTGTCTATGATCTCTCGCAGCAGGTCTCAACAGTACAATGACTTAGCTAATAGTCCATCAAATGTCTCATATCCTCCATGCTCTCCAGATTACATAAAAAATAAAGAAATTCATAATTTCAAGCAAGTAATTCATAGTTTTAGGAAACAACTAAAAAGTTGAAGTTTAAAGTAAAGTTTAAGGACACCACTTTCAAGGATTGCAAAGGAGTATGACAGTGGTGGCTCGAGGATCCGGGGTCGCGTACCCGTATGCCCAGTACCAATATCGGACAGATATTTGGCCAGACACCCTCTGGATTAAAACAATTCATCAGTGCACTCTTAATCATAAGCTACTTGAAGCAACCCAGTGCAATTTACATATATTATTAGTTTTAAGATTTTAAAGTAAATAACTTTTTCCTTTTGCCAGATAAATTAGCCATTTACCATCTATTTTGAAGAATCATTCATATAGAGATTTTCCTAATTTTGTTTCAAATTAATGGAGAGATAATTAAAACTCAAATAACTGTTAAATGTTCGTCTGAAACAAATCAAGTGATTAATTAAGCTTTACTGTCGAGAAACAGTTATTGAATATCTTCTAGTATACTTTGTTACATAAGTTAGCTATCTGAGGTAAAAGCTATATTACACCAAAGTTTCATCTAAATCTGTTCCGTAGCTTTATCGTGAAAACGAGAACTTTTAAATTTGTAATATAAATAGGATATATATATATATATATATATATATATATATATATATATATATATATATATATATATATATATATATATATATATGTATATATAGTTTCCTTTAAAAAAATATACTTTTGCCAAGATTTCTGTCTAAACTACCCAGCATAATGAAATCATAAAGTATCTAGAGACTATTGTTGTCATTTTTACCTTGAGTTTTTATCACAGATAGACATTGTTCGTAGAAAAGAGTTGGGTGGACAACAAAGGATGGCAAAGTCACAATAAAAATGTATCATATGATGACAGTACACTTATATTAGGACTTCTATATACCATTTTAAATTATAAAGAATTTCAATTACCACTTATCATGTCTAGACACTTTTTAGGTCTTATTTTATTGTGCACAACGCACCCCAAGTTACTTATAATTCATCCCACTAAAAGAATGTAAAGAATATGTTTGCAAATTGATATACATACCACGAAAGGCAGTCTAAACAGTTTCTATATAAGTTCGTCGTCATAGTTATTTTTATTTGACCTAAGAAATTAAAAAAGTTTAGACGTCCTCCATGGAAGGAAAAAGAGCGAATTATTTTAAAAACACCAGTAATTTAATGAAATTCACTTAATACTATCTTACTACTTGGAGTAAGTATTACTTGTATTTAATAATAATAATAACAAAAATAATAATAATTACTATTAACTATTAAATATTTCTACTGATTTACCAAAATTTAAAATTTCGATTAAACTTAAATTATCTGTATTGTACTTTGCAATTATTCGATTTAGATAATACCCAAAGGCGGTAAGTGAATTATGATATAATAAAGATAAAATCGGTGGTTGTCGAGGTCATTAACTTCCATTAAAATTTGACGTGACACATTTTAGTATTATATTTGTTCTACAGTTATTCTGTAGGACCGTCGTGGCGCAGAGGCTCAGCGTCTGCCTATAAACGCGACAGTTTGTGAGTTCGATTTCCACTCGGGGAAATTAATTATTTTCAATTTTCACGCTCTGGCAATGCGCGGTGTTGAGTTCCACCACTCAATACGTAATGCCCCGAAAGACGGAAATTCTAAAGCGAAGTCGAAGCGAAGGCAGTCTTAACACTACGTTTCCGACTACGCTACGCCTACCTTGCTACGTGCGGGATACAGCGTGAAGCTAATTCTGTATGCCCTTAGAACTTTATTGATCATGAGTTTCACCTACACGAATCGTTTATACATAAAGAGTACGTTATTATGAAAAATTGAAACAATTCATTCAGTTGTAATCCTTATGTGGATAGCAACGCTATACATAACAAACGCCACAATTATCTTAGGCAGAAGAGAATAGTCGTTCTTTCATTTATTTACTACAATTTACAGTACAGTTATGTTGTAGTAATTTCTACCCTTATTAGTTGAGGTCGTTAGGAACTTCCAACATCTCAATTTATCTAACCATATATAGGAAACTAAAATGATAGAAACAACCCTTTATTGAAAATCAAACTTATATACCCACCACTACAAGAAAACACAACCGCTAAACTAAATTGGTGACTTTTTAACAAAATGAGTATAAAAACATTACAAAATCTCTTCCAAATTAATTGAAACTGTTATATTAGACAGACATTTTATAGAAGTAATATTTGCAAGGTCAAAGAACATCATGTTAAATTATGTAATATTAAAGCATACGGATTCGATTTCAGATTGATTTGAGATCGTCATAAGTAATATATAATGTATGATAATAATTCAATACAATGGTTTTTAATTTTTAGATAAAACCTGCATTTGATTTTCTGCTTCGGCTCGCTTACAAGTCACGCTTGCGGGGCTTCGTTAGAAGATATACTAAAGCCACCTTTCGAGACAAAGATTTTTCTTTAAACAGCGTATTAAGTCTATGAAAATTACATGACGCTTTTGCAAAGTAACAGTATTAATAATAATAAGAAAGAACTTTGAATGTTATCAGCTTCCATCGGTTTATTTTATATAAATTATAAAAGTATAAACATTTATTGTTTTAATTTTTTTTAACTTTACGCTGTGTCCTTGAAATAGCAGTGCGGGAAGAACAAAGAACCTAGAACCTAGTGTTAAGACACTCCGTTCTCCGCTTTCCGCCTTTCGTGACATAGCTTGTTGAGCATAGCTTGTTCCGCCAGGAACTGAACGTCACGCTTTGTCTTGTTACCAGAGTGGGAAAAATTAAAATAATCCATTCTTCTCGAGTAGGTATCGAACCCACTCGACCCTTCCCTTAACAATTAGACCCTGTGCCGTTTCGCCACGACGTTTTAAGTGCTTATAACAAATAATAAAAAAGGTAAATATCTAAAATATGGGTATAAACTTGCATTATACAAGGGTATGCGTATAATATAAACACGTTAAAATAACTTAAACGCTTCGCCACACGACGTAATATACGATTCATAGTCCAATTATGAACATTTGTATTTGTATGTTAATGTCAATTTATCTAGAATAATAGCTTGAAGTTATGTACACATATGTACCTAATCTAACCCAAAAAGAATTAATAAAAATGTTATAATTTTAAAATGATATATGATAAATCAAATAAATGCCTAAATATATATAAAAGAAAAAATCATCAGAGTAATCTTATGATTTTATGTTATTGCTATATCTGATTACTATATTTGGTTACAGATTCAATTCTTAATATAGATTCCGACATTCAAACTAAATTACTTATTTTACAACTTGTAGATGACCGCAACTTCGTTACCATGAACTTTATGATCCTTCTCATCTTTACATTTAATATTTTATTATTTTACTGCGCCATACAATAAGGTTTTGACTTTGAATTTCGTATGTCAAAGTACCAACCACACTGATAAGTTTTTCTAAGTCGCAACTTCGATAAACATTATTATGTACAAAGCTGGTTTTTAAGTTTTTAACAGGTTTTAAGCTCTCTAACTTTTATACCTTTTAACATTTTCCACAAAGAAAGAAGCGACGAAATCAATTTAAATATAATATCTTCGTAATAATTACGCAGTAGTAATACACGCAACTATCGGAGGCATTTTCCTATTTTTTATACTTTAGCTGATATATTGTGATTCTACATAAGGTGGTACAGATTCTTGAATTTTATATGTCAATGGCGGATGTTTATCATGGTATCTTCTTTATATGTCAATGGCAGACGCTTATCTTGGGAATGAAATGCTCGCTCCAGTCTATCTTAAGCGTATCGTATCATTGTCAACAATGAATAATTGTATAATTGTAAATGACTATCTTCTCAGGTCTGTATCATTAACTTTAGTGAACCGGTGGCAATGTTTTTAACGTTCAAAAAATTATTATATATTCTTACTTTAAATTAAATTATTTGAATTTGAATCTCGAATTTGAATTTGAATTTTGTTACGACATTATTCATAATTTCGTATAGTTCAGTTGGACTACTATGGTACATTAGTTTACAAAATCAACAAAAATAAGTATCATTCAAATACATCCAGTAGAACCCAAGATGTGCGTGTACATACAGACAGATTAAAGTTTTAAGATGACAGATTCATTTTATATTTGTATTAATATCTCTCTACACTCTTCTCATAAATAAATTCAATTTTCAGATCCATTTTCTTACTGTTTTTTAGATCATAAAAATATTATAAAACACAATTTTTTATTTAAAATAGTACGAATGTACGTATAAATTGATATTTCTTAACAACATTGTTATTACAAATTCCTTTCGAGCCGACCTTATTTATATTTTGTTGATAATGTTATTTAACATTTAGATTACTTTTATACAGCTTCGTGGTCGTTATTGTAAGTCTATGTTACAACAAAAATATTTTATTTCAATTGAGTTTGTAACATTGCCTGGTTTTAATTAAGTTGCACCTACGCTTATACAGGAAATTGGTGAGGCTTAGAAGTCCATTTTCTCATTGCGTAATCATCGATTTTCTCTAGTTTAACTAACCTATTTGAATTTAATGATAACATTGTATAACATATTCCAGTTTGTACTTTGTTTGTTTGTTTTGGTATTTATCCTATATACAACAGGATCAACAAAGAGTACCGTTTTCCACTTTTTGACCGAATTCCATCAACCTCTCCATACTCTCCGTGGGGTTCTCATGCTTTTTACGTGACCTTCTTCCTGAATCGTCGATATTATGTTCTTGAGGTCAACAGAGATCTGTCCCTCCTCTCGTACCTCCAATTTTTTTATCATAATTTAAACTTTTATGTATTTATTTAACTACATGACAGAAAATGGACTGGTATAGCACTGGATTCCCTGCATACTATGTGCAGACTGAAGCGTCAAGCTAAAAACGACTACCAGACCTGACTTGAAATGCTTAGAGATATTCTAAATATAATAATATTCTAAATAGAATTAAAATCCTAAAGCTTCATATTTCAAAAGCGTCGTGTGTCTGTTTATCGGTGACTACAATATATTAATTTGAAACTTTAACGAAATGATTACTTAATGATTACTTCAGAAAGAAAATGTCTGAAATACCAATAAAAATAATTACTTACCTCAAGAGGAATTACAATAAATATAACGATAAGGTCAGCTACAACGAGATGCGTCATCAAAAGATTGACTCTGGACTTCCTCCTTCTAGATCGTACGAGTGACACAAAGACGCACACATTTCCTGCTGCACCGATCACAAATAAAACACTGTACATAGCCACCACAAAGCTCTGATCGGAAGTAGGCACAGTGTCTTTTTCCATAGTCATATTTAAATCCTCATTAAAATAATCCCAGAATTTTTGTCCCACTGATATTTCGGATGTGTTATTATGCATTTTGTATTAATATAATTATTTGAGACATAATTCACTTTACTTAAAACGTTCAATCATTTAAATATTATTTTATAATAGATATGTTGATTAAAAATATTATTTTTAAATTTAAAAAAATTAATTTAAAAGAAATTTTTTTAACATATATATTTTATCACTTCTTAATTAAACTGCACTTTGTCTGTGTTATGAAATTTTGTTACAAAAACTTGTTACAGTATTTTTTTTATATTTAGAAACTGGCAAGTTATTCGTAAGTCCGTAGCACCGCTACGAAACGAGCGCCGCGCGTAGCGTCGTAACAAGCTCTGGCTAGAAATGTGCGGCTAGAAACACCTACGGGGTGTTCATTTTGACTATTTGTAAAGGTTTAAAAGTAATTTTCTCGACTATGGAAACATAAAATCTCGATATACACTTCTTTTAGGTTTATTTTACTATATTCTAGAAAATTTTAACGTAGCATAACCTACGAATATATCAATTAATGAAGATTTTTCATTAGGATTTTTCATTAGGATTATAAATTAAGATGGATAATTATTCATAATCTTCGCAAGCATGGCCATATTTCAACAGCTTGGGTGGCTTACAGTGTATGATCGTAGGAAATCCAGATTGCTCTGCCTACTTTATTATATTTTATTTAACCCTTATTCTCCCTCATATCGTTCTTCCAACTTGTCATTCATATTTTCTTTACACCATAAATTTTTACGATCAAATCAATCATACAAATCTTGCACTTTCCAATCCAACTCACAGTACTTACGAATTTATGTTTGACTCTTTCGCTGTTAATACGGAATGATTTGCCTGTGACTATCAGGAAAGCTCCCTCCAGTCTTTATCTCCAGCCCAGCAGTCTTTCAAGCGTCACGTCAAGCATTTGTTTTTTACTAACTCGTAATTCTCATACTATATTAAATATTTATTAAGTTATATTATTTTATTATTATTATTATTATTATTATTATTATTATTTATAGGTATTTAATCATTTTATTTATGTTTATGTAGCCTATATTTATCTTTTTATATGTATTATTATGTATTTTTGTATATATTGATTCGTATATATTGATTATTTGTAATATAATATATACTTATATATTTAAATTGATTGTAAGGCACACCTCTACATTTATTTCTCACATGACATATTGGCTAGTAGAGAATGCTTTGTAGCACTAAGCCCACCTTTTGTGCATGTATATTCATTGTATTAGATAAATAAATAAATAAATTATTAACAAGTTCGACTATTAATCAGTGAAATGTAGAAACATGTAAGTTGCAAAAGTGTCAGAAAATTCACATTCACAGTTATTTCAGATATAACATGAAGCGACCTAAATGACGGACAGATTAATAAATCTGTCCGTCATTTAGGTCAGAATTCAGAAAATGCGAATTCGTTTGTGTTTCAAATTGTTATGTTCTACTAAATCATAAATTTCTATGACGTTAATTTTTATATGACGTTACATTGAAAATTTTATAGTTTTTATGAAAGAAAGCAGAGAACGGAGATTTATAACACTCAGCTCTCTATGTTAACCCTGCATATATGCATGATAAAATGCAAAAACTAAGATACTATTGATGGGTAAAATTAGTCCTTATTATCCTAAACAACATTTATCCCACGTGATAAGAAAAATTAAAATATATAAAGTTACCAAGTATCAAAGGAAAAAGAAAGCAAATTAGCTCATTCTATTTACCTGATGTCGTGTTTCTATGAAAGTTTTTAATTACAAGAACAACGGACTTTATAAAGGAGAAATTAAGTGTTGTAAAAGTGTAAAGATAGAATATAGATAAATAAATTTATATTAGAAACTTAGCAACAGGAACACAAAACAAAAGTTTCAAAACGATATAGCTTTTATTTAAACATTTAGTGTTTTGTGTTATG
Organism: Dione juno; assembly: GCA_037127375.1. Classification (NCBI taxonomy): domain Eukaryota; kingdom Metazoa; phylum Arthropoda; class Insecta; order Lepidoptera; family Nymphalidae; genus Dione; species Dione juno. The sequence goes on from JAXRJS010000068.1 coordinate 7,522,582, forward strand.
TCGCTAAGGGAGGAAATATATTTTTGTAATACTTAATACAATTTAGTGCCAAAACCCTCCATCCACCCCAGAATGGAACAAAAATAACTTAAACCCCCGAGTTGGAATCGAACCCCCAGCCATTGTACTTAGAGTCAAACGGTGTCCCACTGCGCCATGTAAAATATTTAGAAAAGTAAGCAAATTCGAACGTATGGTTACTCCAACCCGCGTCTCTTAGAAAACGATCAAGCGTTTAACCATTCTCGTCGATGTACGACAAAATTCTTGTGTACTATTTATTGTTTTAATCTATATTCATTGTTTGTAAATATTTTGTTAATTAATTATGTTAATAATTTGAAATATATGTTAATAATTAAATAATTAATAATAAAATATATGTTAATAATTTGACGTCAATGTCTATTTCAACGAAACTGTAAATTAAAGAAAATTAAAAACCGATCACTTCAAAATTTGTTGTAGTTCATGTTATTATCAATTTCCAATTAACATTTCCTACTTAGACAAACTCAAAATACTAATCTTCATTAATTCATAGTAACTTTCTGTTCACTAAAGCTACATTATATTCGGAAACAACAACAAATAGGGCCCCCTATTATAATATTATTGAACACATTACTTATAATCTAATAGACACATATTATTAGATTATAATTAAATTTAAAATAATTTTTAATTCATATACAACAAATGTCACATTACTCCTCATTATATACCAATTCATTTAATTTACACAGTAATCGCACAAAATCGCAGGTATAATCTAATATGGCGAAGATCTTACGATAAGAATGAAGAAAGACGTGCTCAGGTGATTTGAGGAAGGTCAAGAAGCATGATGACCCTGTACAGGCTCATGACAGTGGATGAGATAAGCAGGCAGGAACAACAGCGCTTGATGCTTGAATTTAAAAAAATCAAAAATTACTTTAAGTATTTTAAAATCAATTCTTTACGTTACGCTCTCATATATATATATATATATATATATATATATATATATATATATATATATATATATATATATATATATATATATATATATATATATATATATATATATATATATATATATATATATATATATATATATATTGCATCAGGTTCATATTTGGTGTACGTAAATATGAACACATTTCCGTGTTTCGTTATAAGCTTAAGTGGCTCCCCATTCGCCTTCGCAGGAATACTCACATACTTCATCTTATTTATTCAGTGCTGTTTAAGCCTTCTACTCCTCCATACTTGAAGAAACAATTTAAGTTTCTTCAAGACACCCACTCACGTTCCTTACGCTCCAACAGTAACTTCTTGCTTGAAATTCCTCTTCATTCTTCTTCCTTTTTCTCTAATTCCTTTACTATTAAAGCTGCCCGACTATGGAATTCCTTACCTTTTAAAATTAGACGTGCAAAAAGCCTGCAGATTTTTAAAAAATTACTTAAAAATTTCTATTTAAGCCAGTAATTTTGCCTTTGTGTTATTATAATAATTACTTTTAATGATTTGTAAGTATAGTGATTTGTATGGGTATTGAATTTATTTATATGTATATTATGAATGTATGTATGTATATGAGTATTTTTTACGCTTGTATTATTTATTTATTCATATTTTAATTTATATTTATTTGTATGTTTATGTATATGTTATATTTAATGCACCGCCCATGTTTGTACAACTCCAATTTATTTTGTGCAATAAAGTATTATATATATATATATATATATATATATATATATATATATATATATATATATATATATATATATATATATATATATATATATATATATATATATATATATATATATATATATATTGTATTTATTAATACTTATTTTCTTTTAAGAAAATGTCCTTATTAAAAATACACAAAGTGTATTAATAGCATGGACCTAGGAATTAGATGCGATGGTTGTGAGTGGTCCGGTACGTGCACACTGTAAAATATTCTGATGCTCATTCCAAAATTTTTTGTAGTAAAAATTATTATTCTAATTCATTAAAAATTTAAACAAATTATTCAAAACTAATGTCAAGTATTTTTGACATTTTTTGTACTAAATTACATTGTCTTATTTTGATTATTAGTAAAAGTCGCTTAAGAGCAACAGTCGTTGTCATTAAAACATGTAAACCACTGAAAGCTAGGTCCCCCCTGTAAAATATATCTAGATAAAACGTTAATCGTATCACAAGTTTATATGGATATTTTTACAAAAAATATTCTTAAAAATGCTTAGGTGCTAAAAGGAATACAATTTTTTCTAGGTAGTTTGATTTTTTTTTATTGACATATATTTAACGAACACTAGGATGTCAGTGAACTTAGCAGATCATTGTCAAACAATTTGTATTAACTTTTTTAAATAAATCGTCTATTCAAGTATGCTCTGTTGATATTTTTAGTTCTGGTCTTAAAACTAGTAATATCATATCAAAGATATATTAATATTCTTTAAGGTAACGAAGAGTTCCAGCTTTCTAAGGTCTAATGAAATATTTTTTTAACTAATAACCTTAAAATAAAGTCAATATAAAAATACTATATTATATATATATATATATATATATATATATATATATATATATATATATATATATATATATATATATATATATATATATATAATAATTTTAAGTTTTTACCTTTGTGCACACTTGTCTCAGCAACCTATTCAACTGCAATTTTCACTATTGTACTATGGTAGACTTCCTTTGATATTTAGAGTTTTATTTCAATCGTTTCGTAAATAAGAAAATATGTCATAATACACATAGACAAAATTACGGGCGCAACTATGGTAATAAAATCTCATATTGTATTAATAAGAAGTATCCACGTTAGTACCGAGAAATAAAGCATACCTACTGTGTACATAATATATTAATAAATTATAGATATAAGATATAGATAAGATCAAATATATAATATGTCGTTATCATAAATATACCCACATACCGAAATCAGTATTGTTTGACACTTCTGGTAATGCATCCTAGGATCATTAGATCAATATTACGAATAGAAAGAGCTTTCTATTATTGTGCCTCGGTATATCCTTGCTTTCCATCCTTTCCTTCCAATCATCACGGTTGTCTTCTGCCCTCATCCATAGTCGGCCTATCGTCCTGATAAGAATATCGATCCACCTTATAGGCTGCCATCCTGCCTAGGTTCAAATATATAAAAAATTTTACCAGTATGGAGTACCAGTAGGCACATTATAGCACACGCGATTTTGTGATGCTTATACCTTGTATTTACTCTGAGTAGATATCGATTCCGCTACTTTTACTGGAAATACGATTGTAAACAAAATTAGATAACCGCGAAATATATGAAATTAATCTCTATATCTATATAACAGTAAAACAGAAAAAGAAAAGAGTTTTTCTGTTCATTAAGTATTTTTACTGAAAGATATTAGTCAAGTGCGTGGTCAATGGGAAGTACCCTGTAGGTTTTGATAACGATTTTCATACAAGCTAAGCATAAACGCTCATATCTTTTGATCGTGTTGATTGAGAAGTTTTCTGTGCTCTAAAGTACCATGGATTTGGATATTTATATTATCTATAAATTTTAGCTTGATTTCACCACAAATTTGAGAAAATGGCATTGACAAACGAAAAGACAAGGAGACAGTCAGATAAATAGACCGACAGACAATAAAGTGATCTTATGAAGGTTCCTTTTTTGAGGTACGAAACCCTAAAAAGTAACAATATATCAATTTTCTTGCGTTCTCTGTCGATTTGTTGTACACGCTAGTGTCTGAAGCTGGATGGATATGATTAGAAAATTATCTATGGATGGTCACACAAATAGTAAAACTGTGCACAAAGTATAACGATTTAAACACTGGGATCTAAGAATTATAAAATATTAAAAATAATGGAATGTTGTAGTTAAAGTTAACGGTAAAATCAGATGTTATAGATATCTGATGTGATCTAGACGATATAAGTAACCAGCAGCTATACTGTAACATATAGGTGAGAAAATGACACATTCAAAATATTTTAGCCTTATGAGCATTGTTTGTAGGCAAATAAAAGAATAAAACATTTGAAGCATATTGAATTTTAAAAAAATGCTCTACATTCATAAAAATGGTATCTAAGCATAAAATCTTCCATTCTAAGTATTCTTTTTACTTTACATAAATATATAAAAAGATAAGCTAGGAATGTGATGAAACTCGTAAAATGTTATTGAAGACAGGACAAAATTTGAAGTGCATGCAAACAAAGTTGCGGACGGCAACTAGTATAAAATAAATGATAAGCCAATATGGCGGCCGTTGGATTGAACTAAATTATCTGTTCGCTTTTATGTTGTTTTAAAATTTAATCATATCTTATCTAGCAATTAAATCAGAATCTACGAGTATGTGTTGATTATCGACATTCGAACAACGTCAATTCGAGAACGATTTAAGTGATGGACATTGTTATAATAAAATTTGCATTAAAATTGATTATTTGAAATATTGTGAAAAATTCTATAGTTCTATAGTGCAAATAATTTAAAAGTGGTGAATCAAGATCAACAGAAATGTATGTGTACAGTGTATATGTATGTAAATGTATGGAAGCACCTACAAATACTATGTTTATTTATATACATCATAGCTTATAAATAATATATATATATATATATATATATATATATATATATATAATATATATATATATATATATATATATATATATATATATATATATATATATATATATATATATATATATATATATATATAATGTAGATAATAACTTATTGTTTATGCGTAATAATATAATGGCGACATATAAAAAAATTCCTTGTGAAAATTTCCTTTCTTGAAACCGAATTCTCGGAAATTTTGACCGGGGTTTTACCGTACACCTCAATAAAAGAGTAGAAGAAATACTTTACAAGTGTTATCAATTGAAACAAGTCAACCTCGCTCGATTAAGTGACTCACTCTATGCTAGAACTCCTCTACCATTATTTCGGGAAATAAGTATATCACTTCAACGAACTGCCAAAAGAAACTAGCGAGATTTATGAACACATAAAATTTGTTGATAGTGTAATATATGATGAATTTTCATTTGCTTATTACGTTAAAAAAACATATGTACACTTTTTTATAATAAATAATAAATAGAGACAATATGATAAAATATGATAAAAAGATGTGATAAAAAGGTTGTCGGGATTGACGGAAGCCAAATTTGCTATATGAAGGAATACATTCTTATATCGAACCTATAACTAAGGAACTATGGAACCTACATAATATAGATAGCTATTATATTAATATTATTAATCTCACAAACATAAACATTGTGTGACTAAAGCTAATCCTTACACTTTCTACACCCAAATAACACCACATACATCAACATTTTTTTACAATTACCGACGAGTAATTTAAAATGTTTTACTCCAGAGACTGAAGTAATAATTTTGAAAACTTGCCTCATTATAAGGTGAAAAGTCAACTCGAACAAAATGATCCCACACGTTAACGAAAACGAGAATGAATTTGAAGATATTGAACTCAAATACCAATATCAACAGTTAAATCGTAAGTCCAAAATATACATATCCTTTTATACTTTTTGTATCATTATATAATAACTTCTTATTACTGGTTTCATGCTAAAATAATTTTAGCATAAAATCTATTTAGTATATTGATAAATAAATAAATTACGAGTTTCCAATATAACTTGCTACTAAGTGAACAAAGAAAAAACTAAAGGCATAGACAATGTAATGTTTTCTTTTATATATGATATGATATGATACGTAGTGGATGAAACTTATAAATATCATTTAACTCATACTATAAAGGCAAAGTAAATAATTTATACATAATTCACATTTTATATTATGAATAATGATATATTATATCTCCATTGATACTAAGTTTTAAGAAGCCAACTTCAAGCTGATGTTATTTTTTAGGTGTAAAATGGTACGAAAAGTTACTCCTGAACAGACCATTCAAAGTGATCTTGGCCCTGCTTCTGGTAGCAGTTGCATCACCATTGTTAATTTACCGCTTTTATTTCTTCACGAGTCTTAACTTACCCCCGTCCGATGGGTACTCCATGGGATCTTGTCTTATACCGAGGGACACAAGACTTCCTTGTGGAAAAGGTTCTGTACCAGAAGATAAATGTCACCCACAATGTTGCTACGATCGAAACATGCACATGTGCTATAATCGCATGCCATCCAGATTTTCTTACATAATGAGCCAGCCTTGGAGTGAGTATACCATTCTACAACCCCGCGTTGCCACAGTGCCTTATTCAAACCAAAACAGTGTACCAAAGCTAAAGCTGTCAATAGACGAAGTATCGTCAACACATATGACATTATCCTTCTACAATTCTAGAAATATATCAAAAGTTGGCAAAAGAATATATGAGAAAGAATATCTTTACGAAATATCTTCACCAGAAATGAATATAGTAGTAAATACCACAGATAAAACTACACCAAGAACTTTATTTGATATGAATAAAGGTCCACTTATAGCGTCAGATAATATTTGGGAGATTGCCTTCAGGCTTACAAACGAGTCCATGTACGGATTAGGAGAGATTCCGTTGAAGAGGAACACGACTAAAATTATTTATCAAAACAGCAACGATAGTTACATTCCCTTAATATTTGCGAAATTTAAAAATAAATTTCACGGCCTTCTCTTGGATATAAGCGATCCCACAGAAGTATCGATACGCGCTGACAATCAAATTTTTATACGAAGTATAACGAATTCTGGCCTAAAGCTGCATTTATTTACTGGACCCGAACCGAAAGATATTATGACAGATGTGATGTCAGTAATAGGTTATTCTAATAAGATAGAATACTGGATGTTAGGTATTCATGTTTGCAAGTAAGTTATAATTTAAATATTCTTTAATTCATTTTTAGGGTTCTGTACCTAAAAAGTGAACCTGAGCGAGCCTCCGCTGTCGGTCTCTCTGTCACCAGGCTGTATCTCAATCGTGATAGCTAGAAAGCTGAAATTTTCACAAATACATATTTGGAACGGAAATACATATTCCGTTGCCACTATAATAACAAATACTAAATATCAAAAATAATTTGTCAGCGGAATACTATAATCATGAAATAGGTACGGAATCCTCGATGCGCGAGTACTACTCGCACTTGATCGATATTATTTTTGCTTCACGGTGCACGCTTCGTGATACATTTGGGTAGGCACAGTGAATGTAATTTTTTTTATACACTCCAGGCATGACTGTTACATTTTGTCAGGTAATTCAATTTTATTACTTTTGATATATAACTTAGCAATAGACATACAAAGTATACAGATATAGCTTCTATGAAAGAGAAGTTCGACGATAGAAAGATTTGACAATATTTAGATATAATAAAAATATATTGATAATTAGAATGAATTATTTTTAACTTTATTATGTTACTTAACTTTATTAAAAACTAATATTCAGATACTCTGTTGTATACTTTCTAAACAATTGAGAGACACGGAGTGTTTAGTGGAAGTCAAATGAGGAGACCTATACAGACAGTGGGTAAATAAAGATTTAGAATAAAAAAAAGAGAGAGCGTGTTGAGTCACAACGAATTCCTGTTTTTGTCTTACAAAATCAAAGAAATAACGGAAATCGAACTCATGTTCATTTACATTTATAAAATATAAGCTATCTAAAAAAAATCCTTCTAATATTTATTATATATCTCTCAAAATTCTCTCAAAATTCTCAGAAACGCGGTGAAAATAATCACCTTGATTAATACTAACAATAAACCTTTTATTGTCATATATTAACATTTTGTTCGACGTGATTATTGACGTGTACCTACATGACAAGTCTCATTAATATTCTTATAATTTCAATTATGATTTCACAGGATGTGACTAATATTATACAGTATAATGTTGCTAACGTGAAAACATTGTATAAGCTTTGTATTCAAAATACAAATTATGATTAATTATATTTAAATATATTTTTATTGGTTACATTATTCTGGCAAATTATGTAACATAATAAGTCGTGGCGCTGAGGCACAGCGTCTGCCTGTATACGCGACAGTTTGTGGATTCGATTCCCACTCAGTGAGAAAGAATTATTTTCAATTTCTTCGCTCTAATAACAAGGCAAAGCGTTAAGTTCCGCCACTCAACACGCCAATGCCTCGAAAGGCGGAAAGCGAGGAACGGAGTGTCTAACACTAGGTTCCTTCTACCATCGGTCACCTCTGCCTACCCTACTATGTGCGGGATACAGTGTGAAGCTATTATAAAAAAAATAATAAAAAACACTTTTCTATAACATCAAATTTCTACTTCACAAAATAAAACTTTTCCACAATTCCAACCCCGCGCCTGTTTTATCAGACCAGGTTCAATCACTGAGCCACTACTATATCATAATATAACTAATATATAAATACGAGCATGGCTTTAATAAGAAGAATTTTAAACTTACTCTAGAACTAATTCATTTTTTCTATTCTTATCACAATTATCTTATGTACTAAAGAAGTACTAAATAAAAAATATAAAAGTTATACTGTCTCATTACAGTGAAGTCCCAGATATGGACCTATCTTCCTTTATCTCCAATGCGACAGCAGAGAGGATGCCATATGACAGTCACTGCGGTCACGGCCCTATAGTGTTCAATAGTGACCAGTGTCCCGGGAGTAATGTCAGCAATATCGATGAAGTCAACAATGGCGCTACATTAGTGAGAAGTGCTAATAAAAAGTTCATACCACACGTTTCTCCTTATGTAAGTTCTTTATTTATTTATTTCTTCTAGGGCTTTTCACAAGTCAAAAATTTTTTATATATTATGTGCAGGCAATATATATTTTTTTTCACAAATGCAATTTGGGCCTATAGTTGTGAAACATTGTGAAACTTAAAAATCGTGAAACTTAAAATTTTTATTGATATTTGTATAGATAAGATAGACAAAGCTAGCTTCTATTATTAGAATATTTTCTGCTTATATTATAAAATTTTATAAAATTTTATAGAAAGTTATCTAACTTTCTATAAAATTTTTGAACCTAAATTGAAAGGTTAGGAAGGGAGCTTTTACTAAGTTAAGAATTGTATTTTATTTTATACAGCATTTATCAACATTCTTTTTTGTATTTGTTTGTCTAGAACACTTCATACTCTACTTTTATGTCAAAAAAAAAGAGAACTAACAAATCTAAATATTTAATTTTTAGTATCTATAATATTATCTAGCTGCATTAAACCCCCATACAAAGACAGATAAAAATCATTTAACTTGGCGCAGCACATTTTAATTTATTTAAACCTAATGTAACCACCAACTACTCCCCATTGTCCAATTTATTTCGACACTATAAATCTTCACCGGCAAATATAAATATGCTAATACTGGGGATCGAACACACGACTAGCGCGTGCCTGTTCAGAACTTGTCCCAATGTGTTACTACAAACAGCCCATTTTTATCCACTGCTGGTCATAGGCGGGAGGCCTAGGCCAGGATGCGCCAGAGATCCTAGTCCTCCACGTTCCGCATCCAGTTAGAACCTGCAACCTCTCATAAAATTCTATATAATATCATGATGAATTATTATCAGATTATTATTATTTGCGTCTTATGTCCTACTTTCACGGGGTATTTGATAAGGATAAATCTCGTAGTAAATGTCCTTTTTATTATATTAGAACATTATACCCATGTCAACGTTGAATGGTCCAAAAAATATTTATTACTTTAATATTATTTTTGTGAAATCTGTAACTTGAGAAATTTGTGAAGGATTTGTTTAATATTAAGTGAAATGATAAATTAATACAATTTATAAATATTGCAATATGCAGAACACATTCATCATTATTATTATAATATGGGCCGGACAGCTTTTGGCGGAGTTGAGGAGTGATGACCCCACGGATCTTCAAAGGTAACTTATTCCCCGCCTCTGGCTTCATTGGCCTGCAGAGTGGAGCGCAAAAACGATGTATATGCTCGAAAGGGTTGAAGTGCTCAATCTGACTAATAACGGTGAAACCCGCTCACGAGTTCCTCGTGATGGTGAAACCGGCACACACTTCTCAATACCTTTAGCCGATTACGCTGATAATGGGCCCTAGGCATTACGCCGCTTTGTGGAGGCTCATCTAGTGGGAGGCGAGTCACCGTCAATCGAACTTTAAATTTGAAACTGTTGAAAAGATGGACGTCCGTTAGTCTCATCCAATAGCCCAGTTACCAGTCCACCTTAACTCCATTCCAGAGTCCCAGTTTAGTTTGTCATATTTTCCATAGTTCCCACGCATAATCCGACGACCATCTCTAGGCCTATGGTTTTTTACCTATGGTTACTCAGTGATGGATCCTGGGTGATGCATCACAGTAAAAAGTTTTATATTTTCTACGCAACGCTACGCTTGAACCCGAGAATTAGTAAGAGAAACATAACAATAATAATCTCTAATGTACACCACAAATAAAACAATAGAGCCACAAAACAGAAGAATTTTTTTTAGGCGTCACGTTCGGCGGCCTAGTTGCTATAAGCGATCTCTGCCAGGCAATGTGAAGGTAGCTAAAACGGTAGGCGGCGTACTTGTGTCATTTATTTATATATGCATACATAAATACATAAAAAAATAAAAAAGGTATACAAAAATATTATATACTTTAATACCATAGACTAAACAAATATTTAAATGGTACACAAATATATAATATAAGTGATACATATAAACAAGTATAAATAAATAAATTAAAACAAAAATGAAAAGTATAGGGGGATTTTAAAGATCTAAGTAATGTGCTTTTAACAGAGCTTTAAGCCGATTAAGATTTTTAGCACGTCTTATATTGATAGACACGGAATTCCATAGCCGGGCAGCTTTGAGTGTAAAGGAGTTGGTAAAAAAAAAGTGGAATGAGAGGGATAGAATAAGATATATATAGAATCTATATCTATATAGATAGAATAAGATAGAACATATCTCCATAGATAGAATATATCTCTAAAAATATATCTCTATAGATAGAATAAGATAGAAGTAAGATAGAAATAGATAGAAGTAAGCGCGAAAGGGAGAACAGTGAAATCTCTCTACAGTATGCAACAAAATCTCGCCATAAGACTTGTAGACCATTTCGATTTCAATTAAGTAGAGAGAGGAGATTAATGGAGGTAAAGGTTAATATACACTGGTCGCAATCCTCATGCACTTTTCATAGCACGATAAATTCGTCGAATGTTAAGAAATTTCTTTACATTTAAAAATTGTATTCTAATAGATCTAAGTCTTATTGCCGTAAAATGTTACTATGTGTAATATTTGACATTTCTCTCATAAATACAATAAAAGTCCTAGTAACAATACTAGGATTTTTGTAGCTTGTATGTTGCCTGCGTTTTACTTGCACATTACCTTAATTAAAAACAATTAATATATAAATATTTCATCAAAATATGACGTACTTTTACAATTGTACATAAATACGGTACGTACGCTAAATCTATTAATATGAGAAGAACGAAAATATTTAATTCAATTTAATTTTTTGATCACTATCCAGATTCGGTATCACGCAGAGAAACCGGAGGAGGAGGAATCGGCTGAAAAAGAAGAAGTACAAATATCAAGAGACGAAAATCCGACTAATGAAACTATTGAAAGCTGTAAAATATTGCCAACTTTTGACGATAAAATGTATCGAGTATCAAAAACAATGAAGCTATACAAAGGTAAAATAGATGACTATGAAATCATTTATCCTACCTATGATTATGAAGAATCTGACCTTATGAAGAACTTGTGGGCTTACAATACTCAGATAGATGGAGTATTTCTAGAAAATAACTGGCCACTAGATGTATCTAAGAAAATGTTAAATGAAACATCACAATATTTGCCATATTTTAATGAGGTATTTTCTATTACATTTAATAATAATGTACTTTTTTCTTGTCTTATGTATAAATTAGTAATATACGTAACGTTTAAAACGTTTTTGCTTATTTCAGAATTTTGAACGGGCTTTCCAGGATGCACCACAGTGGAATCTAACTCTAGTAAACAATAGTCTTCCTTACTTATTTAGTCACAATAAATACGGTGATAATTTTGCCAAAAAATTCTCCAAATTCTTTAATAACACTAATAAAATATGGTCAAGCAGCTTGTGGATGAACGGTCGCTTTGCAGTAAACCGACAAAATGTGAATGTATCGTGGAGTAATCTGCATAAAGAACTAATTATGTCAGCTTTAGGTGGAATATCTGGTTCCTGGTTATGGTCATCACCTATTTGCGGTGATAATGAAAACTATGATGTTACTAGCCAAGTTGATCTGTGCGTGAAATGGTATATGGCCGCAACTTACCTTCCAATGATAAAAGTACATTCAAAAACCGTTCCCCGATACCCTTTCGCCTATAACGGAACTCATAAATCTCTTATGATGGACGCATTGACCAAACGATTAGGATTTTTACCTTACTTTTACACAACGCTTCAGGAAGGCCCACTGCTTAGACCAATGTTTTATCAGTTTCCTACTTCTGAGGCGTTACATGATATAAATACTCAGTTTAGTGTAGGAGATAATTTGCTTATTGCTCCAAATTTACTGCCAATGCAAAGCCATGTTCATATTTGGCTACCTCCTGGCACCTGGTACGAGATTTGGAGCGGACTCAAATTGAAAGGACAGGAGGGCGACCCTGTTACTATGACAACAACCGAATCAGATTTCTTAACCTTCATCAGGGGAGGATCCATTTTAATTCTACAAAGGGTAATTTTCTACGATTTATACATATTTGTATTATTAATGAATTTTAGACATTTTCTTCCTTTTATAAAAATACAATTTCTCTGTAGGCGTAAGCATACTCCATTGTTAGAATGTCATAGGTAGGGGCGGTAGTCATGAGTTCAAGTCCCATTTAGGGATTTTTTTATAATTAGCATTTAACATAGAAAAAGTGTGAAAGGTTATTAAAGAAAGGAAAATATTTCTCATAAAAATATTGTTTTCAGAATGTTGCCAGTCTATCCGCGGACGATGCACGCTTCATAGTTCCCTTCTCTGCGATAATTGCTTTAGAATGTACGAAACTGAATGAAACTGAAACATGTGAAGCGAAAGGTAAACAGTATTTTGCAGAGAACATGACTTTGCATTTCGCTGCAAATGAGACTACTATGGTAATTACTGCTGAAGGTACAAACTTCGATCCCATATGCGACTTTCAAAGTGGCTCATGGATGTACGATATAGAACATTTTAGTGTTTACGGTCTTGCAGAAGAGCACAACAATTATGATCACTATAGAAGCTTCACAAGAATTTTCGATTTATGTGTTTTAGAATATAGTAGTGAAATTATTGTTGATCTATTGTAAATAAAAAATATTTTGCATATTATAATATAATGAATATGTTATAATGTTATATTATAAATATATATTTCACGGCAGTGAGCTCCGAAATTAACCATGGAATGTCTCAAAAATTTAACGGAAAGTGGGAAACGGAGAGTTTTAATAATACTCCCTCGGCCTACCTTTCCAATTAAAATATTATATATATTTACTTGTTAAATTTATTATATTATACTAAAAAAAGACATTTAAAGTATTTTCATTCATACGAACTAACAATTTAGTGATGAATATATTAGAGCAATCGTGCTGTAAAAAATATACAATTAAAACTATTAATTAAAACGAACGTAAATGATATAAAGTTAATTTATATAAATAATATTTCGACAATCACTGACTGAACAGAGGTCTTTGTTACTTAAGTTCTTAAGATTATAATAATAATAATTAGATGATATAAGCTATCAAAATGTACAAAAAATATGTTATTAAGTGAATCCATATTTGTAGAATTTGCGATATATTACAATGGCTCCATTGCCCGTTATGGTTCGCTCGCTGTAAAGATTTAAAAAATCTCGAAAGGTAATCATTCTCTAACGCATTTTTCTATAATGATAAACACTGTTATACAAAACTGCTATAATAAAATGTTAAGGAATATCTTAACATTTTATTTATTATTATATATTGTTAGCATAATTTACTCATAATTATAATATATTGAATGTTATTTGAGTTAAACGGCATTGATAGATGGCGTTGATGAATTAAGTATTGTTATTGACTTGAATAGTTCCCATTTATGAATAAAGAGGGCGCGTCTTTCCGGTGAAATATGAATATAATCGCAAAAGATACAGAACTCGGGATAGTGCAGTGGATACCCTTGCCGCCGACGTTTTCTCTCAAGCAGATATGATAGTGCTTGCTACTTCTCAGGGACAGAGTACCCTCTTCCCTCCCCAACCGGTGTCGCTGTCAAGGCCAAAAGGGCTAACAACTCACAACAAAAAAGCACTCGGGATTCATTTCTGAAAAGGTATCAGATGAGGAAAGTCTGGAGTGTTGTAATAATATATCTACGGATCTATTGTATACAAAATGAGAACAAGAGTGCATGAATCTGTGTCTGATTTGGTAGCCTGCGCTTACAGAATATACATGTAATGCTCCTATAAACATTTTAGTTCGCTTTTTGTCTTTTAAAAAACAACCTAAGTTGTAAATATAATAAGTATATTATACATTATTAAAACAATTGAAACACCAATTAAAACAATGCATTACTCATACAAATCACGCTTGGCAAGCACCGCGCTACATATGGTTTCATCCTTAATAAAACAAAAGGCAATAAATATAATAAGCTAATCAAATAAATCTAAGATATCAGCTCAGTCTTGAGAGCTCATCGTTTCTCATACTCTATAGATATTAATATATAAAATTGAAGTGTTTGTTTGTAATATTACAATATCCGCTTTTTACTGCATGCATATGAATATATATACGGTACATATAGCAAAATAGCATATTTTTCATTTTTATCTGTCTGCCTGTTTGCTTCGGCTAATCTCTGAAATAGCTGGACCAATTTAAATGAGATTTTTACTGACAAGTAGCTGATCTAATAAGGAGTAACCTAGGCTACTTTTATTTTTGTAATAAAATATTAATATATAAATATATATAATTATCATATACTTATAATTTTTATGCAAGAATGAGATACAGTATATATACGATTTTGAATAATCTATACAATATGATTTCGCATAACATATCGAAACGAACGCAATTCACTTTAACTAAGCGGCGAAGCTGGTCCTAGCAGGTCGCTAGTATATATATGAATATATTTGATATAATACATCGTTTACTTTGAAATATGACTTTAATTTTCTTATTCAAAGAAAAACTGAGATCTTGGCACTAGAATTGCTCTACTTAATCTGATTTATGAAGGATAAAGCATATGTATATATATATATATATATATATATATATATATATATATATATATATATATATATATATATATATATATAATCCAAACAAATATTTTTTTTACAAAACTGTATTGTACAAATATCACACCGCACGTTCAGTCGACAAGAAGAATAAAAATTCAATTATCTTTCTATGGATCTAACAAAAGTTCATCCCACATTAAATTTAGGATTTGAAATCAAATTTGTTTGCGAGAAATATTTATTTCACTTTAAGTATCGTGCTCCTGTGAAAAGATTTAAGTATGCGAAAAGAATAAAATTATAGAGCAATATATATATATATATATATATATATATATATATATATATATATATATATATATATATATATATATATATATATATATATATATATATATATATATATATATATATATATGTATATTATATATATATATATATATATATATATATATATATATATATATATATATATATATATATATATATATATATATATAATGTACATACATACATATCAAAACGTTGAGTGCGAATTTGGAACTTTGCTATTAGACAGTCTAATTGATTATTTCAACCAGTATCTAAGAGGCAGCTGTATTACAGATAGTTAAACGTCTAACAACTTCATATTACAACTATATAAAAAATAAAGTAAAAATATAAGTAGGTATGTATTTTAGTAAATTAATTGTTTAAATGTAGATATTATGTATAAAAAGTACCTATGTATAAGACAAATCTGTCTCTAATAAACCGCGATGAAGTAGCATATAATTTAATAATTTTATTATCACTTCGAGTATGTACAGAGAATACTTACTTAAAGACTCACTTTATATAAATCTAACAAATTCTTTGAGGGGAACGGAGTGTCTTAACACTAGGTTAATTTTAGTTACCCAGCGGAACCTCTCCACCTATACTGAGGCGCCTGACGACGCTTTGCGATCCATTATTGCCGTTTACATACATGCAGTAAGGGAGGCCTAGAGTAAGGGAATTGGAGATGTGCGCACTGCCTCCCTCCTACCGACAGGCCTTCGATGGCAAAGCGGGCCTGCCATTTCAACAACATTTCAACAAAACAGTTACAGTTAGGTGTTATTTTTATAACACCTAACTTAACACTATTTGTAGTAACATGAATTAATTTCAATAATCCACAAAGTTCTGTGGATTGTCTCCTTTATGAGGAGTTCAGAAACCTCGCAAATATTTTGGTTATTCGTGCTGTAGAACATTTCGGATTAAATTATGTTTTTTTTTCGATTTTTCTCATATATTAAAATTTTATACGGCTTTACATACAATACTGTAGTACCCATTTGATTAACAAAATTCAAGTGCATTTTACATTTAAAATGAAATAGTGATCTTAAAGATTCAATAAATCGATTTTTCTCATTTTTATCTTATCATATGCTAAATAAGCATTATAATAGAGAAAAATCTTTATACCAACCAGAATATTAACAATGTCTTTAGCAATCGCAACTAAACATACATTATGAAACAGATTCCTTAATTACGCTTAAAGCAGTACACTAATTAATACGATAAAAAGTATAACTATCATCCGGCTATTTTAGCTCAATGTAAATAAAATATATAAATATATTTACTTATGATGTAATTTTATTTGTGTATATCGTTATTCACTTGTCGATAACAAACTATGTTTCCATTACGAAGTGGGGAGATACGGCCCGACCTCATCTTGAACTTTGATAAATCTGTTTGTAGCAAATATCAGCTCATTTACTATCACAAACACCTAAAATATTCATTTAGAAATATTGCACCAGTCAGGCTAATGAAACTAGACGAGAGACACGGTGAATCTGAGGATTTAAATACGACTAAAGATACAAAATTACAACAAGAACCTGCAAGAATGCCGAACATCAAAGTATTTGCCGGCAGCTCGCATCCCGATGTAGCGAAGAAAATCGTCACACGCCTTGGCTTAGATTTAAGCAGAGCTACGACAAAGAAATTCAGCAACAAGGAGACTAATGTCGAAATAGGAGAATCTGTTAGAGGGGAAGATGTGTATATTGTTCAAAGTGGATGTGGTGAAATAAATGACAACCTTATGGAGCTCCTTATAATGATAAATGCTTGTAAAATCGCGTCAGCCTCAAGAGTCACAGCAGTCATACCCAGCTTCCCGTACTCCAGGCAAGATAAGAAAGAAAAAAGTCGTGCCCCGATCACAGCAAAGTTACTAGCAAATCTCATATCCGTCGCTGGAGCAGATCACGTAATTACAATCGACTTGCACTCGTCACAAATTCAAGGTTTCTTTAATATTCCTGTTGATAATCTATACGCTGAACCAGCGATAACTAAATGGATTAAGGACAATATTCCAGAATGGAAGGCTAGTGTCATGGTATCCCCAGATGCGGGTGGTGTGAAACGAATGACATCCATCGCGGATAGACTTGACATAGACTTCGCAATTATCCATAAAGAGAGACAAAGGACCAACGATGAAGATTCTACAGTTTTAGTTGGTGATGTCAAGAATAGGACAGCTATTATGGTAGACGACTTAGCAGATACTTGTGACACTATTGTTAAAGGAGCAGAAAAATTGCGCGAGGCCGGAGCTAACAAAATCTACGCAATTCTAACACATGGTGTTCTCGCTGGTAATGCCATTGAGAAAATAAACAATTCGTGCTTAGAAGCTTTGGTTGTAACAAATACGATTCCGCAGGACAAAAACATGTCATTATGCCCAAAACTGCAAACAATGGATATATCCGTAATGTTGGCGGAAGCTATAAGAAGAACTCACTATGCTGAGTCTGTATCTTATTTGTTCAATAATGTACCATACTAAAGCTTATAATATATAACCTTAACAAACGATCTGTTTTTTTAAATGTGTTTAACGAAATTCAGTTTTATTTTCTTCATTCTAAAGGGATATAAAGCTAAAGCGAAGTACTTCACAAACGCCCAATTAACTTTAAATGGATTACGGTGATCATTTTAAAAGCAATCCACTTATAAACTTTAGAAGCGAAGTATAACGATTTAATAATTTGAATATTCATTTTGTTGATTATAAGTAAATATAATAAGTTCTTTGGTTTCCGCGATGTTTATTCATATTAAATAAAACAGTTTAAACGGATTAACTGCTTACACTGTTTTATTTAATATAAGTAAAATAATATAACTATATAAATATATTGTATAAACTACTCGTTGCCCGTAACTTCGTTTACATGGTTTTATGGACTTATGAACTATGTAAGTAGGTACTGCCAAAAACATGACGATAGTACATCACGCTTAGCCAAACTAACTAAACTAAAAATCACTAAAATAAATACAAAGACACAATGTAGTTCAGTATGTTTTTTAGTTCATATCTAATTTATGCATGTAGAATGGATCTTATAGATTTATTACCAGTATAGTAGTCTATATGGTATATAAATAGACCAGGCAGGATATATACCCTCTTAATGGAAGCAATATTTCAATTCATTTTATTAAATATTTTGAACCAAATTTACGTTCTTTAGCACTTATTAAATGGACTGTTATTAATAGTACTTAATTGTATTATTATCTAGATATATAGACAAATTAATTGTAAATTAATCTTTAAGTTGGAAGTAGGAGGTTAAGAATAGGCATTGTTATCTTGTTGGCATGTTGATAAAAATATCTTAGTTAAATAGTCAACTAAACTAGATCAATGATTTTCATTGTAATTTTCGACTTCTTGCTGTGTTGTGATAAAAAAGAACTGTTTTGTTGTTAAAAGACTTCTGTTTGATATTATAAAATACGACTAGTTGCTTATTTCAGTTCTTTTTTGATCAGATACGTCTAACTTTACTTCCTAAAAGTTGATTAAAAATATAGATAAATTTGAGGTAGGTACTTCCTTAGGTAGGAGGGTAAGATTGGTAGGTACGTCAAGCATGTTAAGTACATAAATGGTTATTGAAAAATTTAAAGAAAGTAAATGTTTATTTCATAATTACTAGAGGACCCGTTGACGCGTGACAAACGCGTTGCTATAGCAACGTGTATGTCACTTTATACAAAAGTTATATGTGTTGTTAAACCTATGGTAGTGTGGGTAATGTTTTATTTATTGATTTAATGCACTTTATAAGCATTATTGTTGAAAAATATTAGCGTTCTGCACTTCTCCTGCACATAAACTATAAGGGTCCCAAATTTTATGCTCCTGCGTCCGCACAATTTTCGTTAAAAGGGGTTCAAAGTTTTGGCATCACGTTTTAATATATAGATTCTGAATATATTTTTTCGATTTCATTCAAATATTGTGATTAATCATGTTTCAAAAATGGACCCATACATGATTTTTCTAATACGTTTGACAGGCATATGCTATACATGGCAAAAGACGTGATTTATTTACATCTGACTTCAGTTTCACAGGAAAATTTCACTTAAAGATTTCTTTTAGACTCTAATATTTGTTACAGGTTATTTGGATACGACGTTCGATTTCTTGCTCATTACTTTTTCTATCGAAACTTAATTGTTTTCCTAGATAAATATATTTATCTATATACTTAAGTGGGATATTGTTAACTGAAATAGTTCTTTTTTCTGAACTATTTGTCACTATCCTGGTTTTGGATGGCTGTAGAAGGGTGCACGACTACGAAAATTATACTTCATAAAACGAATTAAAAATATACATTTTTTAAATAAAGCTTTTATTTATTTGTTCATTTATGTGGAAGGGTTAAAATATATTCTATTATATTACCATAAGAGGAACTGTTATTTATTTTGTTCATACAAAATAACATTATTTACTATAAATTCGTTGACAAGTAGGCCGTGGGAGGTGGGACTCGAGAACCTTATAACAATAAATCATTTTACCCAGAGCTGATGGATTGGAAGGGAGTATAAGTAAATCAGATTACAATGAACTGATTAATTCAACGCCAAAACAACGTCACGCTGCTTTATACCTAAAATCCTAACACAGTCTACAATGTCTCAATGATTAGCGTCTTCTAACATAAATTTGATTAATCATTATTTTAATTAATTTACACATAAATATTTCATGAAGTATATTTTTTCACGACATAAGTATATACTTTAGTGTCAAATACAGTACATAAGGTTAATATATACAATTAATAAAAAGTACCGTCCCGTGCCAATAATCGACAATCGAATTCATGTTATTTTGTAATACAACGAAAAAAAATATAATTTAAGTGTACTTATTACCGACTTAAATAAAAAAAAATTGCATTTTTATTAAAAACACAACATAAAGCCCGTATACACTAAATATACATTAATAATTTATATCCATTACTAGTACCTACTATAATATACATAAGGTGATTACTTTAAAACTTAGAACTAATCAGCGTAATAACTGATGTAAGTTATATAATGTTAAATATAAATAGGAAATATATATGTGCTTATAGTTTAGACAACTGAAGAAAATTCTTTCCAATCCTTATTTTCGGTTCTTAAAAATACGACAGATTAAATTAATTTAATTTATCTTATAGCTATATACTACTTTTTTGTACGTATTTGTCTACTTTACAATGCTTTGAAGAATAAATTCGGTGTAAATAATGAAATTAAATATGATACTTTAAAGTCCTCTCAATGTGAACGCCTGATTTATGAATTTATGATTATTATAATAAAACATTTCCCGATTTTATTTTTTTGACTAACGTATTTTTTTTTCTTTTAATTAAGAAAAAAAAGGAAATCGATAATATTAAGTAATAAAATATCATAAAATTCTATATAATGTCATATTAGCTACTTAATGAAGTTTAAAATGTAATTTATGAACACAAATAATATTATATAGAATATATATTAAAACTAATACGAAAACTATTTAAAAGTATAACAAAAACCAATAAAACTCGTCAACTCATTTAGTTGAAAAAGGTGGTTAAAAAATAATGGTTAAAGATTTTTTTAAGGCTGTTCTTCAGTTAAATATTTAAAATATTATTTCATAATATTAACGTGCCCCTCCCTTTCCTTCGCCAATGTTAGGAAGAGAAGACTCGATAGAATTTGGTCAGTTAAATATAGAGAAAATAACATTTAAAACACTTGATTAATTATTTGATACAATCTTTTTAATTTTGGTTTATAGATCGATCGTTGGAAGGTCGTTTCATAAATAAGCCTATTCAATGAATTAAAAAAGAAATAAAAACCTATTGACATTGAATTGTCATTTTTCATAGTGTAATTTTGCTATAGACCGTAGAAGTAAGGAGTACCAACTTAATATACATATTACAAAGTACCCTCTGAAAGAAAGCAAATTTCAGATGGTGCCACAGTAGTAATTGAAGAATTTAAAAAATATCGATTTAGTGTGGGCATTACTCACGCATCGACAGTTCCTTGGAGATAATAGTCTTGACATACGGACAGACTGAAAGACAGACAACAAAATGATTCTATAAGGGTTAATGGAAAAAGGAAAAAAATAAGAATGTTTTTGTTATTTTTTTCCTCGCTTTTGCATTATTACTACTATGTGATATATGATGATAACGATGATTTAAAAACTACATATTTCTACTACACAAGAAAAATATTATGGTTCAACCGAGTTAGTTTACTTTACTCTGTTTAAAACTGCAATATTCATATCATTTGCAATACTAGCGATTACGAATTGCAGTATCTGGGTGGATACTTTAATGCTGAGTTGCTACTTCTTCTACAATCCATATTTGTAAATAATTTATTGTATTCAAAAATGCGTGAAGTTTCAATTATTTAAACCAATGTAGAATTTACATAGATCATAATAATATTTTTATTAGCTAATATTTTTTTTTAAATAACGGCTTTTAAGCTTTGCTAAAGGAATTTGAATTTTAAATTTAGAATTATACGATTAAAATTTAAGAGGGTCTTCCAAGTTCCATGTCATGCTTAAACGCGTTGTTTACACTTATATAATATGACAATATCACTAATCAAACTAGAGATTATTGGTTCTATTATCTATATTTATTATTTATTTATTAGTCAAACTTTCTAATAAGTGAAGTGTTTTAATATTATGCTTGTCTTATACAAAAATAATGGCAGTCCACCAGCTCGTGCCACAATCATGTTACTACATATACTTGGTATTGAATATAAGGAGCACGATTTGAATCCTGTTATGAGAGACCAAGATACGCCAGAAATGACTAAAGTAAACACAATATTAATTTAATTATTTACCTATTTATTTATTTTATGATTATTATGTAATTACAATTATTTGTAAATTTTAATATTTTAGAAGAATCCGATGAGGACAATACCTTTTATAGATGATGATGGATTTTGTTTAGGTGACAGGTAAGTTTATAAAAAAACTATTCATGGACCAGCGGTAATCTGACAAACGTTTTGCAGAGAATTGTCGAATAGTAGAGTATTACCTAAGGACCTCTACTGTCAGTTGTTTTTCGTATAAGAGTATGTAGTCCGATAAATCATATAATATATTTAAGTTATAAATCATGCTACATATAAAATGTGTATGTGGTATTTAGTAATTTAAACATTAAAATAGAGACTATAATTACAGTATCTAGACATCTATAGGTACTCTATACTTTTATATAAAGATAATAGAAGAAACTTCAAGTGTATATTGTTATTTACACAAAAAATATTTTTAAGTTTTTGTGTTTAGTTTCCGTTTATGGAGATTTCGTCGTTATGCCTCTCGCTCCTATTTCAACCTCATATTAATTAACTCTAATCCTATTCCTGATCAATTTGTTAGTAAGTTAAAAGTACTTTGTTAAGTTTGAAGTTATGACTTTTAGGGATATTTGTTTCACACGGAACTGTAAGTTCTTTCAGTTTTGCGTTTTAAGAAAATATTTTGTTTATATCACTAAACACCAATATCTTGAGGGATTTTAAACTGTTTCTCATGAATGTCCACCACAATAGTCCAAGCAGGAGCTACTAGATCACTATCGAAGACTACTGTACACCCCTCCGGCATATACTTAGCTGTTCCTATTGCCTCCTTGCAGATGTACCAAGATATCATTGAAGTTATTTGGAATGAATTAAGATAGACATTGAACAACGCTCAAAAATATGTTATTGACCAGTTATTATTATCAATTGTTTGCTTATTATGAAAAAAGATAGTGAAAGCAATTTTTATAGATATAGATAACAATGAAATCATGTCATATTTGTATTTGTACTAGACTTGAGCACAAAATAATTATTTTGACATACAAATTAATTAGATACATATAATTTAAAAAAGCTTTATTGGGCTTCCTTTCCTACAGAATTTAATTTTTACTACTGATACATGTGTCATATTCTTGTGTTTTTTAGCTAATTTTATATTACATCAATTGTATTTGTAACAGTGGTTACAAATACAATTGATGTAACATTTACATAATAATCTTGAAACTATTCTTCGTTTAGCTCAATATAATTTTACCAGTAATGCACACTCAAGAGTAGTAGTACTACTAATTCAATTGTAAAACTACTTGAAAGAAAATAATGTTGATTACCTTTTTAATAAACTCTTTCAGTCATGCCATCATGCTGTACTTATTTGATAAATATGGTAGACCTGAACATTCATACCTATATCCAATTGATAAACAAAAGAAGGCCACAATAAATCAAAGATTATTTTTTGATACAGGAGTCTTATTTCCACGTCTCAGATCAATTATGGTATGTTATTATTCTATTTGGAGTTGAAGTTACAAGAATTTTCAAATTAAAAAATATTTTTAACTATAAAAGAAGTAACATAAGTTGCATAAGATGTACATGTTTACTAGAAGATCTTAAATTTCAAATGATGAAGCTTGTTAATTCAAAATTAATTTGTAGTATGCAGATATATTTAAAGACCTTTACATCAATCATATCCCTAGTATAAGAATTAAAATCTCAATTAAGTAATAACTGTAGTAGTAATGTAATATGAATAAATAAATATTTATTATTTTTAATTTGTGTTAGTGTAAACTTTTTTTTAAGTATTTATTGTTATATATTATTGTCTTATGAATGTTCAGATGGGATTTTTTTAAATTTTAATTTTATTATGCCTAGGCACCAACCTATGGAGGAAAACTGACAGAACTATCAAAAACCATGATACGTAATATAGAAGATGGGTACAGAATGTTAGAGGCTTATTTATGTGATACTTTATACATAGCCGATGATGTCCTTACATTGGCTGATATCAGCATTATCACCACAATCTCTTCATTGCACGGCTTACATCCTATCAATGAAGGAATGTCAGTAAATATTTTATTTTTTATATGTATGTTATATCATTGCATCACGCTTGAACTGATGAAAATTTTTTTGTTCTGTTAATTATTGTCAGAATGAAAACATTTTTGTCAATATATTGTCCGGGCTAATCTCTTGAACAGCTGAACCAATTTTTATGAGACTTATACCGAAAGATAGAGAAGGTTGTTAAGGTTAAAGCTACTTTTTATTGCAGAATTAGTACCGCGTTTAATTACACAATAGACAGATGAAATATTATATTAAAATAGTTTCCATTTATATATAAAAAATAATTCATTGTTTTTCATATTTTTTCCGGGAAAAAACAAAAACACCAAGTAAATACAAGTATCCGAATACTTCGATCAAGCAGACGAAGCCGTCAACGGCTAGTATTTTATTATATACGTATATATATAGTATTATATACGTATATATTTGAGAATTGCTTTAAGTGTATCTTGTCTTAGAATTTATGCCACAATCGTGTTTTTAAAGATTTATTTCAATATTAACTAATTAATGGATAGGAAATAGTAAATGACTTGTCACGAGGTTCTTTTAGCCACAAAATAAAAAAAAACATTTGAAAATCGCAAAATATTTCATAATTTTAAATTATTGATCCATATACAGAGAAGTATTAAGAAAACGTACATAAAAGTTAAATTATTTATATAAAATAATATAATTAACTGAATAATACATGTAGCATAGTTAATCTGTATGCCGGCTGAATGCAATGCTTATCGTTCAATTCAGGGAAATGTTTATAAACCAATTATTGATAAGTCACCTAGTTGGCATAGACAAAATAACATCTTTTTTATTTCTGTACATATATTTTTTAAACATTCGAGAAATATGACTTTCCAAGTCATTTAATATATATTTTTAAAGAAGTTCAATCATATATTTAACAGAAGAGGTTTAGTTTTCTTTTCAAACATATATATTATTATAATAACAAAATAAAATTTAAGGGTTATACGAAACTAATGTTAGGTGTATACACATTTATTATACTTTTTACTTAATTCTTTTAGGTATCCAAAATTAAAACAATGGTACGAGAATATGTCTAGGCAAGAAATTTGCAAGAAAATCAACCAGCCAGGAGCAGAATATCATGTGTCTGGACTGAAAGCTTTAATGAAACACAATAAAGAGAATCAAAACTCAAATCTATGATATTTCTATTTGATCAATATATATACATATATGTAAATAGAAATGTTCTACTTTTATGTGATAATTAATAAGTCTTTAAAAATTGTATGATTAAAGGGATATTGTTTTAAGCTTTAAAAATTAACATTTTAAACAACTACATTTATAACTATTTGTTTTTATACTTCATTACAATAATACTATACAAAGTCACATTAATTAATCAATTAAATCCACAATAATCATAAAAAAAGGTG
The DNA here is from genome assembly GCA_037127375.1 of Dione juno. Classification (NCBI taxonomy): domain Eukaryota; kingdom Metazoa; phylum Arthropoda; class Insecta; order Lepidoptera; family Nymphalidae; genus Dione; species Dione juno. Next base: position 7,548,743 of record JAXRJS010000068.1, read on the forward strand.
TAAACAAAACACAATATATCGTTACGAATCACAGGTTTTCATTTATTTCAATAACTAAAATGAAATGCAAAGAGTTTTCCTTTAAACTTTACACTCCAGTAACGTCTAGGGCTAGCTATAGCCATATGATAAGTTTATGAGAAATGAATGATTACAAAAAACGTTACATTTCCTATAAGTCTTGTAGAGTCTCTTAACGCCCGCACTCAACTCAACTCATGAATAACACTTACTTTATTTATTACAAGTCTCTCTCACACACACATTACATGCAATTTTCAATGGAATTACGTCGAGATCTGTCACTTGTCAAACATTTAAAGATATCTTTTTCTTTATTGGGCGCTTGGGCGTTACTGACGTTTGTTGCACGTTAGTCTTAAGTTAGCGGCTGAATTAGCCGTCCTCCTTTGGCGGTGTGAACCATCCTGTTGATCAATAAGTCAGATTAAATTTACAAATAACAAATAAAGTAACAGTAGAATGGTTGTAATGCGTTGAGCTCTCTATTCTCTCTGTCCAATCCCATCCTAGACATTTAAAGTATTTAACTTTCTTAAATTGATTAAATAAATAATATATTATTTATTTAGAATAGTATATTTTTAATATTAATGTTTTCTATTTATTCTAAATATATGTTTTTTGTACTGTTTAAAGTAAAAGTAAAATTACTTGGTTACTCTGTTAAATATTTTTCAACAGTATGATAAGCTGTAAATTATTTTTTTTATCATGTAATGATTGTTTTCACTTCTTAACATTTATGTAACTTTTAAAAAAACAATTAACTTGCAATTAATTTAAAATAAATATTTCATGCCATAATGATTGATGTATTTGACTGAATAAAATAGTTAGAGGATGTTAGAGTATAACTTATATTAATACTTATACCAAAGACATGCTTAGGCAATGCATAGTTAAAAAGTCCTGTCCTGTCCTGTCTCAAACAATTCGTACCATATTTGCAAAATGCAGAGAAATATCTAGAATCAATTTAAAAAATAATTTCTTTATCACTTTTCTCACTATTTCTTTAGTAATAGTAGTAGTAAGTATTATGTAATGCAATTTGGAGTGAAAGAGATTTAAATGTTATCTTATAATATGCTAGTACAAACTTTTTAAAGACTTAGAAAAAATGGTCTCTGGAGTGTTTAGAGGGGGAGGACTGCAGAAAAAATGTTATGATGCTGTAGCTCTAAAATCTTCTACGTCACTCTTCATAATACATGAACACCTAAACCAACTAAACCAGCAACTTCAACACCAACAAGAACCAAACTAATCCTACCGTTCTTCTCGTGTATCTGCACTAAACACTTGAAGCTTTGCTGAGCGCGAGCTAGGCTGTATTGCGACTGCGACACCACCTTAGTAGCGCCAAATTGTATACGCGCTTTGCCCTTCACCAGCGTGGCGGCAATTTGCATAATGACTGCTTCCACCGTATATGCGGACGACCAGCCTTGCTTTGTGAGGAGCTCCATGCATATTGCACCACCTACTAGTACGTAGCCGCCTGAAAAATTATAATACATAATAATGCAATAGACTCGCTTACTACCTTTTATAAAAGTAATATTACATTATGTAATTGTATATATTTATAAGAATGTTTTTTATATTCTAATATTTTTATAAACTTTTACCTGATATAATAGGATATACAACACGTACAAATGGCGGCTCAAACGGGTAAGTTTCTTTAAACATAATGTTAAGAAGAATTGAATCTTTGCCCTCTTTCTCTTTGAGCAGGAGCAAGTCATTGTGCAACGGACTATCAGGGTCTACGGACCGCAGCGTTATGTTCCACTCATAGAGTGAATCGTTTACTAACTCTGAAATAAGAAATGAATAAAGTCTTATTATTATATTATGTAATTTATTCTTAAAGTTAAGTGTCGGAAACAGAATTAAAGTAGCACCATTACCATTACTATGTCAATATATGTATTATAACCTCATGATCATGAAACGTAATAAAGTTGTCAATTATATAATTTTTTCATTTCTCTTATTTTATATATGATCAGGGTTTAGAACTTCACTCGGAAATCGGGTATTATCTTCATTAAAATTTATCAGTTTTTAAAAAAATTTTGAGACTTATTTAATATTTTAAGACTGTTTTGCCGTGCGACGAAAAACGCTGCGACAGAATGTCATACCGTAACCCGCAAGTATTGCATTGAGTTGACCACGCGGCAAATTTGTAGCGTCTGCCTAGCCTAGTGACAACAAACAAACTCACCTATGGAATACATATTGCTCTTAAACGAGTGTGAGCGGTATATATCGCGCAGCTCCTTCATGAGGCGGTCGGTGGCTTGCAGGGAGCCCGACACGCTGCCTGATAGGTAATCCTGCCGCTGGTTCTGTCTGAGCCGCTCCAGCGTCGCTAGGTGTTCTGTTTCCATGTCGTCCTGAATGGAAATAACATATAATATACTTATTCAGATATATTTATTTATTTTTGTTACATGTTACTAGCTTTTAGGTAAATACAATTAAATATGATGGATAATTCCACTTCTATGTTAAATTAAATAGATCATTATCCTGAGTGGTGATTGATACTCGAAAATATTGTGTTTATAGTAAGACGCCTATTTTTTTATATACTATACGATATAGTTATATTATTAAAAAAAACTATTTTTACTTGGGCTTTGTGTATACCAAAGGTTACTTTTAAGTAATAATATTTTCGGTTTCACTAATAAAAATAAGTTTCACATTACATAACTCTAAACTACACAGTTACCGTCATTTAACTACAGTTATCGTCACTTGTGTTGACAGTTTCGACAGTTATCTTTTTAATTATTTCTAATAATTATATATCACCTTGTTGCTACGTCCAGCATCGTCGACCATTTCCAAGGGCAAGTCGTCTTCCCCTTCAGATTCATCCTCTTCGGCGGCCATCTCCTCATCCTCCTCGGTGCCAGATTCCGCACCGTTTGACGTCACGCTTGGTACTCTGAAAAATTATGATTTAAATTTTCAATAATATATGAATGTAAGGAAACAATGCCTATTTATATATTGGGGTGATCCTGGTGCAGCGTCTGGCTGTAAACGAGGTGGTTGTGGGATCGATATCCATAATTTGGAAATAAGAATAATACTAAAAATAATAATTTTGTTATGATATATTATATAATGAAAAAACATGTATATAAAATTGAAGGATGTGTTTGTGATTTTAATATAACTGAGATTTTTCGAGTGTATATTTAATCATATTTTTATTAACCTACGTATATATTTAATATAAAATATAAGAATTTTTTTATATGAAATGAAAACTGTTGTCACAATTTATGGACAATTTTATCTACACAAGGTATTGTTAATATACCATCAGGCAAAATATTGGACTTTTTTAGTATCCATTAAAATCTAATATCTTGTCGGTTGATTGGGTTGAGGCATATGCGGTAATATTTCATTAACTAATCTATACTAATATAATAATAAAGCTAGAGTTTATTTGGTAGTGGTACGTGGTACTAGTTGGCATTGAAATAATATTTTTGTATTTGTGTAGTCCATATAGTAGGAAGGCTGTTATATAATTTTACCTCGGACACTCTATATGTCGTGTGTCATAAATAAAGAAACATTTAATTTTGTTTTTTTGTAAATTGTACATTTATAAAATTTAAAAAAGAAGCACTTTTAATTATCACAATCTGTATTTATTTACATTCAAACTTCGGTATACTAATGCAGTGGGGTATTCCGTGGAAACGATCGACGGGGTGTTGTAAAAAGGAGCTGCTATTCATATAATACTGATGTCATACAGTGAAAGCATTCTTTGAATATATGTTAACTAATCCGATATCTATTTCAATAATAAAGTCCGCAAGTAGAGTTAATAGCATTAAGAAATTAAATATTTACCTAACTATCTAATTTAAATTGGATACAATTTATTGGTTTTTATGACATTACTTCAAATAAATAATAAAGTACCTTTGTACTTTCTTCCTAACTTCCTTAGTTAACACTTTAAAATCATTAAAATATTTAATAAAAATAGAATTCTCTCCCGCCAAATGTTTGTTCAATTAAATAATTATAACCAAGTAAGCAAATACAGTTAAATAATTGTATCTTTTGGCAAATTAGCACGCTAATAATGAAATGAGTGGGTACTTACAAAGGTACCTACCTACCTACCTAGGTATCCATATTGTAGGTTTTGTTTATCACTTCAATATTAAATACCTACCTACAAAAATTGTGTGATATTAGGTAACAACATAAATAAGTATTTAAGTTATTATTTAACGCATTTATAAAACTGTAATTTAAAGACAAATATTAAAACTGACTGATTATAATAATGTTTTCTTAATGTTTCCCTCAAAACATGATCCCTGTAAGAAATTTCTGTTTCGGAAACTGAGATCGTTGCCGAAATTCAGTTTCGGTTTTGGTTTAAAGATCAGTTTCGCTGGGACACTAAGTCTTAACACTAGGTTCCCTCTGCCTACCCTACCTTAAAATAAAAAAAAAAATTTATAAACTCACCTATGCTGCGGTACAGGGTGGAGGGGTAGTGATAGCGTGTCCAAATCCGGCGGTTCGGGAACGCCATGTAGTTTGCATAGCTCCCTCAATAGTATACCCACCTGATACGGATGTAATGTTTTTATTAATCTACAATACGGTAATGTGTTATGACTTTTGGTTTATCTGTTCAAAATAAAATAAAAAATCTTAAGTTTGTTTTTTCTCATGATATAAATGGAAATGCAGTAAACAAATGAATACAGTAGAAATGATCATTAAAATATAAAACATATTATTCATGCATTGCAACTTAACAAGTAGATAGCTTACAAACATTTTTATTGACTACTAAAATCGAATGTATGCAATTTATTACTATCAAATGTATGCAATATTTATTAGAATCCTATATTTAGTACGTCATAAAAGTTTCGTAGCGATTGAGAATGAATCGAGTTCAAAAACATCGTCGTATCGATCTCTACTTACAACGAATTGACAACAACTACCATGCTTTCATTTTGAACTAAGAAACATTATATCAAAGTACACTTTCACAGTACATATTAGCACACTAACACACATTTAAAAATGAACATGTAATTGATTTATTTAAGAAAATTTATTTGAAATCAAAAAGCATTGAGTACAAAAAGATTTTATTCCAATGCACGTCGCGCACTTTGCGGGTGGCGAGAATCTAGTCATACTTTTTGTGATTTTAGAATATATCATAGATTATTTGATCTGTCGCATTTTATTAGGATTTGAACCTATACCTATATCGTTGCATACACGACTACAGCGCCGCCGCAAAATATAAATTAATAAATACAATTTAATATAGTCGTCTAGAACTTGTTTTTTTAGTAGGAACTGTACAATAATAATAAAAACTAAAACAAAATATTATTTATCTTAAAATTACCTGATTTATAACATGATTATCCCTTCCTTGTGTATTAGTAAGGATTTGCACCGCATTTGTTACAATAGGATCCTCGCTATCAGCGAACCACACTGGAGGCGTGTTGGGGTATGTCTCCTGTAAACAAATTGACGTCATGTAAAAATATTTATCGATCGTAATACGGAAAAAAAAGAATAAAGAAAAAGAATTGCCACTGTAAACTACATGGGAGAGCGTGGCTGGTACTAAAAAAGTTATCATCGTGAGTAGAGTCAGAAATAGAGTTACTAAAACCCAAAAGAGTCCAATTAGTGGAGCTAGTATTGACAGAGCTGGGGCAGGTATTACGTACGTGCTACGTAAGGAGTAATAATAATAAACAGACATTTAATTCTATCAAATATTTAATTTAAATATATTATTGTCTTTAATATTAAATCTGTAGTTTTCATGATAATTAAGTGATATATTACAATATATTCTTGTTGTCCTGTCGTAGTTGGTTGCCCCAGAACTTAGTGTTTGTAGTGTCTTTTACACAAGACTCTACAATATTTTTAATCTCCGCTAAATTTGCAGATTATTTACATTTTAGTAAATAATCTGCTATCACGGCAATCCTATTTTCTTTACCAATTTAAATAGTTTTACATAACAAATATCACATTAATTGAATTTTTATTTCGAGAGCTTCCTTAGCTGCGAGTTCATATTCTTATCGAGACGTCGACTTCTGTGCACTGTTTTATATCACTATTTGCAGTTTCTGTATAAAAATCTACCTATTATAAAAAAAAAAATTTAGTAAATACCGCATACATAATATATGCAACATAATTTAAATAATGTTATAATTCTTACCCCACTCAATTTGTCTATAATAAAAAAAAACTAGGCTCAATAGTTAAAAACAAATTACAAATTACCATAGGCAAAAAAATAAGACTTTAAATAAGGATAAATGTTAATTCAATTTAGCGAATAAATCTTAAATCGATTTATTGAAAAGTACGAAAGTACGACTACCTGTAAATTTGAGTATTGAGTATTACGCGCAATGACTGACTATCAAAAGGCAAATTTGACACATTCCGCTATGTATATGTAGCATACTACATGGTATGTCTAAACCATACACCATATTTCTAACACTTCATGTTTGTCGGAAATAAGCTTATCAATTCTTACCTCCGTTAGCACGACGCAGGACGAGACCCTAGTGTCCAAGTAGTGTAATTCGAGACATAGCGTGTTGAATGGGGATACTCAACGCTGCGCTTAGTCTTGATTTTAAACCCAGAGCGATAATCAAACCCACAACCATCGCGGTTAATATCAGACGCGGTGTGGCTGCTCTACGACAAACCTCCTCTTATCAGTATACAAACTTGCTAAATTATTTTTTCTATTACAAATTATTGCTTTTTTATAATTTCAGCATTTTTAGAACCGAGGCCATTCTAGTGCTGTGGAGCAGCTTCTGAACGTTTGATCCGAGCCCCAAGAATATATTTTTAATTACCAATCATGTTCTCACTCTGGTACAAAGCGCAGCGTTGAGTTCCGTCGCTCAACACACATTGTCCTAAATTTGGCGAAAAATTGGGCGGAAAGTCGTGAACGGGTGTCTTAACACTAGGTTGCCTCTGCCTACCTTGCCATGCGGGAAAAAGCGTGAAGCTGCAAATGAGCAAAACAAGCTAGTTTGTACACCAATTCATCGTAATAGTAATAGCGGTATGGTGACAGTTGGTCAAAATGGCAAAACTGCATAGCGACAGCGTATTTAACTGTATCACCATGGATAATCAAATAGATTGTATAGGACTTTTATACTTTTGATCGGCTTCTTCTCGTTAATAAACAAATAAAATACATTTATTATATTTTTATATAAGCACAACTGTTTAAATATTAACGAACACTGCTTACGTATTTATTTAATAAACATTATCGACATTTAATTATAATTGCAATATTTAATGTCGACTATTTCAAATCACGTGAGTATTAATTAATTATGTTCGATTATGTAAAATTTTTACTGATCATAAATTGTAGCTAGTAGACCTAGGACCATAGATAACTTATATTCACTAGGTATATCATAGAAAAAAAAATTGTATTTTACAGGTTTGTACATATAATAAAAATGTAACTGATCGCTGACTGTACAACAAAAAAACTATTATTGGGGGCCTCAACTTAACCAATTCAAATGACGTCTCCACTGTTGTATATTGGTAATCTTCATTTTAAATTTTAAATTTATTTTATTTCAATCGGTTCTTAAAAAAGAAAGTTATATCACTTTAAAGTATTTTGTACTATGAAACTGCTTCAAAATACGTAGACAAAGTTGCAGGCGCAGCTAGTTGATAATAAATTTAGTATACATAACATTAGAAAGTGTAGAGGGAATACTATTAGATGATTCTCCGAAATACGAGATGAATCTACGGAAATGGCAAAACACTGGATTTTAAGGATTTTTCAGGCGCAACCATAAGCCTGTATCATAAGCGAAGTTACATTACAATTACATGAGCTACATAAGCGAAGTTGTAAACGACAATTCGTTATAATATACAATAATTAAATCTCGTAAAATATTTTTTTATTAAATATAAACCATTTAATTAGTCCAATAATTACTTATATACAGCTTCGCCGATTATGCCTGGCGGGGTTGGAAGAGAAATCGAAACGCCAACTTTACGGTTCCTACATTTCTTTTATCTCGACCACTGCCATTAACGTCTTCATACATGCCCTACGAGGGGTCCTCATGATTTTGACGTGATCATCGTCCATATCATCGATACTTTTTTTTTCTCTCTAAGGTCAACCAAGGCCTCTCTTACCATTGACTCTTAACGTTTTTTACTGGTTTTTCATCATTCATTCTCTCCACATGCCTGCACCACTTGAACATGTTCTTTTCTTTCTTACTATGACATTTTCGATGACATTATTATCCCACAGATATATCGCTCTGTACAGCGTTCATAATTCTTTGATTATTTTCTGTAATACCCATGGTTAATGATTATATACCCAAGAGCATTCATTTAAATTACTAACCCACACAGTTCCTTCCACATTCACAAAGTAAAAAGTTGAACATGTCACCATTTCATTAATATGTCACTAACAGACCTAGCACAAAGTAAGAAAATTATACATAAATAATTCAAGTATTCATAGAGACCAAAGGGTTTAAAAAAGTCAGGTTTCATACTGTCCAATTATATTCTTTTAGTGTCAGTGTACAAAGAGTGGCCTGGATGTAGGGAGAAAGGTGTCAGGAACAGATTTACTTGACCTACATTTTCTGTATTACAAGTACTGTGGAATACATATGTCAGCTAATACAAAGGCTAAGAATTAATATGTGTTGTATTAGTAAAATATATGAATAATAATATAATCATAGCCAAACATAGCTTAGGTATAATAAAATTCTTTCAATCTCCAGTTCAGCCAAACATAGCTTAGGTATAATAAAATTCTTTCAAACTCCACAGTATAAATGAATATTATTCAAGATAATACAAGTGTAAGTACATAAAAACTTTATAAATGAATACATTTTTACATGTCATTTTATCTAGCATACACAAGTGGATATGACCTCTATAAAATTGAAGTAATTCAAAATAAGATGTTTTATATTTCCTAAATTTAATGTTAATTAATTATATATAAGGAGTTATTATTTATTAATAAGTTCCTAAATCAGCATAATATAAATTCAGTTTAGAATAACGCCCTGATTGTTTCATTTTCTTACAATTATTTAAAATAATACAGGAAATACAACAATTAAACATTATATTCATTTTAACCTTATATTTAAGATAAAATACTGATTTATTTTCACCATACTCTCTAGACACTATACTACTAGTTAACTGTGCAATGGAATAGTATGTATAAAAGAAATTAAAAGTTAACATAGCTAAATTATAATTATTTAATAACTTTAAGTGTCATAAGCTATACAAATTAAAATGTGTTAAGAAGTAAACATACTGAATATATTTCAAATTAATATTATATCAAAAATTAACTACAGTTATAATTGAGACATATTGGGAATTAATATAGTGAATAGACATATAGAACCTTTGTGAGATAATGAATTAGTGTATATTTGTTTGATTAGTACTAGTTAAATGTAATAAATACTTTTTTTTAGATGATAACAATAATTAATTAACATTATGTATGTACATTATACTTATTTTATAGACATTGGATAAATTGTAGCAAGCAAGTCTCATTTAATAATATTTTTTAACAATATAAATTTCAATTAAATTAATGTGTTTATCCAAAGTTTAACTGTATGTCATTTGTGTATTGACAAACATTTCTATGATTTTGTCTCTTAATTGTTAAGTGTTTTTTTTTATTTATTTCAAAAAGTATCTAAGAGAATGTGGTATAGTTATTGAAAACTCCTTAAAAAAAATTGTGACTTGTTGCACTTAAAGATAAATTCTTTACATCAGGTATCACAAAAAGCAGGTAGCAAGCATGACTAAGAGCCTTTGTCCTAAAATCGCGCATCTATACCGTTATTTAAGCAAAACAGACGTTACCCTCAATAAATGTAGCTGTAAAATGTTTCGTACACTGAATAGTCTACTGAAACTTAAATAATCGATACGATGATTCGTCATGGACCCGTAAAATCATTTAGAAAGAAACGTCATACTATGATAAAAAACCTGCGCACATAGCGAAAACGTTTACAATTATTGAACGTAAATAAACAATCCGAATGGTTTTCACTTGTTCGTGTGACAAAACACGCGATATAAGCAATTTCACAAGGAGTCACTTCCGTAAACCTTTTGTTGACAGCCCTGCCCTCATAAACACGACCCTTTGTCCCAACTAACGATAATCAATACCAACCATCATTAATTTCAGTACGAGATTTTTATATATTTATATTGCTGAAGAATGGTTTAATGTACTTACCGTGATATTTGCGTGTATTTCGTATTTCTTTCCATTTTTGCCAACGAATCTGCAGGTCAGTTCGTCGACACTGGCTGACATTATCTGAAACCGCTCATGGTTTTTTGGAAACACTTGTTCTAGAGTCTTTATTTCTAACTTAAGTGTATTTAAGCAAGCCATTAGTGTATTGAAACACTAATTTTTAAACTAAATAACTATTTGCCACATTAGAATACATAGAAATACATTTACGTTCACTCCCGACCAAGCAAAATGGCGGAACGCAATGGCGGACAACCACGAATTATCGACGATAGAGGGCGCTCATAATAAATAACATCATCTTTCTCACTTTATTACAGACATGTGCTCTTTGCTTTAAATTTCAGTTTGAAAAATTCATTAGTAAATAAAAATATGAAAAAAGAGTATTTTGTATAGAGAAAAATTCTTACGGAACTGTTATGATTATGTCTATTATGATTTATGTTATGTTTTGCTATATATGTATTTAAAGCTTATTATTGAAACGTGAAAATTTGGGAAATTGTATAAATTTTATATAATAATTTAAAAATATCATTTGTCCTACGCAAAATCACAAAGTAGTTTAAGAACAGATTTGTACTGTTGTTTCATTAAAACAAAAAAAATATTGACTATTTTCCATTTTTTTATCTAATTCATTTGTCGTCTTCATAGTATTTTGTGAATTAAAGAATAAAAAAGGAGAGAGAGTAGAAATTCTCCATACAACATGACATTGGCGAAATGAATTGTGGTCAATTGGCACGCTCGAAACGTCATTACCTCAGAACAGAACGGAATTGAAGTTTGTCATTGTCAAACAAACTAGAAAACTTTGACGTCCATCAAATGTCAATTGGTATGCTTATGTTTTTGGTGGAGAAAAAGTTGTCTTCTGCCTTTTCGGTACCTATTTACAAATTCATGTTTATTTTCAAATTGTTTTAGATTTAGATCCGAATTTGTAACTAATATTTAGAAGTAAATGACTTTAATCTTTGTTAAGATTTAGCGTTGCTTATTTCACTATGTGTATTAATTCTATTTGTTATAAATTTATAACAATATCTTAAATATGAGTATGAGTAGAAAAGATCATTGTAAATCTTCGACGAGAAAAAGGTCTCGTTCCGATGAAAGAAGTGTGACGGAAAGACATAAACATAGAAAGCAAAGTCCATCGGTAGCATCTAATAATGAATTTAGTTTTTTATATTATAAGAAGGATTTAAACAAAATGATGACATACAGTAATGACTCTAATACCATAATAAATAGTCTTGACGACTTTTGGATATTTGTAAAGAAATATGAAGACACTTTGAAAAAAGCTGGTAAAACAATTATAGAAGTAGATACTAAAGATGATATTGAAGTAACCGAAAAAAAGATGCCAAAGTTATTTTCTAAACACCATTGCATAAATTTTAAAAGTAAAATGAAATTTATTGACTCAGTTTATGATGAGAGAGTAAAAAAGAAACTGGATAAAACAATGTTTGATGTGTTCTTAAATATTGTTTCTATATATTTGGACTTTAAGAATAAGGAAAAATTTGAAAAATTAAGAAAATTAAGGAAAGCTCAAAATGATCTTCCTGTCGCTAAATATAGGTTTGTTAAAAAGTTATTAATCTTCTTTAAAATATGTAGAACATTTTAATTATTAACATTAATTGTACATTTTTTTTATTCTAAAGTTCTTGTCACTTCAAAGATTGTAAAGTTATCATGATTTTAAAATGCTTTATATAATATTGTTTCACAATTTTTTAGAAATGAAATTGTATCAGCTGTACAAAATGAAAAAGTAGTAATTGTAGCTGGAGACACTGGATGTGGTAAATCAACTCAAGTACCTCAATACTTACACGCAGCCGGATTTCAAAACATTGGTAGTGTTCTTATACCTGCATTTATTTATTTATTATTATTTAATATTTGATTATCATAAAAAAATATATTTTATACAAGTGTATAGATGTGTTTTTATTGGTAAATTTAAATTGGCTATATTATACTTTAAAATTTATGAGTCATATGAATTTAATTTATTTTTAAGCTTGCACCCAACCTAGAAGAATAGCTTGTATTTCATTGTCAAAGCGTGTAGCGTTTGAAATGCTAACACAGTTTGATACAAAGGTTGGATATCAAATAAGATTTGAGAAGAGCAAGACTGCAGATACTAAAATTTGTTTTATTACTGAAGGCTTATTATTAAGACAGGTATAGTTTAATAAAAAATGTTATCAAAATTATTTAAAAAATATTATAAGCTTTAATAAAATCTTTATTTCACTTAGAAGCAAAAGTATAAATATATATGATTTAGAAAAAAATTAAAAAAAATATTATAATATATAAATAAATACCAATAGTCAATATTGCTTAAGATGAATGCTATGATAAAAAATATTACATGTGGATATAATAATAAAAATGAACATAATATTGTTTACGATGAACAATTTCAGATGTCATCAGAAAATCTACCAAGCTATGATGTAATAATACTTGATGAAATACATGAAAGGCATCTCATGGGGGACTTTTTGCTTGGTATTCTAAAATGCCTAATACATACAAGAAATGATATTAAACTCGTACTTATGTCGGCAACTATTAATATAAAACTATTTGAAGACTACTTTTGCAAAGAAGAAGCTGTTGTTATTCAGGTAAATACATAAAAAAATAACATATTACACACCTGTCATGTCCTTTATGTGCAAATTGCATATAAATGTAATGGGCTTTTATTGATGAAAAAATTTTCACTTAGGTTAATCTTAACACTTAATTTTTTTACATATTATAAATAAATAAAGTAATATTTTGTATAAGAAAATATATTAATCATCATAATTAATCATGAAAATTATTTCATGATTGTTTTTTTCTAAATAGGTTCCTGGAAGATTATATCCAATAGAATTAAATTATAAACCAATATTAATCGAAGATAAGCCAACAAGGGATGATAGACTTGATCCTCAACCCTATGTCCAGATAATGCAATTAATTGATAGCAAATATCCCAGTAAGTATTTTTTTTAATGAATTGTAAAATTTTTGTATTACTGATGAAATTAAACCAAAAATAAAATATTTCTTGAAGATATTTTTATTATAATATCATATTGACATCAGTATGTCTATTTATAGACTCACTGTCTAGTGTTCTCACAAATTTACCTAAAGTCCTTTAGGTAAATTTTACTTCTATTTTTTTACATTGAATAGGCTCAAAAAACCTTCAAAATGAAAGTTGAAACTCAAAAGTACCATGGAAATGGATATCTTAAATTTTTATACATAGTATATATACAGTCAGACATTTCCACACAGTGAATTGATGACCTCACTAATGTCATACATCATAGTACAACTTATAATATTTATTATTATTATTATTTCAGGTGATGAACGAGGTGATTTATTAATATTTATGTCTGGTGTACAAGAAATAACTTCCATTTGTGACGCAGCACAACAATATGCTGAGAAAACTAAGAATTGGATAGTCTTGCCGTTGCATAGTGGCCTGTCTCTTATAGAACAAGATAAGGTAAACGGAAGTTCTTGATTAGTCCATTGTTAATTTTATTTTGTTTTAATATTTTTGTTTTGTTTTAATGGTATGAATCAATATAGCAATATAAATAATAGTACGCTTTATTGTACAGGCGCCTTTTAGCTATAAGCAATCTCTCCTAGGCAACTTAGAATGTTGGATTAATTATATGGGTAGGCGGTGTACTTGCTTTACATATCAATATATATATATATATATATATTATATATATATATATATATATATATATATATATATATACATACAAAAATACAAATAGAAAGAAATAGGATGTGGAATGGGAAGGGATTTTGAGGGCAAGGTTTTCATGGGATCGTAGAGGAGTTAAAGGATTAAACAGCACGCAGTATAAAAGGTGTAAAATATGAATATTCCTGCGAAGTCTTATAGGAAGCCACTTGAGCTGTTTGCGAAAGTCGGAAATGTGGTCATATTTGCGGAGACCAAATATAAACCTTATACAAAGATTTTGAAATCGCTCAAGCCTATTTAAATGCTAGTCAGTAGTGCAAAAAACTTTATATTATTTTATTTGTGACAATAATCTACCTATAGTTATAGATTGACTTTTGACTGGATTGATAGTGAGACCGTAAGACTTGCACTACGCAAATAAACAAGCGAGGTCTTCATTCAGTAAGCCAATTGTTTGGGAGAAATTAAGCAAAGATGTTGTAACATAATTTGAAGGTCATAGACATATAGCTGGTAGATACAAGAGATTTGATGGCAAATTGTATTAATGAAAATTGAAAATAGAAATGGAGACAACACGCCACCTTATGGAACACCAGCATATTAAGTAGTCCAATCAGAAGACAAGTCTTCCGTGGGTATTCGTTGGTGGTCACACAAGTACCTTTGAAACCAGTCAACACCATCCGATTAACCATACCTTTTCTAATGTCGTCGGTTATTTTGACCAAATCAGTTGTCATACTGTGACCATTCGATAAATTGGATAAATATACATACATATAGATTATAATATTTATAATTTACAAGCGATCAAAACAGTCATCTAATCTTATTAAGTCTAATTAAGTCTTTATTATGTATTCTTTTTTAATGATTTTTGTTTTAAGTACAGTAATTTCAATAAGTGCTTACTAATCTGATATGTTATCTACATATCAACTTTATTATTTTTAACTTATTTGGAAAATATTTTTCTTTCCGCTTTGCTTTTAGTTTATAAACTACTTTGTGATTATTCTTAACTATTAATCATTCATAATTATCTTTACAGGTTTTTGATTATCCTCCAGAGGGCGTCAGAAAATGTATAGTGTCTACTAACATAGCTGAAACCTCAGTGACAATAGATGGCATTAGATTTGTAGTCGATTCAGGAAAGGTATGTCCTTTTTTTATTTATACATTAGTAAAAATAATAATATTTTGTAATATATCAATATATATTTTATATAAAATTATAACATACTATTATATGTTTTTTAAATATTATAGGTGAAGGAAATGAGCTACGATTCGTCAACGAAAATGCAGAGATTAAAAGAATTTTGGATATCAAAAGCGAGTGCTGATCAGAGAAAGGGAAGAGCTGGGAGAACTGGTAATATTTTTTTTATTAATTCATTAAATTCATTGCATTTGAATTTGGTTATAAATATAATATGGGTATACTAGCGGCCCGTTCGCGGATTCGCTCGCTTGATCGATGTTCTCGAATTCATTCTAATATAATATGCATATATTATATTGTACTTACGTTTTCCTTTCAAATCACTTTGTCTACATAACATTTTATATGCAATATTTTATCTGGGCGGTAAGTACACGCCTGGCGATTCTCGTGGCGGTTATTAATATCGATATAAAACGTTTTATAAAATATAAAACGTTTCCCGCAGAAATGTCGATCCCGCGGTAATTCCGGGATAAAAGTGTTGCTCCATAGCATCTGCTATCTTCTACTGAAAGTTTCATTAAAATTGGTTCAACTGTTCCAGAGATTCGCCCGGTCAAACAGAAACATAGACAGACAGACAGACAAATATATTAAAAATGGTGGTTTATGTTTTAGTAACGTGTAAATAACTATATGCACTCGAAAAAAGTAATTACAGTTAACATGAAGTCACAAACAGACACTTCAATTTTATTTATATGTATAGATGTATAGATATACAATATGCATATTAATAGATAGTGAAGACTCTAAATTGTGTAAAAAAATATATAATTAACATAATATGTATTATAGTATTAATATATATGATATGTACAAAATGTCTAATTGAGTTCGGGAGTGCGGAAAACGGAGTGTCTTGACACTAGGTTCTCTCTGCCTACGCTATACGCGGGATACGGAATAAATGAATTAATTTATTTTTCATCAAGAAATTCTTTAAACCGTATTTCCAGGTCCCGGCGTGTGCTATCGTATTTATGCAGAACAACAATATGCAGATATGGATTCATTCAGTACTCCAGAAGTATCTCGTGTGCCTTTAGCTTCTTTACTACTTTTGATGAGTTCTTTAGGAGTCAACGATGTTAGGGTATTCCCCTTTATAGACAAACCTCCGGATAATGCTATAGAAGATGCCTTGCTTGAATTGAAACAACATGTAAGTGCTTAAATCTCTATTATATATGATTATTAACCTAACGATATTTAATATTTGTATAGTGACAGCTTGAAATACAGGTTGCTGTACATATACTGGCGTTGCTGGAACTCGCTGAATTGTATGTCCTAACAGACACTATAGTATATATATATGTATCTATGTTATCTATAGATCTACCTTATTAAGATATTACTATAAGCTTCACCTGTATGTCAAATATCATCCATCCATACTATGCATATTTTCTTTTAATTCAGCTTATAAATGATATAAATAAATGTCGTTTTTAAACTCTATTGATATACATTTTTTTTTCCAGGGTGCAATAACATCCAACGAAAAACTAACGCCTCTAGGTAAAGCATTATCAAATCTACCAGTAGAGGTATCTCTAGCGAAAGCACTAGTAGTAGGTAGTGCGAGCCTCCCGCCACATAAACTGGACTCCGCGCTCGCCCTTACAGCGGCGCTTGGCATCCGATCGATATTTACTACTAGAGCCCATCGGGACCTCGAGTGCGAAGTGAGTATATTCTAACATTTTCTTCATATTTTTAATATTAATAAATTATAACAAGGATATACATTTTTTAACGTATTTTGATAAAAACTAATGACTTAAGTGGTTAAAGCGTTTGGACGGAATGAAACGGTAGCGAGTTCGAGCACTGTTAAAAAAAATACTCAATAAAAATAATTAAAGTCTTTCAAGCAAATAATCATTATTATTTGTTGAATTTACTTTTTTTTATAAGTCAAATAAAATTAATGAATGTAAACATGTGAAATGAAAAAATAAAAAAGTATAATAATTCAAAAATATAAATAAAAGAAAATATTCTAATAAATATTAATGCTAAAATAAAACACAAAAAAATTCGATTGCTCAATATATGACCCCGACGTGATTTGAACACGCAACCTTCTGATCTGGAGTCAGACGCGCTACCGTTGCGCCACGGAGTCTACGACAGAGGAGGCTAATTTCATATAGAGTATCGGCTCTATAATAATATATACAGTTATTGTAATATATATATATATATATATATATATATATATATATATATATATATATATATATATATATATATATATATATATATGTATATGGAAGTGACATTAACACACTTAATCGTAATATGTAACTGAATTTGGTCAAAATTTTCAACAAAGATGTAATTTATGCAGTGTCAAAACTAATTGAATTCAATTAAATTATTTTGATAATGGCGTTCTGAGCATGCCAGTTGAACACATAAATTAATGCCTTTTTATGTTTCTTTGTTTTTAAGAGTTTTTTAATACTTTATCGAATAGTTAATTACAATGTTAAAATTTTCTTTGTCTAGGTTAATATTTTCATATAAGTAAACAATTTGACCACCGGTGATCATATTATAGATGTATCTTTTACTAAAATACTTAAAGAAAACATATAAAAATTTGAACGCAGCAGGATTTGAACCCTGGCAACGCGGTCAGAGCGCTTGGACGGCTTCCATGAATCGCGGGTTCAAATTCCGTTGCGTTCAAATTTACTATGTTATCTTTAAGATATTTGTCTATGCTTAGTGTGGATTAACTTTATAAGATCATTAAAATGATATTTTTTTTCTATTAATTTGCTTATATTTCGTAAAGAAATTATAATAAAATGCACTAGCCTAACGACACTCGTAATGTCTCAATCTCTTTAAATTAAAAACTAAAACGTTTAATATAAATAAAATATTTAGGTACGTACATTTTATCTGTATTGTTATCTTAATTGAAAGAAATGAGTATATATTTTTTTCATATTTATATAAAATTGTATTCAGTATTTTTTTATGCTCAAAATTTAAATTTAATATGGATGACTTGTTTTTTGTAATCAAAATAACACTTATATTTTTTATGAGTAATGTGTAATATGAATAATTTTATCAATATAAACGTGTTATAATTAGATTGCATTTTATGTAAACGAAATTTTTATTAGTTTCAACTATATCCCGGGTATAGTAAGATAGGCAGATATCCTAGTGTTCAGACAATTTATTTCTCACTTTCCGTCTAATGAGATATATAAGAGAATAATAAATAGATAAGAGAGTGAAAATAATTCTATAGCCGTCAAGTTTACAGTCGGAAATTTTGCCCTATATCACGGCAGTCTCAATAAAAACAATAGATATAGCTTATTTTATTATGTTTGTGAACAGCCAACGTCCATACCGCGTTGAACACACCGGTTCTCGTCCGATCACCGAAGTTAAGCAACGTCGGGCGCGTTCAGTACTTGGATGGGTGACCGCCTGGGAACACCGCGTGACGTTGGCTTTTTTGCGAAATTGGAAGATTTTTTGATAATATTGTTATTATTGAAAAAAACATACTAAATACTTGTGAAAATGTACCTCCACGATGATTATGAGGTTCCTACTATGTAAAATTATTATATTTAAATTATTTTAATTAAATAAAAGAAAGGCCTTTGGTAAACGAACCATGGCGTGGAGTTGCGCCAGGAGCCACTTCATACTCAATATCTTCAAAACTGGGCAGAAAGTAACAAAATTTGAAGTAACCCTTGCAGATTAAAGTGTGAAGCTACCTTAGACCATTACCTTTATGTATAAAATAATTACAGAAGTCATCTCTTAGCGGTGCCTTCCTGCTCTCCCTAGATGAAAAATGTCAACTGATCTTTCGCTGAAGAGTTTTATATAAGTACCTATAGGTATATATATTTTATATATACACATATATGTATACATATAGGTATTCGTTTTGGGTGACATCGGGCTTTGTCATAGATATACCTAATGTCCGAATATAAGCAGAAAATCGTAAACGAAATTTTTGACTTTAGATTCTCTATGCCAATCCTACGAACCAAATGCCATAAACACATATATGGCATTCATACATATCGTTCCAGAACTCGCGCAAACCAGATGAATCAGACCACGGCGACCCCATCACTCTATTATCGTTATACTGTGCGTGGCTTAAAGAAAAATCCAAGGGTGGAGGCCGAGCGTGGTGCAAGCGACGTGGCATTGAGGAGCAACGGCTGTATGAATTGACCAAACTTGCTGCTCAATTGAAGAATTTGTTACAGGTTAGAACTTGAACTACACGAATATACTTTAACATTATGGCGATAGACGGGCAATTATATTATGATTCCTTCCGGCGCAAACATTTGAACTTTAACGCGAAGATAGTTGTCAATTTAGAGAAAAGTAAAAAAAAATGAATAAAACGTTTACGAGGCATATATTATAATTAATTATATTTAATTATGTCTCATACCTTTATTTGATTTAGTAGTATCTAACACTAGTAAGCTAATTTGCGTTCGTTTTGTTTTTTTTACATTAGATATATCAAAAATACTGTTCATATAAATCTCTTTTTGCTATATTAACCTCGCGCGGCCATCTTCGCGGAATTAGGGGAGGCCGGAGACTAGGGGGGGGCGTTCAAATATTACGTAACTCAATTTGGGCGGAGAGAGGGTCCCGTAAAATGTTACGATGCGTCACAAGGGCGGGAGGGGGTCTTTCTTACAACACAGTACGTAACATTGACTCCCCTCAGCAAACGACTGGCAGTCGTCATTTTGTCTCATGAACAATTTGGCCCTCATCTCGAAAAAAAAATCTTCAAAAATTGCGTTACGTAATACTTGAACGCTCCCTAGACCGGAAAAACAGAAAAGCTTTTTCTTAATGAGACTAAAGCCCGTCAATCTCCATTGAATTAATTATCTTCGTCTATTTTATATTATTTGTATAGTAAGTAGAGTATAGTATTATAGAATGTGCTCGTTATGAACATAGTGTTTTCGATAAGGACTCTGACCGGGCTAGGGATCGTAATTATATACTTTAGTCCCGTGCTATCCAACGTGTCCCTATATATATATTTATAAGCTTCACGTTGTATCCCTCATATAGCAGGGTAGGCACAGGGAACCGTAGGCATAAAGGACCTAGTGTTGAGACATTCTGTTTCCCGCTTTCCGCCTTGCGGCATTGCCTGTTGAGTGGTAAAACTCAACGCCGCACTTAGCCGTGTTGCCAGAGCGAAGAAATAATAAATAAATGATTCTCCGAGTGGGAATCGAACCGTATATTATTTAATAACTAAAATTAGAAATTATTTAATTTTATTTAGGTAGATATAATACGTTAGTATATAAAATTAAAATACTACCTAACGGGCTTCGAACCCGCGCCAGGTACTACGCAACTAATGCAAGGCAATGCTATTAGCAAATACGTAGTTTTTTTTTATTTAAAACAACAAAACAAATCTGGAATTAGCAATTAAGTGTCGTGAATAACGAGTGTTTTTTTGCAAGCTTTTGAAAGCTTTTAATTTTAGTTACACTTTGAAAAATGCTAAAATATTCAAAAATATATGATTGTTTGATTTCAGGACAATAATCTAATGGAAACTTCAGAGCCGGAAAGTATGTCTTCAGCAGAACGTTCCATGAGACACGGTCAAATGAAACAATTGAAGGACATGAGAAGGTAAATACGTGGAATATAATTTCAGCCATTAATCCACAAACTATGAACGCTTATGGAAAATATTAAATGTATACTGAAAACTACATCTAAAAAAACAATGACGTTATGCTTTCTTTTTATTGCTGCACGCAGGTATGTCAATTTAATTGTAAAATACCATTTAACGAAAAGAATATGTGTGCCGCAGGTATCATTTGTACCTATGTTTGCATAAGATATATATACGATTATATTCAATTTGAAGCCATTGTGGCCATTGTGGCCATTGTGGCCAGTGACCTTGACTGCAAATATGGCGAATGTATTTGGGATACCCACTCTTGATAATGTATTATATTAATTCCAGTAGACAGTAATAACGTAGAGTTGCGTCACTCAGTGTCTTGAGTTAAAGTGAGAAGCAGAGACGATAATATCCAGACACTAGCGTCTCTCTGCCTACCTTGATACTTGCGGGACATTACTTTGAATTAAAAAAAATACATTCATCCACCTCAGTTTGAAGCTCACAATTTCACCATTGTATGTCCTCGTAAAGCGTAAACATGTTTATAAGCAAATAAAAATTGCTTACATAATAATAAAATTAAACTCGATTACTTAGCAGAATCGTATTTACAAATGTGAAGTCAAAATATTAAAAAATAAGTCCAAAAGGCAGATAAATTAAGGATAGTTTTTATATATTAATATACCTATTAATCATAACTCCAGACAATACAAGCATAAAGCGGCCGAAGAGTCAAAACGCAAGAAACGTCTAAAAATGGACACGTGGGAGATAATAGATGATAAAGAAGACAACACCATGGATATACGTGACATAGAGTTCCGTATGACGAACGATGCGAGTCGCATAAGGGCTTTGATTAACGGATCCAGTACTAGTAGTGGAAGGGATCTTATTATGTTGAAGGTGAATTACTTTTTTTTTTTAATAATCCTATGGATTCTATAGTAAGTTATTTATAGCCAATATTGTCTATGTATTGCTCTCAACGTATAAGTCATAAGTATAGATAAATATTTTTTTTTTCAAATTACTTGGTGGCTAAGAATGGTAATTAAAATATTTGTAGACAAAAAATATATAAATTGACTTGACTTTGATCGACTTTAAGTTTA
Source organism: Dione juno (assembly GCA_037127375.1). NCBI lineage: Eukaryota > Metazoa > Arthropoda > Insecta > Lepidoptera > Nymphalidae > Dione > Dione juno. Next base: position 7,571,042 of record JAXRJS010000068.1, read on the forward strand.
AAGCTTTTTTCTGTATTGAAGTATAGGTCGAACTTAGTGTAAACAACACTGTTCTCTGTCCTCTACTCACTTCTCCCTATTGCCTTCAAGACCATTTACCAGAGTGGAAATCGAACCCATAAACACCGTTGTTAACAGTCCAACTGACATTTAAAATATATTTAAAAATAACAAACTATCTGCGAATATAAATCTATATATCTGCGAATATATATCTGCGAATATATATCTGCGAATAAAAACAAACTATGCATTTGGTCAGAGAAGTGTAAGCATGGTAGAGATAGTTCTTATCAAAATTTAAAATTTAAATATACTGCATATAAATTTACTATAGAATGATGATAATATTATTATCATGAGATATATATATTATGAATTTACAATTATTTAATTGTGTAATATATTTCATCTTTATAGCTTTTCAAGTATTTCATATTAGTATATTTTTTTATAACGTATATTCAAAATTTCATAACTTTTTTTAGGTACTTAAAAAATAATAATAAAATAACTAAACAATAAAATAAATATATAAAAAACAATATATGACCCCGACGTGATTTGAACACGCAACCTTCTGATCTGGAGTCAGACGCGCTACCGTTGCGCCACGGAGTCTACGATAAGAGAGGCTAATTTCGTATAGAGTATCGGCTCTATAATAATACGTACAGTTATTATTATTTAGTTATTATTAAAAGTAGTTTTTGCCCGTGAATTTGTTCGCGAGTTTCCTTCCTTAATAAATCATTTCGATGCTCTTTAGTTCAGCTGGTCTCTTAGACCTTGTTAAGTCTACGTCAGGCGCTCGACGTTTCATGTAAATTTATCAAATAGTTAATTATGTGTTATAAGAATTTGTTAATTGTTCAAAAAATAACGATTTTTTGTACTGATGAAAAAAAAATTATAGAATGTGGTTAGCTTTTTGATATAATGCTATAATTATAAAAATATAAAAAACTTATACACATAGAGTAGGAGATGAGCGTTCTAATATTTTTTGAAATAATTAAAATTCATACTCTTAATTTAATTTTATATACTTTTTAAATTTTTAGTTGGTGTTATGCCGTGCGCTATATCCGCAGGTAGCCGTAGCTGATGAATTTAATCATTGTAAGGTACAAAAAAGGTTTCTCATATTATAATGTGTGAATAATACTTTTTAATATAACAGTATAATTTTTAATATTTTTAAGTGATTTTCTTTCAATTTCAGTCAGTCTCCGAACAACTATATCACACATGGAGCAAACCGTTCGTGTTTCTTCATCCCACGTCCTATTTTGGTAGAAATTCAAAGTTGTTAACATTACACGAAGATGACATACAGGCGGACCTGCCGATAGGATATAAGAGCAAGTTACCGTTGTCGTCGAAACACCAGATTTTGTGTTATTTGTACGTATTATGTATATATTTATTGAATTATATGGTATTTTTACCATTATTGTGGTTGTAGGCAAGTTACGTAAACAGTGGTCGTGGGTTTGATTCTCTCTTGAGGTCAAAACACTTGCTTTGTTCAATATTTCAGTTTTATTATTAATAAGAAAAACAAAAACCATTATTTCTCACCAATATCTACAGTCTTACATATTGATGCCATATATCTATCTAGCTAGGTACCTATATAGCTTTAAATGTCATAAACTAAAATGATTATACATTAATATATATTAATAATTTACAGATCGCTTCTGGAAACAACAAAACCGTACATAGTGAATTCAATGCGTATGCCAGCAGCGCAAACTTTGTTGCTTCTAGCGCATTCTATTGACACTAATATTGGTTTTTCTAGGTATATATATACATTTTTTTAGTTTTATGTTAATATAATAATTAGTTAATAGTAAGGCTTTTGAAACTAATAGTAGAAATAAAAAAGTTTAAAAGAGGTCATTGTGGTATAGTATCTGGACCGTGATCTCTTGAGAGAATTAACTAAATTAAACATGCTGCATACTCTGGTTTTTATTTTAAAAACTGATATCTATCAATTCTAATACTCTATGTGTATAGGAATATCAATTTTGTAGTTTTATCTTTTTAAATGTATTATATATCTTCCAAGTATAACATAACGAAATATAATTATATATATATATATATATATATATATATATATATATATATATATATATATATATATATATATATATATATATATATATATATATATATATATATATATATGTATATGTATATGTATATGTATATGTATATGTATATATGTTTTTATAATTACATATTACAGGTTAGTTTGTGATTCGTGGCTCTTGTTAGAGTTTCCGTACCCTGAAAGTGGATTGAATCTACTAATGAAGGCGACCAAGCTGCGGCAGCGCTGGGACGCGCTGATCAACAAGAGGCTTGCTGGTCATTATACACTTAACATATAAATCGTATAGTAAATTATTAACATTTACTATTACTGACTCTTAAAAAGTTTCTTTAGTAAGTTAAGGACAACTTTAAGGAACCTTAAAATTGCCTATTTTGTAAAATATTGTTAATAAATAAAAAACATACTGCAATCACGGTGGTTGTGGGTTCGATTACCTGTGAATTGCTCGAAGGAATGTGTTATTTAAATTTCTCAACACATTACGTGTTCTCTCTGTCTTATAAACTTCTTTAAATAAAATTATTTAAATATAAAACTAGTAATTTAATATAAATTTTATTTCAGATGCAAATCCAAATAAATCAGTTGAATCGGAACTTACAAAGCACAAACATTCCTACGACGAACTCCAATACGAACTGTCAAATGACATAAGCTTATATATAAATATTGATATAAGTTATACTATTAAGAGATTGTTACCTGGTGACCTAAAGGTCTTATATACAGGTCCAAACGAACATCCCAATATAGATCCTAATCCGTTTGCAGAAGGTCTAGAATGCCGTGCGAATGAGAAAAAAGGAGGAGTGTACGTAACGGATAATATTGTTTATAATTGGTGAGTAGTATGTTTTAGGTGTGACGTCATTATTTTAATGTTTAGTTTTAAAAAAGATTAAATAATCAGGACTAGAAAGTACTCACGCCTCTTGAAAACAGCTTTAGTTGGGATAAGGTTTATTGTTTTTTTTTTATGCATTTCTAAATATTTTTCTATTATGGCTAGAATAACATAAAAGAAATTTATAATATATAATAAACAGCATTTTTTCTTGCCAAATAATCATTGTAAGCAAGCTTTAGGAGCGGAAATTTGTAAAAGTTACTTTACAGAGATGTTAACAATTAATATAAGATGTTAGCTTTTCGGCTTCTAAGAGGCACGTTTCAAATCTTTTTTGACATACGTCCGTTATAGTTCTGTAGGTTTCAAATTTCACGTTTCAAATCTTTTTTGACATACGTCGTTATAGTTCTGTAGGTATATACAATGGTTGTGGGATCGGTTACAGTTCACCGGAATTATGACATTTAATATAATTATTAATTTTCTAATCTATTATAATAAATACATACATTTTAATCTTTATTGTTATATATAATACATTAATTTATTAATATAAATAAATATAAAATAATGAAACTAAATAAATACTTTGCCCTTTTTATATTTCAGCGTAGTAGATACTGAATGGAGTTACAATAGCTATCAAGAAACTTATAATATTCCATGGAAATGTGAAAAGTGTGACATATCAGTTTGTCTTTCGCCATTAGAAAAGCTACAACATAAAAACTTTACATGTTCTTCTAGAACAATAGAGAAGAAGGAGGAGAAGAAAGAAGTTCGCACTATGAAACCTAATTCTAAAGAATATAAGTGTGATAGTTGTAACAACACCCTGTATTTAACGCCTGTTGAAATATTGAAACATAAGAAAGCTTGTAAAATAAAGAAATAAATGTAGATTTAGGTTTTATTTATTCTTTAGTTGGTTAATTTATAAAATGTATATATTTATACTTTTTTTTAAACTTTTATGTTCTTTAAGCTTTCTAATATATATACCGTTAGAGTCTAAACCTAATCGTATGTTTGGTTTAAAAAGAAAGGATAATACATAAATAAAAAAAGTACACCTGATATGACAAAAATGATATATTTAAAAATATTTTTATAACTGTCAACTATTTGAATATTTGACAGTTATATTAATAAATTTGTATAGCTATTGTAGAAAAATATTTTTATAAGTGCATATTGTACTTATATTGGACACATACTCGTATAAATAATGTACAGACGTGACTCTACAAGCTGTCTTTATGTTTACTATACGTACGTACTTGTTTTACTATAGTACGTTTTTCTTATAGTAGTAGTAGTGGTTCTTTTGTACACTAAAGTTCCTATAGGCAGTTTTGGGTTCACGATTATTTTGAAATTGCAAGAGTTTATATGGATAGTGTAGAGTAGGACTTACGGATACTTCATTTCTATATAGTAGCAAAAATACATTCCACCCAAAATATCGGCGACACTAAACTGGAGCATCCTCAGTCTGTAATGTAAACATAATCTGTACGTTTTAACTTAAAAAAAAACCTTAATAAAACCCTCTGTTTTCTCCAATTTTAATTCGATTTCTCATAACAATATTATTTTATTTCAAAATGGAGCACAACGGTTCATGTTATTAAGCTAATAAAATTGCATGGAAATAATCTTTTGTATCTATTTCCGAAGACACTTTGTAGCGAGTGGAACGACGCTCCCGGACGAGACGAGTCACGACTTCACCATTGCGCTGATCAAATTAAAAACAAAAGATGTTTAACTATTTACTAATAGTTGTTAGGTTCCGTACAGTAATGGCTGGTTATAAGGACTTGTAATTCTTTTGGGCTCGCTCTGTACACTATAACTAGAGAACTGGACTGATTCTGTGTGGGTAAGCAAAGAGAACATAGTATATATATATGTATATGTGTATCTCATGTATGCCATACTAAAATAATTTCGGTTTTTACTCCGTTCCATCTCATTTATTTTATTCAGTAACATTGTATTTAATAGGTTTTATATGGAAATTATGCAACACGATATTTTTTATCTGTGCTGTAAATCTGTATGTGTAGTATAATCTATATTAAAGGTTGAATATTAATCTTATATTAATTATAATTTAGTATTTAATCGTGTACAGGACAACGGAATCCTAGCAAAGGCGTGAATTAAAGTAGATGGCGTGAAGTATCGTGCTGATTGTCCACAGTCGAGTCGTCCGGCCATAGTCGTAGGTAAGCACTAAACAGTTTTTTATTGTTTGGATGCAATCGTGATTGCGTTATTTGAAGTAAAGCCTTTTTTGTAAGGTCTCGAAATATAAGATAAGATACGCTATGCATTAGGTATTGCTAATATGGAAAGAATCCTATTTCTTATTAATGTTATAAATGTGAAAATTTGTAAGACGGATGTTTGTTCCGTTTTCACGTAAAAACTACTGCACGGGTTTTGATGTAACTTTGCAGTAATATAGCTTGTACATCAGAATAACGTATGGGCTATAATAAACGTATGCAATGCGCTTTGCAAGTGTAATTCAAGTGGGCTAAGCCGCGGGCGGGCCGCTAGTGGTTTTAAATGACAATTGTGGCCTAGTTGGACAATATTTGACTGACACAATATGGGATCTCTATATAAGAAATTAATTTATCTAATTATTTTTGATTTCGTACTCGGATATAATGTTGAAGGACGGTGTTGAGTTCTGCCTCTCAATACGTAGGTATACCTACGTACTACGTCTCTAATACGAAAATGAGAATAAGAACTGTCTCAAGCCTAGGTTCTCTTTGCCTGCGCGATATGTGGAATAAGCGTGAAGCTGATGCTATGTCGGATATTACTATAAGCATTGGGTATCCTGTATACAATATAAAATATTCTATATGTCAATCTCATGTCGCGAATAGAATATCCGGAAAATTTCGCCAGCTTTTCCTACAATTTTCCGTCGTAGCTACCTTTATACATACACTGAATGTGGACGTATCGCTTTAATTAAACTTGTGTTTGTATCTGTAATTAAAGTCAGGTTGTTTCATGAGGGCACGCTGGTTTGTATTTATTAAAACTCAAAATATATTTATTGATAAAAATTAATTGGATCTTACCATAAATATAATTATTAATGATTGAACGCCAAATTAAAAGAGCTCTCAATTGTAACCGTAGCACAATTTAGTAAACAATAGTATTGAATATTTAAAAAAAAAATAACAATAATAATTTTGTTTCACCTCTACCTAGAGGTAAGCAATAAGCATAATCTTTGGAAATGAAAAACTTTCATAGCCACACAATATGATGTAAGTCAATAAATAATTGCTCACAATCATCTCTTTCACATTGTTTCTTTTATCGTGAATAGTTTCTAAAGCAATTTTGTTATTAAAAGACAAAGCGTACGTTAATAAGTCCCGTTTTCACGTGACTGTTGGTAGTTGTATACTGTTCAGGCTACAGTGTATAGTAGTAGGTATAGTATATAAGTATAATGTATAGTAGTGTGGTTCGTTATTACCGCTGTCGTGACCCGCCAGCCGGCTGCCGATGCCGGATTGCGATGCCCTTTTTAATTCGCACAATAACGCACCGTGCGTTGTGGACGCGGACCGTTCATACGGGGTTGTTTCTGAATGCTAAATATTAAGATATATTAAAAAATCTATTAATGTTAAGATATATTAAAATATCTAAAAAATCTATTAATGTTTTATTTTCATATAGGTAAAGGAAGATATTTTGCTCGATATTTTAAATTACTAGCTACTATATAAATTAAGAGGATTCAAAGTAGAAAAAAATTTAAAAGCTTGACAATCTCTTATTAAAAGCTTGACTCGTAGCACGAGTGAGGTTTCCCTATATACATTTCTATTGTAATGTAACATACCAGTTATTGTTGTTACAAATAACACCTTCGGTTTTAAGGCGGATAAATCGTCAGTTGGTTATATTAAAAATGAAAACTTTAAGGAAATAAAATATTTTTTATTGCCTATTAATAATTTATTTAACGGCGCATTAAAATGTCTATAACTTTATAATTAGAACTTGGGTTATGTATGAATTAATATTTGTCAGTTCCAAAAGAAAATCCTTATACAGACAACTTATTAGGCAGAGGGAACTCAGTGTAAAGACACTTCGTGACCCGCTACACATCCAATTTTTAAGACATCGTGTGTTGTGTCGCGTTTCGTCTACCAGAGACAAGAAAGGAGAGTAATTTAAATAAAATTATTCCCGCGTGGTCAAGTGGGAGTCGTACTCACGCACTGAGCGTTCCGTACAAGGTTAATGATTAAAGGTCACCAAAAAGTGCAGTTATATAAATTGACAAGCTTAACTCATTTTGTATAAAATAAACGACATTTATATGCTTGTAATGGGATTTACTATGATAGACATTTTTTAGATTTTTTTTCTTTGTTTGTACTAGTTCACTAACAAGAAGTTAGCTATGATTTCATGATTGTCGATCATCGAGAAGTACCTATAGGTTTCGATTACGCGGCGATTTTCATACAATTACGGCATAAATTAGATTTAGGCAGAGACCACAAATTTTGGATACTAAACCCAAAAAAAAAATAACTGCTCAACGCGTTTAAATACAGAACTTTACTAGTACTTTACTGTCTACCAGAAAATCATAAAAACATAAGATACATATATCTAAGTCAAGTAGCATCACACATCACAAAGGAATGAGGCAGTGTGTATCGACTCGCGTCCAGCAGTCGTAAGAGATGCGATGCGCCCCGCCCTCACTCGGCCTGACATTAGAGGACCATTCGTCGTACGGCGGTATGGCATACGTATTATGTATTCTGTACTCTGTCTGTACTTTGCTCTTTTTACTTTACCTTTATTAAACGCACGCGATGCATTGAGAATGGGTATTTTAATTTATGTGTGGGAATCTAGATAAATTGTAACTATTTCAATTTTAATATACCGTACGCATGTTAGACAATATATTGGTTAATTGATTAATATATTGTAGGTACCTATATGTATTCGCCGTCGTGGCGCAGTGGCTTAGCCTCTGTCTGTTAACGCGACGGTTTGTGGGTTCGATTCCCACTCGGGGAGATAGAAGGTTCGTACGGTTTCCCTCTGCCTACCCTGCCATGTGCGGGATTCAGCGTGAAGCTAACTTAATTTTATTAAATTTTTTTAATGTATTTAATTAGTTCGAGTATTTACATAGGTGCTTACTTATTTTTTTTCCACTTAAGTTTATAAAAACGCGCTTTAAAAGCATTTAGCAAAAGTGCACATTTTCACCGCTCAACATTTGTTGCCTCTGAAATGTGCTATACCTATTTGTAATTTTTTTTCGTAATACTAATAACCTATAGTAATACAGGACTATTTCTATCAACTTGATTGTCTTGCGAGAGGCAGCCTTTTGGCTCAGGTTTCTAAAGCAAAAATTATCGAAGGAAAATATTTTGAGTTCTAGTTAAAAATCAAGATAATGTGAGAAATTAATGTGAATCAGTTAATATACTTATATTGCAAATAGCTTCACCCACTTACACTAGTATAATATTATACCTCTTAAATCAGTCTTTGTATTATTGAATAAAATCCTTATTAAAATCTATTTTATAATGTAAAAAATACTGGGAAGTATTTTTACCTATATTATGTAAATAATATAAATATTTATATATCGAATATTTACCCAAATCATGAATACGTGAAGGTAGGTACGCGAAGTAGCATTAGTTTTTGTGACCTTGTCATTGTAATATGATCTACTCACATACAAGATAAAATCAAGATCAACATAATCGATTTCCAAACAGTTGTTAATATTTGGTCTTCATCCTTTTCATTACAATAAGATTAAACTGTTCAAATTTCGTTAAACTTAAGTATTAAGAGTTGCTTTCAGTGTCTACATATAAAGTTTACGAAGGTAACCTGTCAACCCGTCACCCTATAGGAGGCAAAGCTATGGCATCTGTTGCTGCTTAATGAAATTATTCCGTGGAGGTAAGCTTGTGTGTGACGGGAGCGACAGAAGGGTTAAACGAAGTCGTGGCTCTGTGAAAATTTATAATTTCATGTTAGTTAAACATATTTGGAACATGCTTTCTCTTAAGAGAAAATCCTTGTACCGCTACCTAATCCTGTAAGTTAGGTCAGTCAAGTAGGTGTCATATGCTATGGGTGTCATTTTTAGGGCACCGTACTTCAAAGGAAAAAACGGAACCATTAAAGATTCACTTTGTTATTCGTCTGTGAAGACTTTTTTATCAAAGTCGCGAGGTACTATCAAGCTGAAATTAATATCAAATATCCAGATCAGTCTTTTTTCTTGTGAGTTTAATGCTGTTATTGCCCTTGGCCTATTGGCCTTGACAGCGACACCGGTTGGGGAGGGAAGAGGGTACTCTGTCCCTGAGAAGTAGCAAGCACTATCGTGTCTGCTTAAGAGGAAACGTCGGCGGCAAGGGAGTCCAGATCAGTAGTTGCCAAGAGCACAGGAACAATATTTCCATTGACCTACCGTCATGAAATTAGTACGGAACCCTCAGTGCGCGATGCGATACAGTGTAGGTTATTTAATGTAAAATATATTTTTGGGTAGGGAGGTAGTATTACCATTTTCTTTTCTATAATGTCGTCTTTATTGTAATACGTAAATTTAATATTACACTCTGATATTCACAATTTTTTTTATGTTAAAGTTCAAATCAATTTAATTTTGCTATTAAATGCAATTTAAATTGCTCTTAATCACACTACACCGGTTGGCTACAAGAGATTCCTTTTAGAAATAAGCCTACTCTTGTCCACTTTTTAATTTTATACTTCTTAAATGTTTACGTGACATGGATAATAATATGAAAAAGCATAAGTTAACAAAATCTTCAGTCATTTATAATCATATAACCTTTACATAGGTACATAAATATATTTTTTTTATTTATGTCTATTTGTCTGTGCGTTTGTGTATACTAATTTCAGCAACAACTAAACGTATTCAAACGTAGTTTTCACAATTGTTTTACAGTAAAATTGACTAAATATTGTACAGTAATTTCAATTCTACTTTCCCACGTAGACAAAGTTCCGGGCGCAGCTAGTAAATAATAAAATCGTGCTTAGCAGTTTTTTTATTCTGCCATTTTACTATATTATATAATTAAAATTCCCAACAAATAGTATACATTATCTGCATTGAGTCTTGACAGGGCGGTCACGAGGCTTATCAATTTACGCGCGACCGTCGCTTACTAACGTTACCAAATGAAAGACCGCCTTACGCTTTGGTAGGAGTTAGCCTTAATTAAAAAAATATTGGAAAGAAAATTATAAAGAGTATATATATGTATGTTATTGTAAAAGTTCGCAATTGATTAATCTCAGATTTACTAGTAAATTTAATATTTATGTGATTTGGTAGACGTACAGATTTGATATTATCTATATTTTACTAGTAAAAAAAGGAAAGGAGTATGTGATCCTAACCTTATATTGGATTTTTAAAATACACAAGATAATTGCGTATGGATTTTTAATGAATCAAATATTTCCTTTAAATGAGATTAGAACTCACAACCTCTGTTGAGAAAATTTATTATAAATCTATAAAATTAAAAAAAAATCTTCTATTACTTTTCACATTAATCCGTTAAGCAAATCACTTTGAATAAATTTCCTTCAAAGGTTTGCTAATGTTTTAAAAATTTCTGCCACGCCCGCCTAAGGCTGGCAAGGGATTACTATGAACCACGCGAACTTCCTTCCTCTACGTAAGTACATATTACATACCATTAATGCTCCACTAGCCAAATTAGCAAAGATTAGATTTTTTGTTAACGTTATTAATTACTTTTAACATAGGTGGTATTATAAATATTTAATATTAAAAATTAAAGCCATTTAGTACTCGTAGTTGTCGTATATAAGATGAGTCGTAGATTGAGCTCATCGTTGCACAGTGGAACAGCGACTGATTGTAAATGTGAGGGTGGTGGGTTCGCTCCCCACTCGGGGTAATGGTTTATTTTAATTTCCTCGCTCTGGCAAGACAAAGTAGGTACGGCTTCAGCGGAAAACGAAGAGCGAGAAGCTAAAATATTTAACAGAAATTGAGTGTAATATTATACAATTTTGAAATAGGTAAAATTACGTCTGGCGATCATAATTGTTAAAGAAGCTCTATATAATAGCTTATGGATTTTGGCGCGGATTTCGGAATATATGAAATTAAAGTAATCGGCTTTCACACTCCTTAAGGAGAGTCTGTATATTGCGCAAGAGTATCTCACTGGTTTCGCCGTTAAAACGATGTAAACGAAAAAACTAATTCACAAGTGGATTTGAGGTGTAAGGCAATATTTTCGTTTCGTACACTCTGTATCTGGTAAAGCCCTTCGCGATTATCTGGCGGGCTAGCATCTGTACTAGCAGGTGAGATAAGGCGGACGTTTACACGGTTTATAGGGCGGCGGCACGCAATGTTCCCCAACAATCGATCGATAAGTGAGTGGATGCGTCGTGTCCTTGCTATGGTTAGGAAAAAATATATTTATGTAATATTGTCATGGCATAATGAAGCTTATTACTAAAATGCTAATTCGATTGGAAAATATACTAAAAGTAGAAATATCCACAAAATAATGAACATATAGATAATACCAAATTGCAATTGAAGTCATGGGACAGCGTCGTGACTCTAAAAGCGAAGGTTGTGGGTTCGATACTCACTCGGGGGAATGAATTACTTTCATTTCTCCGCTCTGCTTAGTAAAAGTGCGGCAGTTGAGTACCGCCACTTCATAGTACAATTCTAGACATTGTGTCTATGGTAATACACGTGCTAGTAAATATTAAATTTTCATACATAAATTCGCGCCCGTAATTTTTCCGTGGAGGCATAGATAAGCTCATTTCCCAATTGTAGTATTAGAACGCGGCAATACCTGGCAGACTTCAAATAACATTTTTGCTACCCGATATTACGGGTGAAAAATAGTGTCGATAGGAGTGTGAATACCAGGTAGGTAGTATACTACATGTAAACTTTCTAATTGTTTTTTCATTTTAAAAATTAGCTTAAGTAGCTACTATCTATTGTGCAGTATCACAATAAGAAATAACACATTACTATGTCACTGCGATTTCTCTAATAGCGATAATATCTTATACATTCTTTATTTGGGACTTTTGTAGACATATTGTGATATTAACATAAGAGAAAATGATATTCTAGGAAATGTCAATTTATTTTTTTTTTCTCTATTTGTCTATACTATCGCGTATACTAATTAATGACCATAATTATCTGTATATATTTTTTTTAATTTAAATCATTAAAATAAACATAATCTATATCAAAAAACCATTTCCTAACGCTAGTAACAGAAATTCCTAGAACATCGTGTGCGTGTTAACACGATCTGTAATTTTTTTTATTTGCTCAGATAAGTTGCTGTAGCCGCGACAATTACTTTTGTATTTTAAAGTATTATAAACATGTAGAGTCGACAACTTTAAGCAAGCTTACCTTCTGTAGCTCATTTACCTTATTTTGTCATACCTATATCGGAAATAATATATAGGTATGTTATCTTTCTCGATTTCTACAAATCTTTTAAAAAAGTAATTAATTAAAGTATTTTTATCATTTCTGGTTGATTTTCAAATTTCGAAGTAGATAGGTATTTAGGGTACCTTATACACTATTATGATTAAAAATCAATATTTTCAATATAGTATACCTATATAAACATATATATCTTTTCTAAGATATGTGTGGATTCGACTCCCAGTCTTTATAATGATATATTTTCATTTACCCGCTCTGGTAAAACGAACTGCGGTCTTGAGTTCCGCCACTGAACAATGTCTCGAATCCTGCGTGAAGCAGTGTCTTGACACTGGTATATGCGGAATATATCACATTATTTACGAAAATAATTTTTCTGATTAATATAATTATATAGGTACGTTAAAATGTTTTCTAAAGCCCCTCGGTGGACGCGTAAGCGTTCGTGACCGATGCAACTCGATAATGCCGCTTCGTTTCGTTGTAAACGTTGTAAATTAAATCTATTTGTCAACTGGCGATCCAAAGATATAATTTATTGTGTTGTAGGTAGAGGTAGGTACTATACTGGCTGATGTACATATATGACTCTGTGCGCGAATTACTATTGAAAAAAAAAACATTTAACTTAGAAAGTAAGATATTTTATGTATTTTACGCTAACAGTACCTATGGGTAGGACAAGTATAAAGAGTGATTTATCACTTCATCCTCTTCTTACATAGGTATACCTAAGTATTGGTACTTGATTGTTATCAGGATATTACAAACCCCTGCTTTTCACTACTGCTTAAAAAAACCAAAAATAGTCTTAGTTTAAGTTGCACATCTAACCACAGTTAGGTAGTGTTAGATATAGGTATACAAATTTATCCCAATTATTTTAAATATATTATTAATAAATTGCTTTTAGCAATTTTGTTTCCATGGAATTTATTACCTTTGACATTTACATCTATTTCGTGTCATTGATACGATTACTTACAGCAGAAAAGCTGCTCTTTGTTTTCCACTAGATTTCAAGACTGGAACTGCCCACCATTCTAAATAATAAAGTATTACTTTGTGCCTTAATTTTTTAAATATCTATGGAAAATACGCTAAATCACGCTTAATGAATGAATGAATTTAAATACTTTTTCATTAAAAAATATAAAATACCTAAAGGCAATATTTTTACTGTTTACATTTGTTTACATTACCTATGGCATTAGTTACCAAGAGGTATCTACTTTATTATAGTAACAATTACGGCTACACATACAATTTCTGAAACACAAAAATATACCTATTGTAAATAACACTGCTGTATTCAGATCCCTATATAGTTTTATATTTGATCACACATCAGTAGACCCGCCTTGTATTCCATCAATAGAATAGTAACAAAATATTGATTGTTAATCGTCTTTCTGTAAACCAATTATTACCAATTGTAATGCAATTATATTTCTACAATATTCAGTGAACAATAAAAGTTTTAAGCACAATGGGAGATATGACAAGGTTTGACGAGAGGACCCCCCGTCTTGCTTAGCTGGACATGATTTAAAATGTGGAAATATCAAAATGCTACTTTATACGTATAGCGTTAAGGGTTTTGTATTACAAACAGAATGTTAAGTGGCGCTAAGGCTTTGTAGAACGAAATTTCACGCATCAAAAACATTTATGCTTCTATTGATGTAGAAATTGTTATTCCTAGATAGAAGGCTGTTGTTGAATGTCTTATTAGCCAACTGGGCAAGACTGGGCAGTGGGCGCTCGCGGCTTATCTCGTACGTATTTAGATAATATCAATAGGTAGGCTTGTTAAATTTTATATTATACTAGTTTTTGTCTGTGGCTTAATATATGCTAATATCGATTATTTGCTATATTAATTTACACAATATTATTTATCAATCACTTTGTAGCCTAGATTTAAATTATTTTTTTAGCTTCAAGCTGTATCCCGCAGATAGCAGATAGGCAGACCATAGGTAGAAGGAACCTAGTGTTAAGACACTCCGAGACAAGACACACCTAAGGCAATTCATTATTTTAATTTTCTCGCTATTATTAGTTTTCTAAGTCTTGACACTCGGTTCTCTTTGCTTATCCTGCTATATGCGGGATGAAGCGTAAACCGAAAATATAAATTTATAATTTCAGTAAGTTCTAGTAAATAGATAGGTATAGTTAGTAACCTACCTATTGTATTTTAATAATAAAAAAAAACAAATCACATTTCAAAAGGTAACAATAATTTCCATTAACAAGCTTTCATTATCGTCGTTGCCCAAAACTCGCTTTGATACGTTTCGAGTTTTTAAACAAATTGCCACGGATTCGTTCACTTAACGAGTAGGTACCTACGTTGGGTAGCTTAGGTCGTAATTTAGCGTAAAAGTTAAGGGGCTATTTCGGGATCGCATTGTCTTGTCTGGAAGGTAATTGCTGAACAGGTGGGATTAACTGAAGCTCACATGTCGTGGGCCGGTCATGAGTCCTTTAGTAATAAGTGGCTGGCTAACATCAGAAATCTTTGCTTCGGGTTTTTTGACAATGATTTATATTTTTGGATGTTCAACTAATGATGTTCTTTTTTTTATTTAGTTTAATATTTATATATTAATCTGTGGAATCTTAACATTAATAGTAATAATTGATTGTACTCGAGTATCCTGACTGAATGTATGAATTTAAAGATTCTAACATCTCCCACATTCAGAAAAAGAGTGTAAGAAATAGGCAAAATATTGGACATACATGAAAAATATCCAAATAACACACACACACACACACACACACACACACACACACACAATGTATCAACAAAGAAATGTATCAGAAACAGTGTAATTTCGCAAGCCGTAATCGCGGTAAACGCTTTGACATGCGTGCGTATTAATCTGCTTGCTCCGTGGGAACTGGGAACCGTCCGGTCATTACAAGTGCCTTGAAAAAAGTCCCGTCGCTTCAAGCCGACGAGACAAGCTGCATTGGGCCAAAATTAATGCGCTATATTTCACTTTACCTCTACTTTGGTTTGAGAATAATTATTGTCTAACTGTAGCCAAAATATAAACAGGTTTTGATTTAACATTTAGCTATTTAAAGTATGTTTTTATTGATACTGCACTGTGTCCATTTATAATATATATGCACGTATACTAAAGACTTAGTTGTAACATAGCTTCAAATTAAACTCAGGGGAAGATTTATAATATGGTGATGTTTGGTTTTGTCAATAAAAAAAATGTATTTCGATACACAGTAGGTACTAAATATTATGGAATGAAAAAATACATTTTCTATCGGTGTCTTTAGATAGTATAGTACCTATATAGATTTTGCTATTACCTAAGCATGGAGAATCCTAAGTGAGAAACAAAGTGTTTTAAATCGACCAACATTTTAATATTAGTGCTGCTTATCATGTAAAAGCTTTTTCAGCTGAGCAAATTTTAACATTACTTATATCTGTACTTAAAGTATTCTTTTTTCTTAATAATATAAAGCTACAACATAAATCACGAAATTAAATTCGATATTTATAAGTACTACCAGGAAACCTCAATCAATTGGGAATATAAGGGACAAAACACTGTGTAAAAAATATAGAAACAATATAATATTTTTTTACTATTATATAAAAAAAAAATTAACAACCATTAGATGATTATTTTCGGTACTATACCAGTCTACCTGGCACGCGCCGTTTTTTGGATGCGATTTTTTACTAATTGCATGGGTCATCTTAGATTGCCCCATAATGACGGGGTGGAGGTTAGTTACTAGCTATATAGTAGCTGACCCATATGCCACGAAAATTACTTGATAGTAAAATTTCATGTAATCGTATCGACACACTTATGTGTATCCTACACATAAGTGTGTCGATACGACCAAAAAATTTTTTTATATATATTTTATTATTTTAAAAACTAATATTGCTTATAAGTTATATCATGTTTAGTAAAAATTCTAGGTAAAATTCGTAGTGGAATAGTGTCTCATTTTTCTACTCATTCAAAGCATAGCGGTAAATTTAATCACTCAGCCCGTGATATCTCGAATTGGGCTGAACACGAAGAATGAATTATCCTGACACTGAACTCCTTGCTCCTAGCTGTGTGGGACAAATATAAAATTAAAATAGAAAAAAAAATAATTGTAACTCTACATTACAATTTACTTACTATAAATATATTTTTCTTGTTACGGTGGTGGTGGTATTTGGTACGTATCTATAAAGATACAATAGAATTTTATCCCCATAAGAACTTTAGATTTATAAAAAGAATGTTTCCCTGATTTGTTTAAATATAATGCTAGTGCATAATATTTTGAAGGAAAAAAACTGTGGCGTAATAATATGTTGGTATAATTGTTGCATCCAAATTAGTGTCATATCTAGTACCTATCTACTTAGATCGGGAAACGGAATATTTCATTACAGAATTCCCCCAGTGTAAATCAAACCCACAACCATCGCGTTTCAGGGGATTTTCAAATATTTTAAGGAATATTCATATAAAACTAGTTATTGACGTATAATATTAAAAAAAAGTGGCTGTGACATACGGACGGACAGACAGACAGACAGACAGATTGACATGACTAATCTATAAGGAATCCGTTTTTTGCCATTTGGCTACGGAATCCTAAAATCCCCATATATATTCTTCTCATGAATAAACCTAACCCTAAAGTTCATGGCTCCTCTACAATCTTCCCAAAATTTGGTTAGTCTTAATGTCTGGCCGTAATTGCTGCCATTTTGGTCATCATAAATCATATACATAATTAGATATACCAGGACCTTTGCTTGTTATGATGATAGCAGTTTTTCTACGATCTTTAATTTTGTGCCGACTTTATGGCACTGACGTGGATATATGACGATCCTGTGGAAAAATCATTTGAGTCCACTTTTTATCCACCTACCTGCGCTGCGTCACTCCAAATCTCATCACTCCAAAATATTTTGTATAGAATCCAAATTTGTATTTATTTTTTAACGTTTTCCCAAAAAATTGTAAAGAAATAATAAACAGAGAGTTCACTACTTTTTCATTTCACATATTAAATGAATATGTACTCAGCTTAATTTTAATGTGCAAATTCCTGCAACAAAACTTATAATGAGCACCTGAAACATACAATGGAAGGTAATATTTTAAGGTCGCAGTCGGCGTCTGCGCATCGCATTTGGCACGTCCCTGCTATCGGCCAATCGTAGCGAGGGCGGGAACCCATAATGCTTTGAAAAAAGCTGATCGCTTATACCGATAATATCCGCTCGGAGGTACTTGACAAGTTTCGAACATAAAGGATTATAATAATTACTTCGATATATTAAACTTTAGAGGTATGCACGTGTAATTTAACAATCAGTGTATTCTATTTTATTTCTTCGAAACCAGATATAAATGTCATGATAAAGCTATATACAGAATATAAATATATATACGGGATATTTGACAAAAAAATCGATATTTTAAAGTAAGCTTTTTAATAATATTTGTTACAAATGAAACTGTAAACAATAACTGTAATAATTTTAACCACCTCGGTATGTAATAGAGTTGCAAATTGAAAAATTTCAATATATATATATATATATATATATATATATATATATATATATATATATATATATATATATATATATATATATATAGCAATCACACGATACCTACTACCTAGTATTTTTTATCTAAGGTCACACCGAAAACTGCTGTTTAAATACTTACATACATTAAAACATTAATCACGAGCAATACATTAATCTTGAAGGTTGTTGACAAATGGCAGGTATGTCTACACTACACTATTGCTTATTAGCATTAAATATCAATAAATAAAGTAGCAAATTATATTATAGGTATATTTTTATCAGATTTTAGTATGGATGTATGATAAGAATATCTACATTTTATTTACAATACGTGAGAACTGAGATACGACAAGCTGTTTATCATTATACCTATACATATGTAGATAGATCGCTCTCCATATTCATAATAAATATATACACTATGACTAGTTGATTGACAGGTACCTAGTGGAGCCCGTGTACCATACCCAACGTTTCATTTTATCTGAACAAATTTGTAAAATGAAAACATTTATATATAGTCTCATAGTCTCGACAGTACCCAGGACAACGCAATGATCTTTCTGTAGAATCTCTCTGCTTTAAGTTTAAAATATGTGAAGGTGAAAATAAGCTATTCTACTGAAAACTTAAAATTGAAAAGAGAATTAGCTGACTGGGACAAAATTTTAAATTAATTACGTGAAACTACTTTAAAAATAATAGCTAAGTATCATCA
Source organism: Dione juno (assembly GCA_037127375.1). NCBI lineage: Eukaryota > Metazoa > Arthropoda > Insecta > Lepidoptera > Nymphalidae > Dione > Dione juno. The sequence goes on from JAXRJS010000068.1 coordinate 7,589,929, forward strand.
GTTTAGTATATTAACGTCTATCTACTTTTATAAAACTCCTTCGTAAATGGAGTAGTAGATGGAGTAATAGATTTTTATAGGCAACTACTTGATGTGAGATATTGGATGGAACCATATGCCGAATGAGAATTCATAATTCTGCTATATCAATCATATATTGTAACTACTATCTAAACGAATTACATTTTGCAAAAGACTTTCACTTTTGTTTTTCTTCTTTGCAGTGATTATTATTCCTATCGATTCGAACCTGCGACCTTAGTCCAATGAGCTGCAAAGTGGACGCTATAACAGTCTAATAAGCACAGTTCTATACAGTTGGGTAGCAGGTAGTTGTTGCGAGCTGTTTATAGATACACGGAAGCGTTTTATTGGATAACAAAACATTAGTAGGCACGCTAATGATATGTTTCGTGACATAGTCATTAGATTCGACACCTAGGTATCGTTCTTGCGTTGTATGAAGATACATACGTAACGTCTTTTCATTTATTCTAGTGAGAACTTTGAAATAGATTGGAAAATATAGTCAAAATAAGGAATAAGGCACCATTGTAGTAAATTCTAGATTTTGTGTTTAATGTTCAATTTAACAGATTTCAAGCATTCATTGTTGCTAATTTTTATTATTTCTATAAATTAACTTATTGCTAACGTATGAATAAGTAAGAATTTAACTATAATACACTATAATAGAGGTCACATGTCATATTGACGATTATCAGTTCAAAAATGATACCGTGTGTTTAATTATTGTAAGTACTCATACAAGAACGTGTGCCTTGGTGATGTATACTAGCTGTCAAACGAAGCACGCTAATTTATCATCTATTGCATGTACGTAAAGATGCAATTAGATTACGCAATTGTAATAGACGATTCCTACGTACGTCGTTGTATAGGCTGAAGCACGCACAAAAATCATTATTCATTAATATCCGGCATTTAAACGACGGCTCGGGTTTTTGTAAGTAATTTTTGTAATTGCTTTAATTGTTCGGTACATACAAATCTTTAAATAATCAAGGATATGTAGCTGGTGTGAGAATTTGGTAACATCCTATCATTCAACATATTTGACGCAATTTATAGTTCCTCTGTACTATATCTTCACAAAGTAATAACATGTTTACTGTTTAATGCATATATACGTGTATCTGTACAAATAATGTTTTAAATTTAATTCTGGAAATAAAAGTAAAAAATGGATGTACCATAGACATGGATATAGTAATTATTAGGTATTGTCTATAAAAATAAATTTGCTTATATATTTTGAGACACTCACAATTACTAATGATTATTATTTATAGTAAAACACGATATTTATACAGATTTAAAACTTTTCAGCTTCCCTGGACTAGTGCTGGAACAAAGTACGTGCTACTTTTGAATAGGCACGATACTAGAAAATAGAGTAGGTCATTGGATTCGTCTTTTTATTCTTCAAAATGTGAGAAATGTATAAAAGAAAAATATATAAAATTTGAAACGTTATCTATGTAGGTTTCTGTAGGGTTTTGGATTAATTCATTATTAATAAATGACCATCAGTAGGTAAGTACCGATTATAAATTTTAAAATACGTTGTTTTTGTTTTACTTGAGGAAACCCTTTTACGGGTACGCCGCCCGAGTGGGGACTCTGACGCGTTATGTGGGACTCATAGACCGGCAAATGTAGGCCGTCCAAACTACAAATTAAAAAACTCACGGTGCTCCTTTTCAACTGCCAGAGACAGCGGCTACAGGAACCAGAAGGATTCTTCCGTTAACCTAGTTTAATTTTAACATAGGTACCTGTTATAAATGTAAAATTAGGTTTAAAATGTTAAACAGTAAACATTAAAAAGTAAAAATGTAAAGGATTTTCATTTTGTTCATTTCATATATCAATTTCTCAAAATATACTTAGTATTTCTTTCATTTATTTGGCAGAACGGTTGTTTGTCAAAACCGTCACTAAGTCGGTTGCAATCAAATTTGGAACGCGTCCATTAGACGCGTGCCAAGATGGCGGCGCCCGTGTTAGCACATCACAGTATAATACGTTAGGCAAATGTCTGCTGCTAAACTGATTGGCGGCCAATGAGTGCCATTAGCGTGGAAACGCCATATTCGGGCCACAGTGACTCAACGTGACATGAGTTCGTCCAAACAATTCAGTGAACTTTACAATGAACGCGTTTCTTACAGTTCTCTTCAAATGTAGAGGTCTGGATATTATGGTGGATTCGATGTTGCAAAAGCGTAATTAAAATTCATTAGCACTGTATTTTGAGCACGGCGGTCAAGTGAATTGTACTTTGGTATTTGTTTTTTTTTAGTGTTACTTCTTGTATTATGACTCTACAGCTATGCGATGAGATGATTTGATCGAGTTAAGAATTTTCATTCATATTGTTTCTTTGCTCAGGCTGTAGATATCGTGCATATTATTATAAGAGTATCGCACCTAAAACACTTTATTCGTCTGTTTATCAGTCTGTCCGTATATATTAAGACCATTTTTGTCAGGAACAAGGCAACAAGATAAAATTAAAATTAAATATCATAAGGCCGACAGTTCGTTGCCAACAATTTCTAAGTCAATTCAATCAAAAAATGAAGAAGTAAGAAAAGCTTGTGTGCTTTGTATGTGCAGCATAATGTATGAACTTTGCCATGTTATAAAAATCCTATAGGTAGAGTAGGTACTTCTCGACAAAATACAAATAGACCACTATTTGACAAGTTTGCTTCCAAATTTATTTTGGACAAGTTACGGTACATAAAGGAAAATATTTGAAAATAAGAAATAAACTAATTCAAACTTATAAAATATGTAGTAATTTTGTTATAAAATACCGCAAACCCCCGAAAATCTAAGTTTGTCAACTTTTACAAGTTGAACTTCCAGTTGACCTATATTTATGAAATTGTCACGGAACCCTCGGTTCGTTAGTCTGAATCGAAATTCGTATTTGACCGACATTTTAATGTAACTAACGAGTAGGAACTTTTTGTGCAATAAAAAAATGGTACATAAATTTAAAAGATGTGGTGATAATATTTGTTTTGTTATATTATTTATTTGACTTTAATAAGTTATCTGATATAAACTAAAATCATTCATTGCAAGACAAATATTTATTGGTTTTACCTGTTTAAAAATAACTTAATAAAAGTAAAGAAAATAAATAAATAAAGACGTATTTATATAAAAAAAAAATCAAAAAAAAAAAAAAAGAACATTTTGACACAGAAATTTTGCCTTTAAAGCACTATTCAGTCACTTTTTATTTCATATCGTTGCAAAGGTGCGAAGTGCGTAAAGCAACAATAACAATACCTGTACCTGTAGGTATTGGACATGGACACTGCGTCTTCCAGTGCGATGATTCCCATCGTACTGTAGCCGTTGAGTTTCCTGGCCACGTGCTAATTGGTAATAATTGATCTAGCGAGGGCCACCCGCGTCGTACATATTTTTAGTAAGTACAGACCACTGTTGTCGGTGTTAGGATTAGAGAGAAACACCATAAAACGTATTGTATTTGTGCATTCTTTTTCGAGTGTTCTGTTTCTATTTTATGCCTATAAAGAAGTCTGATGGTTAGTTTTGTTGCGGTCACGGTTGTGTTGGTACTTTGATTTATTAGATGTTTTATGAGAAGTTTAGTTGTTTAACATGGTGTAAGGAATAATTTTTATGTATGCAGTAAATTTTCCACTGCACCTACCTACCTGACTTAATTTTAGTTTTTGTATTTATATTACATTTTCGCGATTCTCCCAGAAATAGAGAATTTTGTGACTAAATATACATTTTGCTTTTTGCTTTCCGTAATGTTGCATACATCGCTTTGTAGGTGACCTTTAGATACTATTATTTTGTAACGAAACCTATGATAAATATAATATTCATGCATCAAAGCGTTTTAGATTCAAATTTCATAGTCGATCTAACATATAACAATAAAAAAATAGACAATAAGGTTTTGTAACTTGTAACAGATAAAAAATTGTAATAGATAAAATAGAGCCAAAAAGTTTATTACATAGTCATACAGCATTACAAAAAAAACATAATATCTACATTACAATATTCAATAACCAGTAAGCAAACATTCTTCTTACAACAAAGCACGACATCGACATCTACACCATAACTCATGGCGTCGCCTCCCTCGTTACTGTACGCTCGCTCAAATTTTAAATTCATCGCGAGTCATTTGCTTTGCCGCTTTGCTTGTGAACTGTGATAACTGCGCGGGACACTTGACGTCATTAGTCAATATAACGGAGCTGTAGGCGTTTTGATGCTTTTGTAAATATTCTTTTTAGTATTGTTAGTTTTTTTTTATAATACCTTCATGGTAGCCCAAATGTACGATTAAGATTTAAAATTGCTTTCAGTGGGATAAAATAAAATATAAAAATAAAAATAAAAATATTTTTATTTTTATATTGACATTTTGCCAATTTAGTAAGACAAAAACTGATGTTAAGTTCTGTCACCTAGGAAGTGTCTTAAAAATGGACAAAATTATAGCAGGAATTCATTTACTATGGCCTATACTGTTAATCGACTCCATTATAATATTTGGAAATGGCTTTTTAGAAATGTTGTTCTTCGTGATGGCACATTATTAAATACTCTTTACAAACGTAAAAACAAATTCTGCAATTACATATATACATATTATTATTACATACATTACATATTATTGAGGTAGGTCATATTTAAAAATTTCAACTTGCACCTTAAATTTTTATATATTACTTACCTTCTTTAATGACAATGGATGGTTAATATGTATATACCTAGTACGCAACAAGTCCACTCTAATGGAATTGATGTTAGCGACTACTAGTTAATAAATATATATATATATATATATATATATATATATATATATATATATATATATATATATATATATATATATATATATATACATATATATATATATATATATATATATATATATATATATATATATATATATATATATATATATATTTATCTTCTTCTTCTTCCTGGCATTAGTCCCGGCTTTTTGCCAGGGTCTGCCTTCCGACTAAGACCAATCGGTCCATATGAGTGGCGAAGTGGTTTTTTTGTGGAGCGATTGCCATCTGACCTCCAAACCCATTACTGGGAGAAACCAAGAAAGGAAAGGGAATAAGAGGCAGAAAGACTTGAAATATAGGGGAGGGACACCACTTACATGGATTGGATCGGGTTATGAAAGTGGTGGCTCGAGGTCCCGGGGTCGCGTGCCCGTATGCCGGAAACCAAATATCGGACAGATAATTGGCCAGACACCCTCTGAGATGATATTATATATATATATATATATATATATATAGATATATATATATATATATATATATATATATATATATATATATATATATTTATATATATATATATATATATATATATATATATATATATATATATATATATATATATATATATATATATATATATATATATATATATATATATATATATATATATTTATATATATATATATATATATATATATATATATATATATATATATATATATATATATATATATATATATATATATATATATATATATATAAATATATATATATATATATATATATATAAATATATTTATAAATATATTTGTATATATTCCAGTATAAAGTACGGTAAAATTCGAATATATTTCAAAAGTATCAATATTATTCATCCCACTAACAAGTATCGGCGGCACAGTGTCGCGTTCGCAGCGACATGACGAATGGCCGCTATTCGCAAAACGTTCCAAATTTAAAATCTGCCGCGTAACGCTCACGCTAATGGCATTGTTTATGGAAGCGTTCCCGCGCAAACCTGACTTGCCTGCCAGTGACTTACAAATTTGCACGTCTGACTAAACTTTTGCCTTTGACTTGACTTTTGAGTGTTTCAAATGGCGTTGAAAATTATTATATGATTAATTTCATTTGAAATATAAAAATTTTTGTCATTTTAATTTTTGGCATATTGACATTTGAACAACTAAGAACAACATTGACTAACTGTACAAGACTGCTATATTAATCCGAGTTCACCTGCGATGAAAAAACGTCAGAAATTATTAAATGTCAACTAGTTATAATTACTCGAATAAGTTTCTTTGCTCAATAACTCTTACATATACTACACGAAACGTCATGCCAACATAAGATTAATATATAAAATTACACATTTTATAAGTTGCATTAACTGACCCTTTCAATGTCATTTTAAAATAGCAACAAGGTTATCTCTTTCGCAGCGGGAATCATGTTAGATACGCACCACGGACAGGCGAATTAGGTAAGATAACTAGAAACTTGTATTAACATGTTCAGAACAGTTATTTGTAATAGAATCTGGGCTTACCTTGGTTTAATTAAGACGCGTATTAAAATTGAAGGTTTGAAATTTTGTTTAAATGTTACAATAAAATGGATATATTGTATATTTATATTATATACAATTACATTGTAAGAAAAAGGTTGGTAAGTATATAATAAGTTAATAATAATTAACATTATATATTTTTTTCTTTAAGAAAACTGGTCAATAGTAATTATGGTTATTAAATTGATATTAAATTACGATCATTATTGACACACGACAATTCTATTTATCTTTCTCTTAGGAACATGTTTGTATTACTTATATAAAGGTTAAAGGTTTTTTAAATAAATTGAGTTCGCCGACGGGGGGTTATGAAAGTAAGAAATTAAGCAATATATCACTTCAGCACACCCACCACGTAAAATCAGCAAGTAGGCACCAAAAAATAAAATACAAAAATAAGTATTAAAAATGTAGACAGATATTGCAACTTTGTTCTTTTTTAATATAAAAACTTACCGCATTTTCATTTAGAAAATGAAAATCTTCATTCGCTAATTCCGACACTCGTAAGCTGAGCTCATAAACCCAAAAAACAAACGCAACCCTTACGAAGTTAACCCTTGGCACGATAAAAATAAAACGACAATGAAGAGAGGCATAAAAGTGTCCGGGAGTCGGAATGAAATGGAATGCAAATGTGAGTGGTAAACAAGCGGGTTCGAGTGAAGTGGCTAGTTCCCCTTAGGTACACCCTAAGAACTTATAGCTCACCCTCAGGGGCTCAGGATTTGTGGCTTCAAGACACGACACTCCTTTACTTTTTACACACTTTTGTATTATTTATTGTTTACTTGTTTGCTTTTTGAGGATCGCGATAAAGATTTTTTTTTGGGCTTTTAAGTTATTTTCAATTGGTAAGTTACCTTTTTTATTATTTTTTATTTCCAGCTTCAAGTTGCATCCCCAATAGCATTTCAGGGAGAATTTAGTGAATTTAGTAATATCAGTATACTTTTAGTATGCTGTTACAATTCCAGTAGTTTTAGTGAAAATATTTTAATAACGTATAACAGAGATATACTACAGATCTTACCTACATATCTTATAGAATTTTCTATAATTATTTATTTATTTTATTGCTATGAAATAAATAAGCCCAAGTTCGCCTTCTACACGTAACAGTAAAAAGGCAAGTACACACATAAAGGCTTCTTCTTTCATAAATTTTCTCCTCAGTTTTATTCATATACCTAAGTGTTAAGAAAAGTCGATGTGATTTTTATTCGAGTGTAGGTAGGTAGGTACCTTTGTTTCCAAGTGGATCCACGTTTCAGTTTACAGCCGGTCGTTCGCTTTTATTGTGGTGGTGATTGACCTTATAAATACTTGCATACTTACTGTGTGAATGTGAAATTGTATTTCTTACAAATGTGCCATTAATCTCTTTATATATTTATCGCCCTTTTCGGCTTTAATAAATTAAGTTATTAAAATGATACGCACATTGGATACAGGATATTTTATAAGCTCGACATACTCATAGATCCAATCATCGATTACTAGGTATAACAAAAATGCTTCATTTAGAGTTAGACTACTTTGGTTTTAGAAGACATTAGTGCCAAAGAAAGTGTAAATGCTAGATCTCGCCATTATCTTATGTGTGACATAAAGAAAGCACCAAAGAACTATATGAAACTAAAGAATAATTTATAATTAAAATTTTTGTATAGGCTACATCTTCATATTTTCCATTAGTTAATTAGATGTTAAAAAGCTTATGGAAATATTTTTGCATTAAAATACTTACACTTAAAGTAAAACCAGTTAATATCCTTAAACCTGTTGATGCGACCGCGGTCTATATGGGCGCATAAAATTTTACGTTAAGCATTATGGCTTGTGTAGGTATATGTACATCACTTACATACCTTTTCACATCAAGATTTCGTTATTTCCCTACGAGTTTATTTTAAGTGTATTAGATTTTGAAAATAGAAGTTGTAATGCAGTAACCGCACTACTTACCTACTTGCTCTTTGTTTTCTAGAGTTGGCTAGAAGTAATGTATATTCACATAGGTATACCTAAATCCCTCGACTGGACAAACGAAAAACGAAGAAGTTAGGCTTATCTTGGTCATCGTTCGTTATTAGGTTCTAGACCTACCTACCGTCCTATGAAGTACAATATATTGTATTTATACCTATGATTTTTTAAAACGTATGTAGACAAGATATAATATTTTTTAAATTAACCATTTTTTTAGATAATAGATATTTCGAAATGAGTTCAATGACATAATTATCAATGGGAGACTAACGATGTTATGGGTATTAAAGTTTCACGATATTTGTCGTTTTTTATGTACCTAGTAAGTAGAAGTGACCTAAGTTGTAACTAATATGGTACGAACAATTTATAATGATGAACATCTACCTACTCTATAATAAACTTTTCTTGTTAAATATAAAATGGCAAAGCAAAAATATAGGTATCGTAACAACCGAAATTTTGACCTCAAATATAGTTTTGTAATCCAATTAATGTCCGTATAACGTAAACCGAATATCTACCTACTAGAACTTCAATTTTCAGTCAGAAAAATCGTAGTGAGTTCCCGTAAAGTTTCGAGTATCGATTCAACAAGAACTTTTCGTAGGCTATTAATAAGCGGTGGTTTTTTGCACTTGTTCCCTCCGAAGTTAATGTTTGTTGGCTAATTGGAGCTGGTCGGAGTTACGACAATTTGCTCGACCACTTCAACTGTGTAAGTGCCTACGTACCTAATTAGTAACGGTGGATTCGAAATTCTCATGAAGAGGTATTGTTACCTGTACCCTAGTGCCTGCTGCCTGTAGCGATGTAACTTACGTGGTTATTTAGTGGGTATGAAGGTTTTATTAAGAAAATAAAAAGTAAAAATTAACTCTACTTATAGGCTACATATATCTCGAGTTACTTGCTATACCTAGGCTCTACTTCATTTCGCTTATATATATATATATATATTTTTTTGTTCTTCAAGTAATCAGATGAAATCGTCGTGGTGCAGTGGGAAAACGTTTCAATCCCCACACCAGGTCTACCTCGAGGAATAGTTTCGCTGCTCAGAGATACCAAATGCGGCGTTAAGTTTCGCAATGCAACACTGCACCCAAAGTTTTGAATTCGGGCGAATCGAAGAACAGGTTGTTTAACAGTTTTCTTTGCCTATCCTGCACCTGTAAAAAAAGGTTACATTTACATATATAAGTAGGTATAGACAATGTCTTTTTTTATTTACCTAAGTACATTTTTTATGTCACGTCAGTCACTTCGTATCTTGCTGTAGGTGGTTATATATGAGTCCTCGTAAATGAAATTGAGTGAGTAGTAGTAGTACCTACCTAAATAGAAACATTCACCTATCTCCCTATGTAGATAGGAGAATGTTTCAAGCATATTGTATACGTAGGTATATACTCTTTATTGTATTTGTTTCTCAACAGTTCATGAACACAAAATTGGAAATGTCGTAGGCAAAGGTGAACTTATTTAGAGATTTCTTCCAGTCAACCTATGGGTATCATAATGATTGAGAGATAATGTATACATATTGTATCTAAACAATAATAACCATTCGTTGAATTAAAATAACTGTAAGAATTAGATCATTTAACATGCTTTTGATTTTGATTGAAGGCATTTTTTTTATAATTTAAGTTTTTACGGAATATGATAATGTATAATTAATGCTCGCAAACTAATTAACACTGACGCTTAAACTAATTTAAGCTGAATTAGGTAGATTTAGGTAGAGTTAATGTGCAATAGCGCCATTATCAATCATAAGGTCTTATCTCACAGGCAATCAATAATAAGGCATCACTATAAAATAATGCAAAAAGGTTAAAAAATATATATAAATAACTAATATAAAAGTTATTATTGACACCAAGCAAACTAATTTCTATTAGTTACACAGTACAGCAGGTAGATAGAGTTGTTAATCTACCTGTAATCTGTTGGGTGATGTAAATTGTAGTTAGTAAGTATTATATAAAACGCATACATTTTTGTTAACAGATAAGTAGATACCGTACTCGTATATATGACCAGATAATCCAATTAATTTCTAGGTGTACCTAATAAAAACTTAAATTACCTAGATAATTAAAATTTGACTTAAGGTACCTAATTGTTTTAGACGTAGGTATAGAAACAGCGGAAAGTCCTGCCCAGAACTACATAAATACGTAATGACATTTGACAATATTACATACCAAGAGATACCAATTTACTAAATACTCCTCAAAATCACAAACTTATTAAATGCGAATCAGGACCTATGTATTTAGTAGGGGTTGTTGATTTTACAAGTTCACAGAACTATTACATAGTAATACCTAATATGTAAAATTATACGTCTAGAATAACATCAGTTGGTACTATATTCAAATTCTATTATTATATATTTAAATCGAATTTGATAAATGCTATGTCAACGGTAGGTAGGTATATAAAATAGATTGTATTTTGAGTATCTCAAATCCAATGGAATAATATTAGGAAGGTTTTTCTCAATGTCGCAGTGAGGCGCGCGGGACTTGCGCGGAATTATTGATTGGGCACGCCCGGACTGTGACAAATGTCTTGGCTAATTCACGTTATTAGGTCACCTAGCTCGGGCTTGTTATGAAATGTGTGTTGTAGTTATATGTGAATTAGTATATTTATAGAGGCTATTGGTACTATATAGGGGCTTGTATTACGGTAATCTAATATTTACATTATAGTAATTTATTACAGAAATTTCGGTACTATATAATAAAAACTATTTTAAACTAATTTATATCTACATAGAGACTATATAGAGTGTATAAATAATGCAATTAATACATAAATGCATTCAATTCTATACATCAATACACAGTATTCCCCCACTAACAGCTTCTAGGTATTTCAAACGAAATTACTAGTAGCGTTTTCTCACTAATAGAAGTAAATTTTAAAATTAGATCGAGTAGGCGTGGTCGGACCAACCAGAAATGTCACGCAATGCGACACGGTGACACTTGCGACCAATCGCGTAACGCGGTGACGGTGACATTACCCACTAAGCGAGGACGCCCGCCCACTTGATTTAGAAGTTATTTTTATTTATTTATTTGTTTATTTGTTACGAAACAATGGTTGATAAAATATATGTTAAAACAATAATAACTATATCTATATATTCATTTTTTTAATAAATACAAATTTGTGTTTTGTTTACAGTACTCATTTTTTATTAAACTTATATCGATAACATTACTTAAGTAAGAAATATATGATAAATGGTTAACTACTACCTATATGAAAACAAACAAAGAAGTTTTTTAAAATGTTCATGAATTTTCATTTATAATAAGTTGCTTCTAAACCTCTTTCATTAGTTAATTACATAATGCAACATGTTGTCTGCTTATACGCGTAGCGTGGTCATTAATATACTACAAACGAAAATGCATACTATATAATTTATCACGAGAAATTAAAATATTATAATCCACACCTTTAACTTATAATAAATATCTTAAAAATAAATTAAAGTATTTTGAAAATGTTAACCATAAAACAATTTCATAAAATCTTATAAAATTTATATAAGAATTTCAATGACAATTCTAACCAATGGCGACACAGTGCGCTATCATTGGTTAGACGCGACAAATCCGTGTCAACTGGATGTCACTGCCTGCGACATAGGAACGAGATCGAAATACGTTAATAGTATGGCTTAAAGAGGGATAGACGATATTTTTTCTAATCTACTTAAAATTAGAAAGTCGACTATGTATCTTTTGGTCTCTTTGAAATGTAGAGACAGTTACATGTAGTGGAAATAAGAAGAATTACTTATATAGTGTATATAATATAATGTATTTCTATGAGAAATATGTAATGTGAATATACGATTGATCTACGAGTAGATGGTTATAGTTTTGAAATCCATTGAAACTTCAACAGAAAAATATATCTGAATAATAAAGTGAAGAAAATCTAGTAAAGTGCTGGACTACACATGTTTCATACTCCACATTTCAGATTTCAGATTGTTTCAGACTACATTTGTTGTTGAACTCTTACCTACAGTTCAAAATTTAATATAAATATATCTGAATGTTTTCAAATTAAGAGAACCTATTAATTTAGAAAATATTTAAACCACTCGTCTACTCTCTACATACTGTAAGGCAAATCTCGTTTCGATTCAAATTCTTTGTTATTATGATCAAGGAATGAGAAACTTCAACTTCACTGGCAACCTTGTAACATCACAACATTGCAACAGCAGACCTAATCAATTGATGCACGCAAAAATTCCCACACGGAAGCCAAATGGAAAATTTGAGCCAATTTGATATCGATTTTATCAGAAGCCCGTGCCTATAGTCAAATTGATCTCAATTTTATAAATTTCGGACGGCACGCTCCCTATTCACGCAATTTATATTTTTATTAGGTAAAAAAAGTATTTTTTAAAATAGCTTGTTAAATTCAGATATTTTATTAAAGTATACATAGAATTGAAACGACAATTTGAAGATGGCAGGGATTTTTTTTATAATTCATAATTTATTGGTATGCAACATAATTATTAAACGTTATGATAATTATAATGATTTCGTATGTTATTCCATTTGTATACTTATTTTTTTAGATATAAAACAATTTAGCTTTACGCCATTCAACACACACTGCTCAATGTATTCTATGTAGCGAAAACCTACTAGAAAGGTGAATTTTTGACAAAGTTCATCAAATAAAATCATTGTCGAACTTACTTTACTTTTCATAACATAATCAGATTAGATTAGAAAAACAAACATAAAAATGCATTTAATGTTAAATTATGATTTTTTAAATGCTTAAGGCTATTATAATTGGTATAGATATTGCAACATAATATTATTCACGTGACAGTTATTGTTATAAATGATGCGGTTCAATATGTAATGATAATAATTTTTTCAACAAACAATACGTAATAGCTATTATTAAAATATCACGAAGCCCCCGAAGGGACCATGTCGCGGCGCAAATTTCCAAAATATGGCGCTTGTAATCTTCGATAACGTCCAATTGTCACATTGCAAAGAAGCTTTTAAATGAGAGCTTTACATTTTAGTATTAATTGTTGCAAGAAAGTCAGAAAATTCAATACCAAATGTAATTTTTATTAATTTTTAAACTTTTGCCTTTAGGCAACCGGTTAACCTCTAAATCGAATGAGTTATTGCTAGTCTCTAAAAGTAGATTTTTGTATATTAGGTATATTTTAGTCACTGTAATGGTTAACATAGTTAACATAGTGAACCTAGTGATAACTATTGTTACCTTTTATTGTGCATTTATAGTCTCTACTAGGAGGCACATCATTAGTTCTACAATGATGACATCCTCCCAAGCACAATGATGGCGCCCAACTTAAGTATTTATAATTTTTAGGTGTTATACTGAAGGCAATAAAAAATACTCAATGAAACTATGGAAAAATTTAAACGTAGCCGGATATAAAACAACGCCACTTGGACGATTTCCAAGAGGTGCAGCTTCTAATCCCTCTACGTAATTTCAAACTCTTCAACATTTATCTCCTATAAATGGCTATTTATTTCAGAGATGTGGAAGCTATAAATACTAGAAAACAAACTAGAACAGCGCTATAACGAGACGTAGTCGACAGCAACCGTTGACCAACTTGAATATGTGGTAGGTCAACCGTCACTGATAAAACTGATGTTTTTCACAAAATCACAATTAAATGAAGAAAGAAAAAATGCACCGAAGATGGATAATCAAAGTCTCAATAAAAACATATAGTTCTGTATTGTGCATAACTAAGTATAATCAATTTATTAAAACCTTACATACCTATATCTAAAAAGGAATAATATCATAAGCAAGCATTTAAATACAACACGGAATCGGATTCCCACGTGTGTCAAACACATGATGCTGGCACGTTCCTTAATAATCCGCATTATTTGAATGTTATCTTTTAACTTGTATTACGTATTTTGAATATTCGATCGATTTGTGCCCAAAAGCGCTACTTGATAACCAAATTGTGCCTATTAATTCATTTACTAGTATATCACGCATGGTCAGACGCTGTTCACTGACAGTGAATCTGTTGAATCAAATTTATTTCGACCCCTTAGGATAAGAAAGTAGAGGTTTAAATATTTAAAAATCGGTAGGAATTTCAAAATTGCGCTAATTTCTGGAATTTTTATATCGAAGTATTCTATCACGATATATAGTTCTCACAGTGTCAGTAGTTTAACACAATGTAAGAATGTGAAAAATTTGTATAATGCCACCGAATAATTTAGAATGTCTGCAGAATACTATTAACATATTTAAGTTATTAGATACTAAAGCTTAGAGCATCGTGGCGTAGGTATTGGTACAACGTTTTACTGTACGTAGTTTGTCTAAATACGATGGTTATGAGTTAGATACTCACTTGGAGGTATGAATTATTTTCATTTCTCCGCTTTGGCAAGAGCGTCGTTAAACGACAACGTGTGGAAAGCATCTAGCATGAAGTTGAATAATAATAATAATTACAATGAAAATTACCTTAGGTATCTTGTTTTATTGCAACATTATCAATGTTATATAATAAACATATTGGATTTTGCATTATGTTTATTAGATACCTTATCAAAGATGCAGTTTTATTTGTTCTTTTAATTTTTGACGTTTAGGTTTTTCTTACTTTTACTTCCATAACCATATACCTATAAATAGCTAAAATATAGCCTAAGTATAAAGTATTATCACAGATAATTAATAGTTCTATATTAAAAATAACTCTAGAATAAAGAAATACAAAAATGTATTATTTAATAAAAATTTGTAAAGTTAAATATTAAATTGCATCATGTCGTCATGACGTCGCGTGCAATATGACGGCCAAATTCAAAATTCGAATGCGAATTCGATTGTTTCGCACCTTCCCCGCGGCTAGTTATCGCGTGATCGTTCTCAAAAAAAAAACAATGCCTTAAAAACGAAATGGTGCTTTATGCTCCTTACTACGATCTCTTATGTTGAAATTTTTATTTTACTTTAAATATAATTTTGGGGATTTAAAATTGTTATCTAGTTTTGTGTGTAGAAAGATTTAATATTTAATAGATAGCTTCACCTAGGTATATAAACAAAATTAGTTACACTACACATATACATTTCAAGAACGTACACATATACATTTTAATGATCATTACACTATACATTTTAAGTGTTCATTATTTTTTAAATTCTTTCTTCTTCTCTTATTTTTTTAACTTTTTTTTATTAAAAATTTTTACTCAAAATTTCATGAACTAATGGATAAGGAAGTATAAACAGAGAGTTTGGATTATCTTTATTATTTTAATATTTGCTTAAAACTGTAGGCATTACAGCTATGAGAAACAAGAAGTAGATGAACCTATCCATACACAATATGTAGGTACGCAAGTATATAGATTAACATTATGTACTTAATTATGAAAAATGTTGTATTTTATGGCGTCTGAAGTCAATAATATACTTACTTATACAAAAGAAAAAAATGAATTGCTTATGAAATTATAATTCAACCAAACACAATTTCTTTGATAATACGCTCCTAAAGCTAAACTAAAAACGTGGTACACTATCGTTTCATTGTTGCAGGGATTAGCAATTATCTACTATTAAATGGCCAGACTGCCTATCCTTTGTTAATAAAACATCTGTGGCTACAATCATAAGTGAACACTAAAGTCTAATATTATCTGCGATTCTACAAAACCAAAACTAAATTGGCTATGGAAATAACTGGCTCCCTAAGAAGCCGCACTCTTTAGCGGAACACCAAAAAAGAAACAATTTAGAAAGCGCCATTTTTAACTTTTTAAATTCAAATTTCGAATTTGTTAGGTCGTGGGCACACCCGAGTAGAGATTTTCGAGAATGCTATGTATACAACTAGCATGAGAAGATATTACTTATTTATTTGGAAAATAATTTAACTATTGTCTTTTTCTAGGAAAATAATATAAAATATTATTGATATATTATTATTTAAATATATGGAACTAGATAACTACTAAGTATATGCGTAAGTATATGCGTATAACTAGGTAGGTACTTAGCTTGTCAAATTCAGTATGAATTTATTTATGAGGTTTACGAATTTTGATAGAGATTTGGCAATTGGCTATAGATATTAAATTATATTGAAATATACATTTCAAATTTTAAATAGTCATTTGAAAATAAATTGTTATTTCATTATTAGTTTAAATGTTATAGAAAATGAATATTATTATATATCATTGTAACTTAAAATTAATAGTCTTGTATTAATGGATTTAATTCTTAAATTGAATGTAGATAATATAATACCCTACTATTTAGGTACCCCCATATTAAACACAACAGTAATTGTAATTTAATCATGTTGTATTGTAAGCATTATTCGTATATTTATATAATTTTTTACTTATAATATTATTCCTATAATGACATTATGATATGACATAGTATGAATTTATTATCCTTATAATATTTTTATTTATATTTTTAATACAACATTATTAATAAAAAAATATTCAATACTATTTTAATAAACACGTCTTAACAGTTCGCGTGACGATGCGAGTACTTTCTAAACATTAGCGTTTGTGAATTAGAAGCGTTCTCTTTTCAAAACAAATTGCTGACAAGCGATCCGATTGTTATTTTGAATTTGCTTACCGCAAATCCTGCGAGCAATTTAGATAAGGGAATTTAAAACTTATTATAAAGAGTTAAGGTATGTTTTTTAATGGATTCAATATACGACTGTATTGTTTTATATTGACGGTTCTATTTTTTTAATATTTATATATTTATTTATTTATTTATTTAGCTTCACGCTGTATCCCGCACATAGCAGGGTAGGCATAGGGAATCGTGGGTTGAAGGAACCTAGTGTCAAGACACCCAGTTCCACATTTTCCGCTGTTCGAAGCATTGCGTGTTGAGTGGCGGAACTCAACGCTTGACAGTGACAAGGTCTGGCAGTGACAGTTTGTGAACTCATTGAGTAGGTACGTTTTTAATTATAAACATATGGAATGTTGATAATCTGTGGATTTTAAATTAACAATAGGAATAACTTACATTGCATGTCAATTTTATACGATAATATATATCTATGAGAAAATTATAAAGAAGAAGTTTACAGGCAGGTAACATATTACTTTATTAAGTTAACGAAATAATTTCAGCAAACAATTATCTTTTATTAGGCAATTAATTGCTGTTTAAAATGTAGGTAGGTGATTTTAATATACCTAAGAGTCTATAAAAAAGTATCTTTTTTAATTTTCTTGTTGGCCTAGGTTAACAAACTGGATTATTAGTACTACTTATTCAATGAATGTGCCTGTTCCTCGTTGCTGCTTTATTAATAATAGAGCAAAAAGTTTAATAAAATTTATTTAGACATTTATTTACATTCATTTAATAAAATTCATTCATATAATAAAATTTATTTACATTCATTATACAGGTAGGTATTATATGTTTTATATGAACTTCTTCACTTCTTTTAATGTATATTGTAGGCAGAGACAGACAGAGGTCTAAATAGACAAAGGAAGATCTTAGATTACTAATATAAATATTTCACAAAATGGGATTTGAACCCATCCTCATTTTATATACACATATACAAACCAACTGACCGATTGAGCACCAATGGCATTAAACATTGGAATAATTAATCGACTCACTGCTATTAAATTGCTGCATGAAAAGTCCTAGAAGTCTTAACGCATTTAATTTGTTATATGTCGCTCTATAATGAGATGTTTAAATATTAAAGGCTGAGCCACACGCGATGTCACAACGTGACACGTGACATGTGGGAGAAATGTCGTCGAAAATGTCACGCTCTATAGGACATCGTGGTAATCGTTAACGTGTTGGATATCGATTTCATTAAATTAAACCGAGGTAAATATTGACAACAAAGTGTTTATTTTATACCAGTTGTCACCCGCAACGTGGTGTGCGTATACTCTCTCCATAGCCATAGCATAGCCAGTGGATAAACTAAATTAAGGAAAACTTTTTAATTTAATTAAAACCCCTCTGAATGGGCATGGCCTAAATTTCCTCTGATTTTAATTTCTCTGCGGGAACTGCCCACCATGCTGATTTTTTTTCTTTAAGTTTAACTTGATTATTATGACTTTTCGCAACATGTTCCAGATTATATGTCATTGGAAAATATATAAACTAAGGCAGCATTTTACTTGTTCTTATATTTTAACTGGATTATTATACTTTATCATTCCTTTGGCTTTTGTTTAAGTATACTTTTTCAGTCTTATATATTTTCACGTAGGTATCCATTGAAAATGTATATCACTCTACCAATATTTCTTACAAACATATAAACATTTGAACCCTGTGGTATTTAAACCTACGCCTCATGGAATCCGTCCAAGCTCTCTGACCACTAAGTCATGTGTTCTTCATCAAGTTGCGTTGAAATTATTATATGCTGTTTACAATAAATTACGTTGTTAGCATCTCTGTAGGGAGATTTTTACAAATGTCCGCTACCCAAACAATATTGCCAAGAACAATCATTTCTCAATAGGGAATTCTATTTTATTAAATATTTTATTATTAATAATAATTTATAAAAATCCCGCTACGTTTTTAATATGTCTTCTTTAAGTATTTTTATATTCTTAGTGTGGGTTATCACTTTAAAAATAATAAACATGAAGAGACGTGTCAGTTTTGAGAGTTCTCATTATAAACTAAATCTCACTAAGACCTAATTATTAAAGCTATTCATTATTTTTCGAAATTTTCGAAATTCTGGAATTTGTGCGTACAAACAGAGAGGCAATTTTCTTTTTTAATCATACATTTATGTTCAATGTACGGACATTATATTACTGTTTTATTAGTAGTAGTACCCAGTAAGGTACTTTAATAATTAATTAATACTATGTACTTACTACTTACTGTAAGTACGTAGTGTAGACTAAACAAGTAAGTAGATATTTAATCGAATATTGAATGTATTTGTATGAGTCATATCGTACTACTAAGGCTTTTTAATATTTTGTAATCATTTCTTTGATCAATTTTATTTAGGAAAACATATACAAATGGTATTCCTCTAATATCTTACATTGCAGATAATGTAGATTTTAATAAACGGAGGAAATAACACGCTCTTATTCATGCCCCCAAGTTGGGATTGAACCCACGTGCGTCTCATTTTCAGTCACGAGACACAATAGGTTTAGATTTTTTAAATCTTAAACTACTGATATTGACGATAATTATTACATCAATGTGTTGCCTGTATATAAAAATTATTGAAAGTAAGGATAAAATTAAAAAAAAAATGTTTAAGAATTTGATTTAAATGTTTTATTTCATACTTAGTAATGTTTGGCAAAAGGAAGAATAACATGCTTCTTTGAGGGCAGCGATCACTACTCTCGCCTTATACTTAATACTTTTTGGTTCTTATACGTTATTTAAATTATGTAACAAAATCACACTAATTTAATACTATTTCGAATTTCAATAAGATATGATAGAATATACAAGGAAATTATAAATTTTGTTTAGCACCAAAATAGCTAGATATAGGAATTACAATAATTATATTACAAGTGCGTTCAATTTAGGAACTTTTTTACAAGTTTTTGTTAACGATTTGTTAATTTTTTTTTAATTTTGCAATTATATTAGTATTGTAACACGTTTTCTTTTTGAAGAAGAAACAAAATTGTTACCAAAAACTTATGAAAGAGTTTGTAAATTTAATAAGTATCAACTAATGTTACTAAACTACACATTTTACTCTTATAAATGACAAAATTCCAAATAGATTGTCAGGCATATTTTGTACATTATATAATTATTATTTACATTTTTATTGCACGTTATTACTATGGAATGTTGATATTAACGAGCTATTTATTAATGCAGGTAAATTTTTAATGAAGATTATTATTTATATTTCACTTAAATTACTTAACCTCAGCTTGTCTTTAAGGATTTCTACTGTCAAGATATTTACATAGCTCTTTTAAATTACACACGTATTTGTAAAAAATACACATCGAATGATTATTATCAATGATATTCATACATTTATTGAGAATTTTTAGGTACTGGTGCATTTACACAAGCTTAACTATTTGGTAATCTAAATAACATCACAAATGCACTGGAGAATCTGTACTTATCAGTGCGTAAACACTGGCTTTGGGAAATCGGGTCACGACAAATTAGATGTTTTACCGTTTTGACGGCGGCTAATATGGGCCTCCGTGTGAACGTTTCTTTTAGTCCTTGAGAAGAAGCCAGCGTTGCACCCACTCACTGAACACCGATGCAACAGTTGTGCATGAACACTTTCACAATGCACCTTCAAGCTCGACAAGTCTTTGAAACACTCTCTGCAACCACGACACGGGTAATAGCCATCTTTGTTCGGCCGAGGCGCCTCATCTTCAACGCAGTAATTTAGTTTTTGTGATAAAGGAGGTGAAAATGTCTGATTTTGGCACCCAAATGTATTAAGGCCAGGTGGTAGAAATCCAAAGGGCAATGGAGGAAAATTTGGGAGCATACCAAATGGGGTGAATAGGAAGGGATGTTGAGTGAACATGTCACGGCTATTTAAATAAGTCTCTGGTATTGGAAGTGGTGGGTACGGTGCGCCAAAAGGCATTTGACCTAGGTGATTTTTAGCCTTATCGCTATCCCGGACTCGATAATACTTTTGAGAATCGATATAAGGTACAGCGCGTTCTTCTTCACTAAATTTAGCTATTAAATCCATTTGCTCTTTGATTTTCTCTAAAATACGAGATTCGTCAAATATTCTTAAATCTTCACTCAATATTCTTCTATGTAAATTAACATTTGAGTTGTGACGATCTCTACTACGTCTTGTGCTAAATGCAGCTCTGCAGCCCTCGGTATTACATTTATACATAACCTTAAGATGCGCGTTCTGGTAGTGAGTTTTTAATATATATACATTTTGAAACATTTTGTCACATACTTTACATTTGAGAGGATTTTCTATATCGATGGGCACATCTGTTGTTGTTACAAAAAAACCGTTATCAAAATGGCCGAATATTTGACCTTGAATATCATCCGTTGCATAGTCATAGCTTGAAACTGAAGAGGACGGAGATCTGTCGGAGTAATCAATGCCATCGTTGACGCTTAAATTATATGGACCTAACGTACTTTGTGCATCATTTTTCTTCGAAATATGGGGAAAGTTTCCACGTGATAAGCTTTCCAATCTTTTTAATGAATTTTCAGATGAAAAATGGTCATTGTTTTGACGTAAGTCATGTGCTTTGGCACTATCTGCACTTTCAGCGGGTTCTTCCTTTACTCGTAAGTCTTGAGCACTGTTATTTAAACTAAGTGTTTCTGATGCTGCGGGTGTAGATTCTTGTTTAATTTTGAGATTCTCAACCTTGTCATAAGGTGGTGAATATTTAACATTATTAATATCATTTTCCTCACATTTAACACGTTTGAGATTTAAAGCCATATTATCATCGTTACTATGACCATCTTGGTGAATTTCATGATCATCACCATCTACAATATATTTATTTTTAAGTCTTGTTGGATTAAGATTTTTACGTTTTCTTTTCATTACTTCAGGGCTTGCAGTATCTTTTATGGTGTCTATATTTTCATTATTATCACTTATGCTTCTTTGGTCATATTCTATCTCTGAATCTTCGGCCGAACCTGTAGATTTGTTAAGATTCGAATAATAATCGCTGGTATCAACGTGATCATTGTCATCATCATCTTCATCGCCAGCCACAACGACAATGCCATCATCTTCATCAGATTCTCCATGGTCTTTGTTTTCAACGGAACTCGATTCTCTTCGATAATTCTGAGAAGAATTTAATGTTGAAGAAAAGTTTATATTATTTTTATAATCCAATGGCATATTAGATGTATATGATCTCATATTTTGAGAAGGATTAAGTAACGGATATGATCCGAATGGATGCATCGAACTTATTACAGGTGGTATACTTAGACCGGCTCCAGGTGGCGGTATAAGTACCGGATGTGCTTGGGCGCTTCTTCCATCGTGTGGTGATATCTTTCTACGCAAGTGAGGCGAATGTAATTTTGGATTTGGATTAGCACTATGTCTGTTTCTTGATCTTCGAGAGCTAAACATCATACTGCAGCCTTCAACAGTACATTTATGCATTTCACGAAGATGAACAGCTGAAAAGTGTATTTTCAACGCACCTTTATCACAAAATGTTTTAAGACACACATTGCACTGCACACGTTTCTTCCCCGTAGCAGGGTTAATGAAATGCGTACCTAAGTTTAAGGGCATTTGCGATGCTCCCCAATGTCTTTTTGGAGGACTAATACATTTTCCTAACATCATATCACGAGTTTTTTGAGCAGCTTCCACATATGTATCCTTACTTAAATTAAGGACATTTTCCTCTTCTGGTCTACAACTTTCATGTCTCGCTTTACTGCTTAAGCTCATTCTACTTTCTGTAGGCTCTACTGGTTTTGTGGATATTTGCGGTAAGAGAGCTTGAAGCGATGCCAAACCCATTGGATTTTGACTAAGAGCAGCAACCATTGCTGCAGGATGAGAAAATGTAGATGGCATTGAAATTGGTGGCATTGGCAAATTTGTAGGCAATTGAAAATTAAAAAACTGGCTTCGCATAACATCCATGGCAGCTTTTTCTGTTGATGTCATATCAAAATTACGTTTTCTATTATCTTCTTTACTGTCATTTTCACTTGCTTTTTGCTTTCTAAAATCAAATGGCTGCATGTTTTGAAGATAATTTAAGGGAGACGAATTAACGGGACTAGTATTTGATAAGGGACTAGATGAGGTAGATAAATGTATACTGTGATTAGGGGAAGCTTCAGCAGATGATGTTCTGGGAGGTGAATGTGATGGGTCTGGCGAAAACCGATTGTAGTTTGGAGATAACTTTTCTTTTTTAACGTTTAGGTCTTTGTCTAAAGTATTGTTTTTATTTTCTCTCTCTTGTATCTCTTTTAAGTAATCATAATTACTTTTAGACTCCATTACATGTTGAAAGTATTTAAAAGATTCGTCATTGCGTACATCTTTTCCTGAATTTTCCATAAGTCTTTTGAATTCAGCCTCGAGTTTCATTTGCTCAATTGCTCTTAATTCGTCACGATCCTCCATATTTTTATCCGAGATTCGTTCATAATCATGATGAGCTTTAGGAGGCGATGGAAGATCATTTTTTTTATAAATTGGTAGTAGAGAAGTTTTATGAAGAGCTCTGGCTTCTTGTAATTTGAGTATTTGTTGAAGAGCTAAGTTGTGTTCGGGCCCACATCCACTCCATCTTTCCGGGCTGCCTGAATGCGTTTCCTGTAACAATAAAAATAAAATAAATAAATAAATTTAAATAACACTAGAAAAATTTTAACTTAAAAAACTTAATTTACAAATTATCATAATAAAAAATCATTTGGTATTTCAATAATGCAAACAATATATAAAAACATAAAGCTCAATCTGTATATATCCGCCTATTCATATAAGTTTTAGTCTAATAATTTTAAATATAGGTGGTTCTAATGTATCTTCAAGCTAACTATCGGGTCGACACAACAACCACACCTTGTGTTTTCAAAGGCTAATATCGAATTAATTCCGAGAACGGAGAGCAATTGTGTAAAATTGTGTAAAATGACGGTTTGGAGTCGACTTGAGAATAGAAAAGTGGTTTCTGTCGCGTGTTCGGAACGATTTAATCCGAAAACTAAATTACTATTCATTTGGTAAGTATTCGGGGTCGGCTCGCGTTGTCAAACTCGAGTTTTCGTTAATTCAGCCACTCCTCAGACAAAGTTAAACGGAGACTATGGCATTATTATAACAACTGCAAGTTGAGAACTAGATTAGTAGGTAGGTAGATGTGTGCCGTTTTTAAATATTCATATGTAGGTATTAAACTTGCCCGCCATTTTACGATTGTAAGCACTGAAATGGTGAAAAAGTAAAACTAACTTATGAAATATCGTCATTAGTCATTTAGAGCCTTGTTTTAAAATTCAAATTATTCACTGAATCAACCCTATATGTAAAAAGGGAGTTGAAATCGACATGGCTTTTGAATTCGTTTGTCACTCGATTATGCCGTGTAAATGTTGCAAGCGTTGGGGCTGCCATATCATTATACGTTTCTGGGGAAAATTAAATTGTCGTTTGGCGCGTCGGTAATTTTATATAATACCAGAACCAAAAAAGCATTTTAAAATCTTTTCTAATGCCACAAAATGGATAAATATAGGATAATAAAGTGTCGTTTAACTTAACTACAGCTTTCGTGTTTGAATGAAATTGTAAGCTTTTTTTATTTGTTTTTTGGAGAAACGAAAATTTCTTTGGAATGTTTTTTAAATTTAACTGTTGGTCTCATATAAAAACAAACGAATTTGATTGTTGACGATTATGAATAGATACTGTTTTTTGTTTGAGAACATGATTATTATGGAAATGATCTGTTTTATTCAAGATGTAATATAATAGTATAGGGTTTTACTATTATGGCATAAATTTCATAATTATATAACATTTATGTAAATTATACTGACGTTTAATGTTGAAATTTATAAAGAATTTTTGTTTAACTTTAATGTAATGGATCAATAGATTTAACAAATTATGATAAGATTCGGTACAAAAATACACCTATATTTTCAAATTCCGATAGCAGCAAATACAAAATTTGAAGTCGCCATAGCTAGCCAGGGTGAGTGACCGGCCAAATAAACAAACACCTAGCTATTTATAACTCTCATCGTGTACAGTTAAATATCATTTTGAAACAACGAGATCGTAATATTAAATTTGCATCGCATCTGACCCACGCCTACCGTCAGAGTTGGACAAGCGGACATATTTCATAGCATTTTTTCATAATTTTACGTATTAATAATAAACTATAATGCGTGCGTATTAAGGTTGGTTTTAGTATAAATATTGTATTTCACGTTTTTTATGGTCATTTCGCGATAATCGTTTTTGGCTCGCTGTCGTGACATGCCATATTGTTCAGCGCTTGATACATAAATAAGTAAACAGGTTTCATATTTTGAAGCGCAAAATGTTTTGTCATTTTATAATGACAGACTCAAAGGCTGAAGCTTAAATTTGCCGATGGTAAAAGAAATAAAAGTAGAGACGCTTAAATTTCCTTTTTAAATACAATGTTTTTAGTATATATTTGTGTAAGTCGTTGATTACACAAGAATATGACATAGTGTAACATTAAAACGACTCTACTTTAGTAATTACACAAGTAGTGGGTATAGCTCTAGTATCTAGTGTGTTTTTGTAACGTAATTATTAGGGGTAGGCAACAAGATAAACAGTATGACGGCTACCTTGCACAATTCCTTAAGTAATAGCAACGAATAATTTAATGTAAGGAAACGTGTTGTACATATTGTAACAGCAGGTGTGTTAAGTTGTCTGAATATTACCGCACAGATGTCGCTCATAAGCTTATTAAATTGTATAAGCGTTAGAAATAACATGTATAGAAAATTTTATCAATTTTGTTATATCAACCATTCTGACTTTTTAAAATTCTATTACAAAAGTTCTACCATATATACCTAATATATCAAATAATATAATATATCAAATATTATTTAACGAAATTATATTTTTAATTACTCGCTCAATCACTTGTTTCAAATTGAAGAAAATACTGTATTCTATAGACTTGTAGTAAATATGGTTATCGTTTCGCTAAAAACTCCAATCATTTATGTTTATCATAAAAAAAACACTGTACATTCCACGAATCCATTTGAGTAAAGCTCGAATGTCTTTACTGTAATCATATGATATCAAGATGGATTATAAACAAGAGAGTAACATGCTCTATCATTACAGAGACACCGTAATCTGTCCGCTGGTCCCATTATTTTTGATACAATTTAGATTCCATATAAAATTATCTCAACGCTCGTTTAAGTTAATACACCTAATAATATGGCGTGGACAAGGCTTATCTTAATCTCAGCTTACGGCGCCTCATAGCGTTTATGGGTGGGTATTAATATTAATAATTGGATTTCGGCCAAGGGTCAAATATCTATTCGGCTTCACGACAAGTGTCCTCAAATTTCAAACTACTGTCACGATTTATCCAATTTACATAAAAAATCGATTATTTTACTACGATATCGATTATCGCAGTATTTTCATATAATAGATCGTTATATAAATGATTAATGATTAGATAGACATATAGAAACGTAAATGAGGAACGCCACAGCTGGTTTCGCAAGAGGCTACAAACCTTATTATAATCGTTTTCCCACCAGCGTTTGACGAATTGAGCTAATTTACTCAAATTATCCTCAATATCGTCACTCATTTTGAACTAACCAACTAATTTCACTTAACTCTTAAATCACTTAGCACTTTTTGTTAAAAACTGTAGCACGAGTCACGTTTACAACTTAATTTCTGGATGTCCATCCAGATCAAAAGCTCAGCCGACTGTGACGCGGATGTGACAATGGGAATAGAAGACACCGACCCCCCACCCCTACACTTGAACCTTGACTTTACCTGGTTAACAAAAGCGAACAGGTAGGCGACCTGAAGTCTAGAGATAAGGGCGGTAATGAATGCAAATTTTTTTTCCAGCTTCCGGAGAAATATAGGTAATAAAAACTTTGGATAACTAAAATTTATCCAAATGTAAATTTCTTGAATAAATATATCATTGTCTTTGTAATATAAGAGTTTAAAATATGCTTTCGAAATGTTTAAATATTTTACTTAGTTTTTAATATTTAACATTTCATAAAAAAATGCGGCGTTGAGTGAACGGGCAAATCCCTCTTTAATAATAACGATATTTATTTTATCAAATTTATAAATATTACACGATTGTGTTTCAAAACAAGGTTTCCTTTCTTTATAGGTAGCTTTTTACTGTTAAAAAATGCGTAAACAGCCAAAGCTTAGAAAATATTTACCTACCTACAGTGAATACGTTATTTATCAAATTACTTTGAGCTATTGCTTTAAGAACCAAATTTGATTGTATCACAGTAAATAATTGCAAATCTTTGTCAGTTCTCAAGAAAATAAGACAATAATGACCGCTTTGTAAAAATCCGTTGTTTTTACCGGGTTTATGGCACCTAGCTTGTAAAGTTAAAAGGAAACCGCCTTTGAAGTCACCGTATGTGAGATAACGTTGTAAATAACAATAAAGTACTGATAGACCGAACAAAAGACCGAATACTGAATAACCTTTGCCTTACTTGCAATAGCTATTGGCTTCGCAAATTGTATTCAATGGTATTGTTCTAGGACTGGTAAAGACTAGAAAGTATTGTATATTTTTTATTAACAGCGCTAACAGCAGCTGTGTGTTTTAGTTAGAATGCTTAGATACAACGTTTCTATGTAAAATTACAGATGAAAAAAAAAATAGAAACTGCTCTTGCTAATAAAGATGTGACGCTATTTTTAAAACTGTACATATTCTTTAAGATTTCACGCTTTATACCACAACTCAACGAATTGGTAATAATCCATTGCCTTCAGTAAGAATCGAACCCACAAACATGATGTAACACTCAGACGCTACACCGCTGCGCCATAACCGCTGCGCCATTATGTGCCTTAAAAATATTAAAAAAGTTATATTTTCACTAGTGATGGTATTATTTCCTTTGTAAATAAGCCACTATTCTAATATCATAGAAGCTATAAAAGTTACTGTAATTTACCTAATATCATTTTAGGGCGAAAATTAGAATCAGTTACTTAGAATGACGACCGTCGTGGCACAGAGACACTGCGTCAGCCTGTAAGCGCGAAGGCTTGTGGGTTCGATTACCACTTGGGGAGAATGAATTATTTTCATTTTCTTCGCTCTGGTAATAAAGCAAAGTGCGGCGTTCAGTCCGCCACTCAACATACAACGCCTCAAAAAGGCGGGAACAGAGTGTCTTAGCGCTAGGTTCCTACGGTTCCCTCTGCCTGCTCTGCCATGTGCAGGATACAGCGTGAGCCTATTATTATTATTATATTATAGTTACTTAGAACTAACAAATAACATTAACCTCTCCAGAAAGTAGTTTTAAATGAATAAATAACAACAAAAAGTAATTAATAGACTATTTACAAATATAAACAAGAACTAGTTCAACATATACAAGATAGCTAGCCCGAAAGCTCTGTCCACATCACTTAGGCTGTCACGGTGCATCAGATATAGCGTCGCGCCTGCGGCTTTACACCTCACACCTTATAATTTCACAACCAATTATTATTTCGACCCGCCATTATAATTTTATATGATCAAATATGATTCATGTAAGAATAATTCAAATAAATAAATGATAAATGACAAGTGAGTAATGTCAAGAAATGGCAGTAGATAATTTAAGAATTAGATATTTTTACTATGCCTAAACAAATAAAGACGTACATAAGGTATTAGGAAAAAAATATTAGTGAACGCCATTCGAAGTACACTAGTATTGTAATACTCTATAAATTTCTATAATATAGTCGAAACGACGGGAGTTGAAGCAACAATTACACTTTAATAGATTTCATCAAATATCTTAAAACAATGCAGTCGCAGTTATATGTGTATATTTATTAAGGTAATTCTACTTTTATTCTGCAACATTTATAATAACCATATTTTACTTAGACCTGTCTGGCATTTGAAAAAGCATCCTTCAGTTTAGCAACTTAAGCTTGAAGCTGTTTGTTTAATTTACATGATTATTATTATAGCACAGATTAATTACAGTTAAAATTGGGATATAAATATATAAATAAGTTAATTCTGATTGAATTTATTTTGGGTTCAAATATTGTATTATAACAATTATATTATATTATACACATAATACATTATAACGAAAGTTATAATATATAAAAAATGTTAAAACAGACTTTTTATGGAACATTTTGAAGTAAAGTAAAATCTTAAGATATTTTAACTTATATTTCACTTAGGTTGTTATGGTAGATATGATTATTTACATATTCTAGAGTTTGTGTAGCTTAACGCATTAATCTCAGGAACTATTTATTCGTTCTAATTGAAAATATTTTTTTTCTCTTGGATAGTACATATAACGAGCCAATCATTTCGATACATCTACAGGTCATAGTATCCACTGTACATGCAGGGTTACTGTAGACACTAAAAATTTGTTATTT
Source organism: Dione juno (assembly GCA_037127375.1). Taxonomy (NCBI): domain Eukaryota; kingdom Metazoa; phylum Arthropoda; class Insecta; order Lepidoptera; family Nymphalidae; genus Dione; species Dione juno. The sequence goes on from JAXRJS010000068.1 coordinate 7,619,612, forward strand.
ATAAGGAGTCGCCTTTTATCGATTTCCGTTTAAGCACAGGAGCAAAGCTGGAGCAAAGGAGTGAAAGCTAGTAAATCGATAAAATTTGATATTGATATTTGCCACTCTACACGTGTTACCTTGTAATGTATTTTGTTCCATTTTGCTATCATAGTTGTGTTTATAATTTATTGTTATTAATGTTAAGTCGACGTTACGAAACCGACTGAGAATAGACATGTGATAGAATCAGTGGGCGGCTTAAGTGTCACTAGCGCTATAAATAAGCGAATTATGGCCGTTATACCTATTCGATAGTATTGATTCATTACTAATACGTGGTGTGGCACTTGCCTGTGCCTATTGTAGAGACAAATTGGCTAAAATTATAGATTAAAATATGATATGTTTGTCAAGCAAATATTTTAAGTTAAGTATGTCGTGAATTTTTTATTTATTTAATAATTTGTACTAACTTACTATAAATATCCCTGTATTTTTTTGAAAAATATTAAAAAACCATCATACAAAAGTCGTTCATGTTCTTAAAAATTACACAGAAATTCAGTATACTCGTTAGGTATATTAAAAGTCAAAAGCTAAAATTTTAAATTATATGGCATAGATAGCTCATCTATTTGTATCTTATTCCATTCAAAGCTTTCACGATTAGTTGCTATAATCCAAAAGTAGATGGCGCTAGTTGTACACAACGCTTTAAAACAAGCCCTTTACTAAAGCTTAAATTAAATTTAATATTAAATACCTAATATATGATAATATTTATAACACCATAGAAAACAAACAAACTCTGTTTCGCAGAATAAAGAAAAACAAATACCTGTGTAGCTTTGAACAGTCTCTGCCATGCGGGAAAAAGTGCAAGGCAACGTTTTTAAAAGAACAAATAAAGTGGTAGACCACGGGAAACATAATTTGTCTAATGGAGCTCCGTGCGTACTATGCGTTATGTTGATCACCGACGATTTATTTCAATGAGCAATGCCTTACGGCTAAGCTTCACGGCAAAAACTAAATTTTATTTTAATATATAATATTATAAAAAAAGCTTGGGTAAAGCTTGTAAAAAGTGTGTAATCTAAAAATATGTATCTCGCTTACTTCGTGATCTTTGCTTTGAAAATTAATTTGCCCTACGGTTTTTATAAAATATATATTTAGTTACCTTTAATTTAAAAATGAGATATACATGGAGAAATTCACATCTTCTAAATTATTTGTAAGTATTTTACTAATTATTATCAATTCTGGTCACAACGTCGGTTTTTAATTTAAATATCGCTTTTATCGGTTGCTAGTGCTGTGATATGATGAGTGTATTTTTATTTGTCTTTATCACAAAATTACTTAAGATTTTCTTGCCTTAAATATTTATAAATATAGAATGAGTTCTATAAAGAATTTGTTCTTAGCACTCATTATTAGCTCACACATATACTTATTTACGCTTAAATTTTTTACCACATTTTTGTATTTATCAAAGCTGTAATGAAATAATGGAGATCCACTTATAATTTATAATATATTAAATAAACTAATTAAGTCTATCCAAATAAGTCAAAGGTAGTTAATTAAGTTTAAATATCTAGTACTTACTTTACAATGCACTGTGTCATAGAGGTATAAACTGTATGTTAGTCTTTACTGTGATATTTCAAATACTTAAACTAAAAAATGTTTAAATCTACAGACATTTAATAATGATAACTCAAATTAATAAAAAATTAACAATATTTGTACGGAACAAAGTGCCAGTAGCTATTATATACAAAGAAGTTATATATAAATATATAACCGTAGAGATATTTGTATACAACATGTTGGGTGGCAGTCCTTGAAACGTCATAATAACTTCTATAATGTTCTTAAGATAAAAATCTCCCTAACTATATCGAGATTGATGCTATTATCGATATATTCAATAGATAAGACGTAATACCAAACATTTAGGCGTAATATCTTATAAGTTAATATAAGTTTTATTTAAGCCTTAGAGCACTTTGTAGGTAATGAGCTTGCCGGCGGCACTCGGCAGTGGATCACGACATTCTAATGATGTCATGCTCTTGCGCATCTGCTTCTGATACATAACTATTGAGCTTTTCATAGAAATTTATAAGAATGTAATTTAAAATAAAATATAATAAAAAGTACAGACGATTTGTGATAACAAATAGATATGTCCATTAAATTGTTTCAAGTTGTCATTTATTCTAGAAGATAAAAAAAATACTTATTAAAAAAGCTACCTTGTCATACAACACTTTTATACAATTGTATTTATAGCTTATATGTAAAAGCGTATATATGATATTTCACGTGTCTGGTATAGAGAGCTAAGCCCCTTATTCCAAAAATATCCTTCTGTCCAATAAACCACAGTAAATCCGTATGCAAGGTAATCTACGATGACTCCGACGCGGATTTATCTAAACGATCGAAAGCTTGTTTACATTTCACAACTCAATCGAGACTGAAATCTGTTTTGTTTCAAATAAAAAAAACATGAAAATAATTTATATAAATATTTTAAATTAATTGTTGACTTGTGTTTTAATTTACTTATATACTTATTATTAAATAGAAAAAAACTTTGTCTTTATTTCATTATGTCCAAATTACAATTTGCATTAAAATTTTTAAATTTATTTTATATAATAACAATAAAATAATAAAGTAATATTGGTATTATTTATGACCGCACGTTCTTCCGGTAATTATTTCAATCGAGATAATCGAGTAGGTATATGGACTAAAATGAATGAAATATATTATAAAATCTTTTAATCTTTTAAAGATGATATATTATAATTTTGATTATTGCCTACTTTAGAGGCCCTTGTATGTGCAATACAAGACAATATAGTAAAACAGTAGTTACATAGTTCATCCATTAAAACAAAAAGACCACTTAGTATTACTATCTATTAAATATAAGTATTATATATGTTAAATATAATAATAATATATTACTACCTGTTAATATTTGTTTTTGTTATATTATAGGTATTGTACCAATTTTTTTTTAAATAATTACCTTATTTTGATATTGAGTATTATTTATGATGAAAATTGTTTAAGCAAAAAAAAAATATATATATAGCTCTGGAAGAAGAGGAAAATGTATGAGAAAATTTTATAAACCGTAAGAATGAATTTGAATTAATGACTGTGAGGTCAAATATTTTCAGTTGCAGTTATAAATCATGAAAATACTAGATGATCATGATATATCTAATAATAGATATATTGTTTACTAGTTCGGTAACTTCAAGCTAAAATTTATAACAAACGGAGTAGCTTAATTGTTTAGAACAATAGAGCAATAAAAACGCAATGCCGAAACCAGCGGTCATAAAATAGTACCGATTATATACAATTTACAAACAAAGGATTAGAAAGATAGTGATAATTCGGATGAAATTTGTTTTGTTTTTATTTTCTGGAAAATTTGCAAGGTCCCATTGTAAACTTAAAAAAAAAACACAAAGTACTGACCTGAATCATGAATGCGTCTTTCGTTTCACGAACACAAGTTACACATCACAGTACATTTCACATACAATCCTTGTACGAACATAAACATATGAACACGTAACACACGTCCGTCCAGCAGTCTGATAGACCGGCCACTGGCCTGAGCGGGATGAAAGATGCGAGGCTACACTGAAGGATGCCAAAGGAGCCAGGCAGATGCGACAGGACGAAGAAAAGAGACGACTACACTGCGTGACATTTAAAAACTGTGTCTCTACCTCAGGCTTGGACACATTTTCCCATAGCAACCTGACATAGAGTCGAATTTCGCTTGACTTTAAATTTACATACGACGTTTAGTAACGTAGAGTAGGTGTCCTCTAATGTGTCGCGCGATTTAGAGCAGTGGCTTTAAAATTATAGTGGTAGAGTCGACATTGGCATGCTTTGTCGCATCGTAGTTTGTAGGATGTCGTTGTGGGAGTGCGAGCAGGACAGTGGGGAGTGTCACGGGATGAGGGCGCTGCGGATTTTACGTACTAATGCGAATGTTTTAGATTTAGATAACGTTGGAATTGTGCCCGACTGGCCGCTCTATGTGAGGCTTTTGACTTGCGTATGGGATGCCACTAAAACAGATTTTACTGTTATGCAAATAATTTAGAATTACTATTAATGTTCCAGCAAACTCTGTTTCCGTATTTCAGTTGAACTGAAATTATTGACTTTGTTCATATGGGGTTTGTCTAACTATATATAGATATACTAGAGTTTGATATTAGGCATATATGTTGAGTACAACATCAAATATGTTAACGTTGCTTAAATTGTCCCTACATTATTTCAAAATGTCTTCCCAATTTTCGCTACCAGATGTGAATAAATCGAGTTACAATATATCATTTCTGAATAATAATTAGTTCTTTAGTAATATTTAGTAAGTTTTAATATTGATTTTGGTTTGTGCATTAAAAAAAACATTGCTAATGCTAGTGCTAATTATCATTTTAATAATTATGTATGTATGCAAGTTGAATTATCAATGTATTTACACATTGTATGAGTATTACTATAATTCTACATTAATAGGGATTAAGATTAATTATTCACATTTATAGTATCTAATAATAAACCAATGATATCTGTCAGAGCTTATTTTTTATTGTATGAAACCAGAAAAATGATTAAAATTATAATGAAATATACCACCTATTCCTTTTATAATGAAATTAGCTTCTTAATTTCTTTCACATCTCTTGTTGAAATAAAAAATAAAAAAGGATGATGAAAAGCTTATTTTGTTCAACATAAGATTTCTATTTAGTTTTTTCCAAATTTAACGACCTGCCTTAGGTGCTTTACTTTTTGCCTGTAATTGTTTTCAATATGTTAGATAACATTTGTTTATTAGATAATAGTAATAATCGTTACAAAAAATTTTTCGTACTGAATTTAGCACATAATTTGATCATGTGTGGAAGTCAGGGCGATCACGACGTCTTGAATTTTACAGTAAAATATATGTAGATATATTTTAAAAATGTCGATGGACAAATAAAATTAGAAGTTTTTTATATGTTGATTAATGTACATTTTTTTCTTATACTGGCGAAAGCTTTTTCATATAAGTTTCGCTAATAGATATTTATTTCCTTATACTATAAGAAATTGATTTTTTTTATATACATACAAAGACGCTTGGTCTATCAGTATACTGCTACGTTTAAGCTGTGTTGTAGAACATTAAATTTCAAAACAGTTAGGACGAGTTTAATTATTAAAAAGAGAGAAGCTGGATACAATATACTACGTCCTTTATTTTTCGTGTACATTTTCGTATATCGTCACGTGACTTGGTAATGTCTGATACGGAATCAAATTTATTTTAGGATTAAAATCTTATGAACAGTGTCGTTGCCCTGTCTTCTCTTAGGCTTCTTACGCACACTGCCTAAAAAGAGCATTCATTTTGCAATTAATATAAATTTATATACATAAATATGAAACAAAAATATGCAAGAAAAAAAAACAAACTAAATCCGATTCTCAATCCAATTGTCAAGAAGCTTTACCTTGTCATTTTGTCATTCAAAATCGCCGAAGCTCAAAATATAATTTGATAAGCAAAAAATGACTTTTACGCAGACAGGTACGCTGCGCCCATTTTGTGACAATGTGGTAGCGCCACCGCAAAATCATTTCACAAAGAAGTGGTGACATTCGCTTTGTTCCTTTATACTTTGCTAGAGTAAATTTAATGCGAATCCTTTTACGTTATGACCACCTACGTAGAGGCGTAGTATTAACTAGTCGGCGTCGCTTAGATAACAAAATTGTATGAGAAGCTTTATTTTGTTATACTTTTGTTGTCAGCTTCACGCTTTATACGCATATGCTTTATACCGGATAGGCACAGATAACCTAGTGTGAAGACACTCCATTTTACGTTTTGTTTATTGACATATTTTATATTTTTCTTTAGTAGTAAATATAGATTTTTAGGCCATAATAGCGCAGTTGAGCGGCGCGCTTGATCGCAAGCAGGTGTTGTAGCTTTGAATCTCACTCGGAGTAATTTTTACTTTATTAATATTTCTGTTTCTGCATATGCCTTATCTGGTATTAGAGCAGAAATGAAATTAATTGAGCGAAATCAAAATTATTTTTTCCAGGTCATCGCGACATGTAGCACGTGACTTGCAGGGAAATAAAAAAAAAGTTCCTTCTGCTCAACTAACTGACATGTCAGTCATGTCAGTCATGACTCTCCCGGTAAAGTTCCAATAAAGCCCACTAGACCTATTGAATGAAAAAAGCAGCAAGCTAGTAGTAATCTTTCAAAACACAAGTAGCAACGCATTTTTAAAAGTGTATAGTATAAAAGTCCACTATTTAGTTAGATTTGAACTGGAATTTTGATATATGTATAGATAGAAGGATAGATAAGTAATTCTCGCTAATGTCCTTTTAATAGCAGCGTTGGCTTGACCTGCAACGTTTAGGGCATGTTATTTATTACAGTGATTACTATTGTTTCGATTTGAATGATGTTTCTTTAAATTAACGTGTAAATACGTGCTTACTGTATTTTTATAAGAACGATTTACTTAATTATGTAAAATGATGTGGTTCTATCACCATTATGTATGGAACGACTTAAAATTTAGATGAAAGGTCGTATGGCCGTTTGTTTGCGTGGGAACTGAATATGTTGTATCATATACCAGTATATATACATATATACCTGTAACCTACCTATGTATTTCTTATAATCTGGACACCATCATCAATGGTATACTTAAAAACTTATTGTATAAAACAGTAGTAATAGTAATATTGTATAACTGAGTAAAAAAATTGCGCTAAGCACCGTCAAAGTTAAAATAGAACAAAATCTAAAATGAATAACCATTGTAGCATTAAATTATTCTTTTGAACTTTCAATTAAAAACTTTATGAATATTGAAAAAAGCTTGAAGGCCAAAAAAGTTCTTATCGCACCATCTGTGCTTAGAACTAAAACCCAGCAAATTGGCCCGCTATCATTCCCATCGCTATTCTACATAGCATAGCTGACACGCAATAAAATGTATAACGATTCTCTTCTGTCCGTGCATTGTATTAAAAGCAAAATAAAAAAAAAAGTTACATCGTCACCTGTCGTGTCATTTGGTCCCAATAAATACGCCGCCAAAGAAAACATGGAATTGGAAAAAAATTAAAGTCGCCGAGTAGTGACCGAAGTTGCCTTATGACAGTTCGTTTTATTACCGGCCCTTACACTTGCTACGATATATTCAATTCTATGTATATAGTAATAAGAATGTAATCGAATGTAACAAATGTTTATTGTTTTATAGCGTCTAAGGGACAGTTTTTTGGTATAATCGTTTTGACTGACGAGAATTTATTATGTGATACATTACCATGGGCGAAATAAAACGTTGGTTGGACTTCATTAGCCGTGTTTTTGTTACGCCGGTTTCGCATTGTGATGTAATAATAGGTTTTAGAACGTCGTCCTTTGACTTTGATGATGCCTTCTGAATTTATTTGCGGGATCGTTAAGGGCTTGTAGGGTATATGTCAAATTTTAATAAATGCCATGTAAGTAAATTTGATAATGATATATGATGGTTACAGGCTTAACATTAATTTTACAGATTTTTATTAATCGTTTTTGTTTATTTGATTAATATAAAATTAATGTATGTAATATATGATTTATTTATTTATTGTAGTCGTATTTTTCAGAAGGTATATAAGGAAGGAAGAAAGGTATAAATATTTATGTTATTTAGTTCCTACTTTAGTATAATATAAGAAAAGTTCACTCTGTTCTATATTACCTGACGCAAATGCTGAATGCCTGAGTTTGACGCCTTCCCTTGATTAAAATCACTTGATTTATATATAAGTATTACCCTAACGGTATTCGAACTCGCTACTTGTATACAATGAGGCCATTTAATTGAAACACTTTGTAAAAAAATAAGCATTTAAAATTTAACCACAATAGTTCAATAAAACCTATATAAGCTTAAAGCTATTAGCTACCACACTATTGTTATGAAACATTTAATAGACTCGACAACATGCAATACCATAAACACAACTATCAGAACCTATTCATTACACTATCTTAGTGAAACTTGAAGCTTTTAAAGCAATCAATAGTCATTAAGAAAAGTGTTATTTAATTGATACGTCAGACCAATTCAATTGTACGTTTATCTCACCGTCAATTTGCGTCTTATCAGTAGGTATATTCTGACACAAATTAAAGACACTGCACTGGTACTTGATGTGGGATGTAGATAAGAACAATTATAATATATATACGTACAGTAGTTTTATTTGTATGCCTTCCTTCTGTCTGACTATAAACGCGAGGGTTGTGGTGAATTATTTTACTTTCGTCGCTCTGAAAAACGCGGCGTTGAGTTCCGTTGCTCAACGTTCAATGTATCGAATTCAGGTGGAGACCGGAGAACGGAGACCCTTGACACTAGATTCTTATACTAAGCATGCCATATGTTAAATAAAAAAAAATCTGTATAGGTAATAATAGTATAATATTTCATCTGAGCATAGGGGAACGATTTTAATATAAGCATATTTGTTTGCTGAATAAAAACAAACATAACTTTCCACTTTTAAACTTTTGTATGATATACAGCACTGCTTAACTCACCTTACTACCAAATGATTCTTGAGAAAAATGGTAGACAACCAAACAGACAGACAGACAGACGGGCAAAGTGAACCTGTAAAGGTTCTTTATTTTCTTGTGAGAATTGGAACAACGAAATGATCAATTAAATAATTATAATTTTAAATAATGTCGGTAAATCGAAGCAGCGTCCATACTGTCACAGCAAGCCTCTTTATTAAAGTAATGTTCCATTACTCAATGTGCTACCCACTGCGAGCGAGTATTGACGTTACCGGATCACAAATTAAAAATGTCGTGTGATACCAAAAATAATCGTCATTAAGTATACCTATCCATAAGTATAAGTAAGTAATAAGTATACCATATCTACGTTAGTTATAGTTTAAAAGTTATAAAACAAGTAAATCCATTCTCTTGTCTATATTTATAATCAAAATATATGTAACTGATCACTGTCTGTGCATGGAAAATATGATATAAAAAAAAGTATTATTGGGGACGTTTATAAATGTATGTTTGTCTGTGCGTTTGTGCACTAGTATCTCAGGACATTTGGTTACAATTCAAATGCAGTTTTCACCATTATATTAGGATAAACTTCACTATATATTTACAGTTTGGTTTATTTATTATAGGTTCATAAATTAAACTGCTGATTGATGAACACGTAGACAAAGTTGCGGGCGCAGCAAGTACAAAATATCTTTAAATATTTTATATTTCCAAAACATAATAAGTTAATTGGCAGAATCAGGTGCTATATCATGTAATATGTAACGAGACTTGGAAAACGACATCATTTTAATTATTTGCATTCCCGTCTATTACAAATTTAATCTTTATTCAATGCAAAATGTCGTCTTACCAATAACATACTGTAGGATAAATATTTTTTTTTTACCTTGTGTAGGTATATCATTGAGTCTGTAAAGAGCAATTAGTGTCAAAACACTGGATTCTGCCTTATGACATACACTGATTGCGTGACGTCACAAGACGTAGCATCGCACCTTGACTTACCATGGAAATGAAACTAAATCTCTCCTCCTAGGACTGAACCCGCAATAGATTTCTTCAGTCACACGTTGTCCCCCTACGCCACCATGGGCTCATATAATTGTATATTCAATTTATGGAACATTGCGTCTACAATATACCTGAAACCATGTTATGTAAGTGTATATTATATCGGGACATATTGGTATCGTGACAAAAGGTTATAAATACGGTGTCAGTTTTATGGATAAGCGAGCTTAGCCTGTCGTCGGGGCCGAGACTTAAGTACCTACTTGCGTTACAAAGTGTATTATTATCCTTGTATTGATTTACTCATGGTTTATTATGGGAAAAAAACGTGTTTTGTTCATCTTCCCCATGCAGTAGGTAGACGGAGAGCCCTTAGTGTTAAAATACCCCGTTCTTCACTTTCCATCCGTATTTTAGACATTGCATGTTCATTATTTGATATTATTACATAAAATTGCGGAATGAATAGAGCGTAATGTCACCGTGAAAATGAATATTTGTTATTATATATTATTATAGTAGGCTTATATTAAAAAGTCATTTATAATATTATAGTTAAAAATAAGTCTAGTTAAAATTAATCTATAAAGCGCTTCCGTAACAATATATTGTATACAACAGATTTTACAATTAAAATCTTCTACATTCCATAATAATTTGTACATTATTAATATATTTAATATTGCTCTTTATTTAGTATTAAGTATGTTTAATGTAAAATTATTGACGTCATAGCGGTTCAATGGCACAGTGTTAGGTTGTAAGAACGATAGTTGTAGGTTTATTCCATAACTTAACAGCTAATGCCTAGAAATTGTAAAAAGAGTATCTTTACACTAAGATCTCTCTGCCTAGAGATCGGTCTTAACCTACACTTGCTGTCACAAACGAAAGTTGTGTGAAAAAACAAATACAAAATTAAAAATAGTTAATATAACATCGGCGTTCCACAAAGGGCAGGGCAATGTTTCGGCGCAGTTGTCACCACGCCGTGTTCCACCCCGGGTGGCAATGATCTGATCGCCTTCAAATGGCGCCGGCTGTATATGAACACACGAACATTATATTATTGTTATATGAATATTATGGTTTATAATACGCCGTTTAAGTGTTTTGATAGCAGCGACAGTTGAGTTTTCATAGTTAATTGTGATATAAGTAAGTAATATAGTCAAACAGGTGGTAACGACATTACCTCGCTCACTCAAATAATAGAGCTCATAATTTTCTTACAGCTTTTACGTATAAAGTAACGCTTATATAGATTTACAGGTATACCGTAATAAATATATATAAAAAAACATTTGATTTGATGGCTGGATTCATTCTTACGTACCTTCTATATTTATGCCACTGGCATTTATCATAAATTCCCAATATCAAAAGCTTGCATGCAACTTCCGGTTACACTTAAATGCATATAGCATAAATACAGCGTAGTGACATTGAACATTTCAGCTTAGAGCACTTATAAAGCGATTTCGTATATCACAGCTACACGTACCTATGTATATCAATGGCCGCGAATGCTCGACACATCCCGTGTTGGTTTAATACCGACTCTACCCCGCAGGGAACCTCTCCTTTTAGCCCTTTTTTTTCCATTTTTTACACCGACAAGCTACAAAGGACGGCGACGTTTGTTCCCTTGTCTCGATCGTTAATGATTTTTACGAATTATTAATTGTGTTGATAAAAAACATATATTGAAAAATGATAATTGTTTTACGATTTGTAAGGTTATGAGTTGGGCACATGTCTGTTGAATAGCAGATTTAGTTTTTCGTGGGTTTTGTCTTTGATTACATTCAATTTACAAATTTAAGTCTAAATAATTGATTTTTAGAAAAATTCTTGAACGTTTTTGACCAATCTATTATATATTTACATCTATATTGAGTTACTTTCTTAATAGTCAGCTAACATAGTCGCGGATTTCACAATTTTAAATCGATAGTTTTATGAAATGTACTAGACATTTCTGCTTTCTTTCTTATATGATAAATTCGCAGATTCTAAAACTAAAAAACAACATATTCTAAAAGCACCTTACACAATATTTTGCTTTTTTTGAGATGGCGGCTTTATATTTGTGACTCGTAATTTTATAATTTTGATTTACAATAGACATATCCATCCCTTTATAAAATATCATTTCTTCTAATTTTGCCGGTGATTTTTTTATTACGACACAATTTAATTTAATTTAATAAGGTTAATAAGAAATCTTCAGCTGTTGTACACATAAATGTAGTAAATAGTACAATTATTGCGGCCATCGTGACATTGTGGCGGAAAACAGAGAAAGGAGTGTTATGACACTAACATCTTTCCGCCTACCCTGCTATAAGCTGAAAAGGAATCATTATAAAAACATGCCCCAACAGGAATTCGAACCTTCGACTGTTACTTAAAACGAAATCTGTTCTCATTGAGCTTTTGTTTAAACGCGTAATGCTTGCCGCAGTAATTTTGTCCGTAAGATATACGACTACGTGGGTAATAGCGGGGCGTAACATCGATGTTAGGACGTCCCTTTTATTCTGCGCTGAAATAAATTAAATAAACTCCTGTCTAATAATTAAGTTCGGTTAGTTCTGATTAATAGCTCTCGACGAGTGTATCGTGATTGGATTTTTTGTTGATGTTTTTGTTGTTACGTATTTGTATATTGTCCTTAAATGTACATATTGTACGTATATTGTAAAAGGCATGGCCTCTGCCTATAAAGGCGACGGTTTGTGGGTTCGATTCCCACTCGGGGAGAATGATGTTTTTTCATTTTCTGCACACTGGTAACAAGGCAAAAAGCGCAGTGTTGATCTCCACCACTCAACATGTAATGCCTCGTAAGCCGGGAAGCGGGGAACGGAGTATCTTAACGCTAGGTTCCTACGGCTCCCTCTGCCTACTGTGCTGTGTGTGCGGGATACAGCGTGAAGCTAATTTTTTTTCAATGTGAAGATTATTTTCAATAATATTAAATAAATTATATGCTTAAAGTATTTACATTAATATTTCCAATATCCAAGTAACACATATCAGCTTAGTTGCTCATATTGTATTTTTCCTTTATCTCTACTACCAATAATCAAATTTGGATCAACATCCTTTGTTTTAAAAGATAATCCAATTTACAATATCTGTTAAGTGCTATATAGATTATATGCTATACCTATATATATGTATGTACGTAGTAAGAAACGGCGCCGCCACATATCGCACGAGGTGAGACCGTCCGAGCGGTTTATCTCTCAGCATCATCTATAACACTATGAGGTGCATAGATCAGGTTTGTGTAACGTTTTTAAGCTACACCTTTTTTAAAGTAAAGATTTAGAAATTGTATATGTACTTTGCGGATATTAATCTTTTTAGAGGATCTATATAGGATACAGTTATTGTTTATAAATTTTCATTTTCCTAGTCTGGTGGCACAAATATGGCGTTGAATTCATCATTCTATATACCATATGTCTGAATAAGATGGTGGATTGTACACTATGTCTCTCCTATACCCGTTTTTTACATACAAATAGCTTTTATATGGGCGAAATTTGATTGACAAAGTGAATGGTCACTACGTTATTTTGATGAGGTTAAATAGAGACTAAAATGAGAGTAATGAATTTTAAGACAGCATTTTTATATACTTTGATAATTTCATTAAATCTTGAAAGAACCTACGATATAATTATAATTACTATTTTTGATATAAAAAAAATTGTTTATAAAATATTAAGTTTTTTTTATAGTGGCAGGGCTGGCAGAGACAACTTCCTATCAATATACTCAGTTATCTGCTTTCCACCTGAATGCAACAAAGCACTTGAGCTTATATTATTCTAAGCTTTCTAAGCGTTCCTCTGTATAAATCCACTCTATACACAGGATAAGGACGCTGGCCGCGGCGGGCAGGGCGAAGCATCAACCATTTTAATTATGTTCGGGACACCATTAACAATAAATCTGTTGTTCGTACGCACACACTCACACAGATCGTATGTCTATACAACTATACAACGTATCGAGAATCGAAAAGCGATCGACGGTCGCCACGGTCCGATTTATGGTTAATTATAATTTTGTTTCAGCCATTCCCACTCCCACTCGTAAACTACCGTGTGACCAATTAGCTAATTATTACGAGAGTGCTTATCAAGGAATTGATGACAATTTTATGTTTTTTGTAGAATTATTACTGCTATATTAGGTACTTAGATATAGTACCTAGTAGATTAACTTTTACCTTCCGTCCTCTAGGTAACTGACTACAAATACAGTGATTTACATCGAAATGATTAACTTGACATAATATAGCTTATGATTCAAATTTGTAGTTCCTTAGAGTTATTCTCTTCTATTTCTTAAAGCTTATTTAAAGTATAGGTATTGCAATAAGTACAAGACAATAAAAGACATTTCATCTGTGCATATTTTATATATATATATATATATATATATATATATATATATATATATATATATATATATATATATATATATATATATATATATATATATATATATATATATATATATATATATATATATATATATATATATATATATATATCTTCTTCTTCTTCTTCCTGGCATTAGTCCCGGCTTTTTGCCAGGGTCTGCCTTCCGACTAAGACCAATCGGTCCATATGAGTGGCGAAGTGGTTTTTTGTGGAGCGATTGCCATCTGACCTCCAAACCCATTACTGGGAGAAACCAGGAAAGGAAAGGGAATAAGAGGCAGAAAGACTTGGAATATAGGGGAGGGACACCACTTACATGGATTGGATTGGGTTATGAAAGTGGTGGCTCGAGGTCCCGGGGTCGCGTACCCGTATGCCGGAAACCAAATATCGGACAGATAATTGGCTAGACACCCTCTGAGATGGATATTAATTTATATATATATGATATATACTATATATATATATATATATATATATATATATAGATATATATATATATATATATATATATAAAAGTATTGTGACGTCATAATAATAATATGTTGTATTCTTTTCATAAAAAAAGATTTTTTGTGTCTATCATTATTTTCTTATAGTCCTTGGCAAAAGAATGCCAATAAATCACTTCACGTAAAGTTTACTTAGTTTTTTTATCTTTGTATACTATTGCGATATGTAAGTATAATAAATATGAGCCAACGATTGATGCCAGTGAAGAAACGTATCTCTGGATCGTAGTACTTGACACTACATGTTACACCAATATGTTACAAATGCCGTCTGACGACCGATGTAATTATAGCATACCTACTTGCTGCTTTTAGTCAAAGTAGACTTAAGGTGTATCGATTTATATCCATAGGTATATTGCTACTAGAAGTAGGTACCTATATCAGATTGTACTATAGGATGACACATAACATTGTATATAAATGCTTTGAGTTTAACTAAAAAAATTGTAATAATATCTATGCCCTTTTTTCTGCTTAGTAAGCAGGCTTAATACGTTTTCCAATAACATTTCTATTAAGTTATATGGATTGTTGGGTGATGAAATCTAGATAGCGAGATATGTAAGTGGGGCGACGGGGTCCAACGCCGTGCTTTGTCGTTCAGAGTGGTTAAATAAAAAAAAAATTGATTCCCCCAGATGGTTATCGAACCCAAAACCATCGTGTTTACAGTCAGTCACCGTCCCACTGTACCACGTCGGCCTCGTGAACTTATTACCTTGCACTTTTAATTTTTATTCTAAATAAAAATCATAACAATTATTATTAGGACAGCAATTTATTGTATTTAGTGGACAACATGTAGAGATTGTAATGTCGCCTGACTTACATACAGATAACCCCATCATGTTGATCTAGAAATGTTGGCCTAGGTCCTAGAGACACACTGAAGCACCGACTATAGACACTTTATCAGCAGTTTGTGTTATCAGCTTCTCAGAACTGGACATTTGTGACTTACTTACGTCATTCATTTTTGTTTGTGTCGGCTACAGAACAAACAATTTATGTGTTTTAGTTGAATTTTCGGTAACGATTTTAATTACTTTGTAAAATAGCTTTTTTTTAAACTTTCATAATATTAGAAATATTTATTTTAATCCAGATATTGGTCAGGTACATACATACTTATAATGTTCAAAAGCTTTTCATATCGTATATAAAATACTATTTATATAATAATTGTACAATTCTACAATAAGAGCTTTTATAAACATCATGTTAACCGTGTCATTATCTATGGGCGTATAATAGTACAAAGGACAGATATGCCAGCCCTTACTATCAGAAAACATGGTGGCTCTATAGAAACACAATCCACATCCGAAATATGACAATGAACATGTAATTGGATTACCCGGCACTTAATATCTTCTTTCTAATAATTTTGCTAAAATATTAAAGTTTAAAAGAATTTTGGAGCTTTCAGACTTTTAACTCTAAAGCTTTCGATCTAAAGGTGAATTTTCTATAGCTTTTTGTATATAATTCGGTTACCAGAAGACACGTACGACAAAAAAATATCACCGCTCGAAGAGATGTCATATTAAGAAACATGTCAATCATATTTTTATGACGATACACAATGGGACCCTTGTTCACTTGCGCAGTACATTTTTTTTTCCATATTTCACGCTCAGTTTGAGTAGTCCGGAATTTTGTTGGGCCTTTTTTTGCTAGCTGTATTTCGAAAATTGCATGATTTTTCATGTAAGTACACTAACTAATATTGATGCTTTAACGAGTGCTTCTTCAAATATTAGCGTTTCCTGTTGCCAAATAATTACTTTTTGAAGAGATGTTTTTATCATCTCAGAAATGTTCTTTTGTAGAAAGTATAATTGAAATAAATATTACAATCACATATTTTGTGAAATGTGGTTATCTATAATAGATAAGTTTGCTACATTCTATTAGATTATGTACATAATTGGTTCAATATTTCTTTGAAGTAAAGAATATTTGTATTGTATTATTCAAATGGTTACTTAAATACATAATGTTAATAATACTGTGATTTTGTAAGAACCAGAAAAAAAATAACATGGATTTTACAAGGAAGCCAGAAGAAGGCTCAGTTATAAGTCACTATTTTTTCCACTTAAGTATATTTTTTCTTTAGCTTAATCTTGTATAGCAGAGAGAGCTTGTAGAGTAGGTAAATAGCATCAAAATTCTCAACTTTCCGCCCTAAATGGAGATAATGCATTTTAAGTCAAGTAAGCGGAACTCAACAATGAGCGTATTATCTTAAGAGAGCAAGAATTCCACTAAAAAAGGATTCAATCCACAACGCTATTCTAAGAAGTCATGAATGTCCAAACCCATACCTTTTGATACTAAATTAAAAAAAATTAATCAATATCTAGAACCAAGTCAAGTAAGTATTACAAAACATGTGCTCTTTAAACACATCATTGCCTATAGACTGTATTGCAAGTGAATTACTAAAATGAAACTGACCTCGATGTAACCCTTCACAATAGCGCGTCAAACGCTCATGAGTCGCAGTGCTTTGTCTGGTAATTACGACGGTTTCACAAAATTTGGCACTAAGCAACGACTGGTCTATGAAGATCTTCTTTGTATTCTATTTTACGTATGTACTGTATATTTAATATTTTTTGTAGTATTATTGCTCATAGAGATGTGAATTATAAATTTATTTATTTATTCATAACACCATTTATTTTGTGCGATAATAACCGTATTAGTATAAACCTATGGCACAGTTATTATCACCTATCTCACAAGCGTTGTTTCTAACACCAATATAGTACTAATTGCTGTAAATATATAAAATTAATTTTAGCCAGACAGGCATTCAGTCAAGGAATAAAGTGGAGAACAGATAAAAAGTAATAAAAAAATTTCAAAATCCATACTTTCAAAAAATAATTTTCACATTTAGCTAGAGTTCAAGAAAAGTGGTCGTAGTTCATAATTAGCATTGTCCGACGCATTGCATCGCAAAGTGCCGCTAACATATTGTGCGTTTTGTTTTAGCCGGTGCCTGTAATACTGTAGGTACAAGGGGCCATTGTGAGTGAAATCCGATCGCACGCGACATTACCC
Organism: Dione juno; assembly: GCA_037127375.1. Classification (NCBI taxonomy): domain Eukaryota; kingdom Metazoa; phylum Arthropoda; class Insecta; order Lepidoptera; family Nymphalidae; genus Dione; species Dione juno. The sequence goes on from JAXRJS010000068.1 coordinate 7,637,347, forward strand.
TGTTTTGAGGACAGTGGGCCTAAGTTGATTTACTTTTTATGTTAATTTCAAATTGACTATTCTCAAAAGTGTAAATTAAAAATTTAGGCATATAACATTTGTATTCATTAAGAAAAAAATGTTATTTAAGAATTTAAAAAAAATCAAAGGGAAAAAAGGGGAATAATACATTATATATGTAATACAAGAGAGTAATACATACAAAATAAATATTACAAAACGGATTTTTTTTTAAGTTTAACAGGAGATACTTCTGAATATAAAATATAAATATGAAGATCTCAATGTTCAAAATATATTTAAAACCCAATATATATATATATATATATATATATATATATATATATATATATATATATATATATATATATATATATATATATATATATATATATATATATATATATATATATATATATATATATATATATGTAATATGTTTATTATAATAACGTAGATTAACTTTATTGCTGTCCTCCTATATTTTAATATTCTCTCACCAAAATATACAAATAAATATAAATAATTTAAAATATGTTAGACCTTTATTTAGCATTTTAAAAATAATTACAATAAAAATATTTAAATAATTTAATAAAGACTAGATCAACAGATCCCCGGCATCCTCACTGTGGTACAAGGGGCCGTTGTGCGCGACAACGCCGCTCTGTGAACTAATCACTTTCACGTGCCACTGTCCCTTGCGCTACTCGACCTGCACTTCCTCAGTATCTGATTATAGCAGTGCACTGAATGCATCTTTAAGATCATCTGTGAGTGTATGTATGTACTTTTTTATATGAGATATAATATTTCAATACCGTTATATGGAATTACTTAATTTATTTTTATTAATTTTTAATAAAATTTGTTTTTTTGTTTTAATTTAATTAACTTCTAATATATTTTATTAGTTAGTTATTGTAAAAGTTATTTGTCTTTTTATTTTCCAAATAATTCCTACTATGATGAAACGATATAGATTATTATTGAAAATTTATATATTTGGAACTATAACGATTCAATTAATAAAATTATCTTTCCATATTTGGTTACCATTATGTATTTACATTACTTTAACGTATACATAACGATATTTTTCTTAATCACGAATGTCCATTAAGAATATAATACAAAATAATTCATATTATAAATAAGATTAAAATTATAATAATAATCACCTTCACGTAATTTAAATCATTTTACAGTATAAAGCTTTAAATAAGCTTTTGTACGAAGGACATCAACAGATACTACAATAACGTTCTCAAAAGTTTATCTTGACAGTTGCTTCAATATATGAATCTACTGTCAATATTGAATATTAAATAAGTATACACATACGTTACATTAAAGCCTTAGGTCTTACAAACATGTGGATATACAACTAAATATATGTATAATCAGCATTATCATTTCAAGACGTTTGTAACTTGAAAGGTATGTTTAATAATTTCTAACGATACATCCAAGCGACTGCGTTCGACTGTAATGAGCTAATAGACGAGAGCCCAATAATTCCATACTATAAGCAGTTCCCAGCCATCCTGAGACTCAGGACAAGAAAAATGACCACAGATTACAATATAGAACTACCTTTTATAAAAAAGTTTTGGTGGGGTATGAATTATTTTTGTTTCCCGTTCTTTTAAGAAGACAAAGCTCAGCGTTACATATCCGGTGATACTATCCTCTGCCAACCCGGACATATATATTCAGGATACAATGAATCCAGTATATGTTTTTAAAAATAAATTAATTTATTATTTGTATAAATATTTTTTGTACTTCTACCTTCTATTAATTTATTATTTGTATAAATACTATTGTTAGTTTATCCACAAACAATGTATTTTTTACAAAAAATGAAGTTTCCTAAGGTATGGGCAAATTTAGCAATGAGCATTCCGAACTCATGATAATTGTCATAGCAAATAGTGACTAATACTGGTAGCTCTATTCGGGTGGGTTACGGTGGGTTAAGAGCGTCTTGGGATTATATTGACGAAAGTTCACTTTCTACTTTATAATGTAATAAATGTACATAATAATATTAATGCGAATATATTAATAAATTGCGTTTTAAAATTAATAGATTTATTTTAAATATTATTAATTTATAATCTTTAATAATTAATAATCTTTGTACACCAAGCCGCGATATAGTAGGAACGTTAATGCGGGTAGTCAAAGAGAGCACGCAAGAGAGGTAGGCCGGTCACGACGCGACGCGACGTGCGCTATGTAAAGTAAATGTACGTAGTAAAAAAAAATAAATCACCATTTTTTACGGCATCGTAATAAGGCGGAATGGTCTGGTGACAAGACACTCCGTTTTCTACTTTTCCGTTTAGATTTGATACATTGTGTGCGGAAATAACTTACTATATACTTAATTACAAGTCAATTTGAAAAAGCTTACTAAACTGGAGAAATTAAAATATACTTTTTAAATTATTAATTCTGCAGAATGAGAATTGATCCCTTTAATCTTATTTAAAGTCAGAGAGAGGTCCTATTGTGACTAATTTTATATATATTATTCTTTACAACTGGTATGGGACCAATAACCATCAGATTTACAGTCAGACGCTGGTCCATCGTGCTGTGATGGTTACATTCATCTACGAGGTATCTATCGGGGCAATTTGGTTTTCATATTAAGTTTTTTTATATACAAATGTACCGAATATATTTTACGCCATCGTGGTGCAGTGGGACAGCGTGTGACTGTACACGTGATGACTGAGTGTTCATTAATTATATCTCAATTATATCTATTACCCCGCTTTGTTTATAGCAAAGTGCTGGATTGAGTTTCGCTACTCAATACGCGATATATGGAATTTTGGTAGAAACTGTTCCGGTGACTTGTTACTAGGCCCACTGATATGTATATGTAAGAGGCATCAAATGGTATGTGGTATAAGCGTGTGAAGGAGAAGGCGAGATAGTACGGAATATTGTAAATTTACAAGATTTTTTTTCATATATATAAATATTTGAGTTACACAACTTCTATAGATTAATAAATATAGAGCTAGAGCACTTGGACCATTTAAATATCTTTTTATCTACAACTGGAAGTCATAGTTTGACTTCTAGAATAATTTCAATATTTTTAAGATATTATAAGTAACACTTAACCTTATAAAAGATAAAACAGGTTTTTGAATTTCTTATCAGTTAATTTGGTTTTTAAACGAGATTTACTAAAAGGTTTATTATAATTAAATTAATATTAGTAAACACATCACTTGGGTATCATATAATATAATATATTATGTATACATATTTATATAAAAATAGTGATGTCCAACGTCAGCATCACTTACCTAGGCCGTTGCTCCACAGCTCATCAAGCTGACCATCCAGCGGCACAGAGTTCTACATCGAGGTTACATTACAAGTCAGTACTAGACGTCAGGTGGCGGGGCCGGGCCGGTCACGATTCTTTGACCGATGTCTGCTTAAAACGCTAGTTCTATTACTATTAAAGTTAATCGAAATTGAATTTTAGCTCCTTTTAATAAATGCCATATTCATATGCAACTAATTATAGAAATTACTCTCACTGTTACATTAAATAGCCAAAGGAATTGAAAATCTATTTCTTAGTCTCTAGAGTAGATATTTGTATGGTTAATTAGGGAATTGGAAGACAACACGTTAGTTAATGCTCTGTCTATGATCGTAATAAGTAGATGGTGTGTTGAAAAATTATCGGTGCGATCGGAGGTGCCTCTTGGACGCGTAATTTTTTTGCCTATTTATAATAGGTTTAAAATTGTAGATGTAAAATTCTAGATATGACATTTTTAATAAATAATATACAAGAATTTACACACTTACAGTTTTTCTGCCATGCTCTCTTTGTACAGTTGTGTTGTATCACACTAAATGTTTTAGTCATTGCTTCAATTCTCATTATTTATTATGTTTATTTCTGGGATATGTTTAGAAAAAATTGTAACTTGTCCTTCAGCAGGTTATTTATGTAGATAAATGCAGAACTGGGCTGATTTTACTCTAGAGTGTGACTAACAAATTGTATTTATTTATAGCAAAATATAGGTAACTGCGCTATGGCTCTTTGGCCTCTTGTCCTTTTTCATTTAAATATAATAATTCTTTCCATTATCTTATATATCATTGTAAAACTCGATATAGTGACCCGCTGAGAAGTAATAAGAGTATACAGCGAACGAGTCCACATCAAAATGTCATCAATGTTTTTGGTAAATTGTAACGCGTAGATTATTATTAGTCTGATATATTAATAGAATAAATTATCTAGAATATTTAATCTATATTTAATCTACTAAAATATCTAATAATATTTTTAGAATATATATATATATATATATATATATATATATATATATATATATATATATATATATATATATATATATATATATATATATATATATATATATATATATATATATATATATATATATATATATATATATATTCTAAAAAATGTATACTATATAGTAATATATAGTATTCTTTATTGCAATAAAAAATATGTTGAAGTACAAACATAAAAAATATAGTTACAAAAGGTGGACTTATCTCTAGAAGAGATTTCTTCCAGCCAAACTGTGAAACCAGTAAGTAGCGAGATGACAGAAAAAATGCAATATAAAGATAAAAATTTTCATAATTACATAAAAATAAAAGTAACTTAAATAAAAATTCCAATATATAAAGCATAGAAGATATATATACATACATATAAGTAAATAGACATAAACTTATACAAATACATATAAATACATACTACTAAATATATAAAATATCAACACAAAAAAAAATATAATATAAATAAACCATAGTTAAATTAATTAATATTAGTATTAATAAAAAAAACCTTTTTACTAAATGTCTTTCATTTCAGTACATTATTTTGACGTCCTATCATTTTCTTAGAAATCTCATATGTTATACAGAAAGTGCATAGAAGCAAAATGTTTAATTAAATGTAGCTTTCACTGCATCAACTTGATAAGCTTATTTCATGTCACGGATAATATTTATAGCATTTTTTAATACATTTTTTTTATATTTATTAATTTATATGAACACTTTATCTTTCTAGAACCTAGATATATTATATTTTGGCACATATTAATTTTTATTTAGTTATTTTTCAGTTGACTTTTGTATTTATTTATCTCTGATTTCTGACGTTTCCACGACTTCAATTGTTTTCGAATACTGATTCTGCTATGAATCTATATACTTATTAATAAATAAAATTGCAGTGTCTGTTTGTAATATTAAAATAACCAATTTTTACTACATGCATATGTATATTAACACTACATATCCAAAATAACATTTTTACAATTTTTGTCTGTCTTTCTCTTTGTACCGGCTATTCTCTTAAATGGCTGGGCCAATTTTTAACGGGACTTTCACTGACAGGTAGCTAATGTAATAAGGAGTAACTTGGGCTACTTTCATTTTAGAATATATTCAATAATACATATACAAACGAATGCAATTCAAATTAGTTTTTCAATTTCAAATATAAAAGTAAACAATTTTTTTTTCAAATTAAATATTATATAAAATGAAATTAATTATCTGTAATTCTCCGCTCTAGTACGCCAAATTACGGTATTGAATTCCATCAGTTAACATGCAATATTTCAAATTCAGATGGAAAGCTTACTACAGAGTGTCTTATAACTTTTACTTAATAATAATAACCTAATCATTTTATTCCGATATAGCAGATATATAGAATAAAAGGCTTAAGCTAAAAATGCATATATGTAAATACCTTCTTGATACATAAAATAAATTAAGAAAGTTTTCAATTAAGCTCTTTCAAGTTTTCATGTCCATTTATAATATTAGAAGTGAAACGATAGATTCAACTTAAATAAATAGAGATTCTCTATTACGACAAGTGATAAATGATGATATGTTTAATTCTTTATTTGTTCATTGAATTGTGTAATACGTTGATACTATTGATAAGTTATAAAGGCTGTAAAGTAGAATTAAAAATGACTAGGTTTTCGCTCTCAGTTATGTCTGGATATTTTTTGATTTTGATCGCTAGGTCTGTAAGTCACTTTATAGTTTTATATAGAGAATATATAAAATTTATTATGTGCTTTACCTTGAACTGTAAGCCAGATCATCGAGCCTTTGTGGTTTAGATTACTGGGTTATACTTTTCATCCATATAGACATTACGTACCGGATAGAAAAACACACAGCCATGCTATTTGAACATAAGACATTAGAAAAAAAATTACAATATAAATAACTATAGATAAATTATTATAAAAATACCTTTATTACATATATGCAATTAGATAGTTTTTTTTAAATAAGTATATAGTAAATACTATCAATTCATATATTATAAAAACATCACTAATAATCCATATGTATCAGGCACGTATAGCTTGAAGTATAGATATTAAAATTACCTACAAATTGTTTATGACGTCACGTCTTCTTTAACCAACTCTCGTAGTAATCAAACTATGTTTGTCGTTCCAACAAATCACAGGTTCGAGCCAATCTTCATGTAATTTTCTTGTTCAAACTCACATTTGAAATGTCCAGCAAACGAATTGGTAATGCGATAACAAGTTACACTGTACATATTTAAAATACATAATCAAATTCGGACTTTATGAATAAGAACATATAGACCATTTTGTTGTAAATGGTTTGTATTGTTATATGTACTTGTGGTGTTTGTTGGTTGGTCACGTATTTCTCGCCTTGTCGAACTATTAGATTGGGACGTTTTCTCAAATGACCTTTGATTGATGGTTGGTGTCGACTCCGGGTGAATAAGGTTTTAATGCCATCTAGTGCGGCGTATGTATGTTTATATATCATCAAATATTCTCGTATGTTGGTACGTTTTATTTTATTAGAGACATAAATTTACATATAGATCATTAGTCATTATACCAAATAAATATAGTTTTATCAAAGTAACATATATAATTTTTATTTATGAGATATTCACAGTTGATCAACAGATTCTTTATATATATATATATATATGATTTAATAATATTTATATTGTTAGTGTCATTAGCTGAAATAGGTTTTTTATTTTTATTTAACTATTGAGCAATTAATTTTATTAAATCCAGGGGTGAAAATGATTAGAAGCCTTCTTGCAGGGGCCAAGGGTTTGTATGACAGCTAAAAGGTGGTCGTTTCACTCTTGACAGAGCTGAGTGATCATGTTGGCGTCCATGTTTGTATTAGAGGTGAACACAGCTTTCTTCACGATTTGTCTCCTCTCATCTCTCCCTATATTCTGACTGTCTGGTACAGTCAATCCCGCCTATAAGTGACCTGCAGCGTAATCTGGTTCCCTATATTTTCTTTTGTACGAGTAGCTATTTAAGAATTACAAGTTACCAGATTTCAGATTTTTGTTTATATGTACTGTGGTTGTCAGTTATTATCAATTTGGTTTTAGGTCAAAGAAGAACAATTTATAAAACTTAAATTTGTGGGAAAATGCACTAGTTTTGTATGATATGCTACATATATACAATAGATTTTCTGCAATATATTTATAAATTTACACGCAATCTTGAGAAAAGTGGCACGTTCAGACGGGCAGACGGGCAGCCAAACAGACAGGTAGACAAACAGACTGACAAAGTTATCAACAAATTGACACTTTTGAGATACGGAACTCTAAAAATGTTAATATTAAGAAAGCGTTCACGTCTGAAGTCTGCCAACTAAAAACACAAAATATCAATATTTCCATGATGAATAAAAATGAAATACAAATAACATCACAATACTAGACATTAAATTATTCAAATCAAATTCAAGTATATCCAAATCCACGTCACACTTGTCTGTAAGACAAGGAGAGCTGTGGGTTTTGTCTGTCAAAAATAGTAAAATTTGGTCTCAGCACGATATATTCAAATTTTACTATGTGTCATTCGCTATCAAGTGACGGCTGACATCTTCATGACCGCTTCACCTAGGACCAAAGTATCATAAATATCTGAGACAATTCATTTGATATTATACCTTATTCCTTACAAATAGAATAGGTTTCACATTGTTATTTAATACGCGCGATAGCACAAAGGAATGGCTATCCGTCTTACGTTTTATAAAGACCGCTAGCCTGCCAACTTAAAATTTCCGTTAAGTTGAACCTTATGTGTAAGTTTTAAAAGCTAATTTTAGATAACTTAAAAGCTCAAACTTTGTATATCGGGAGGTCCAAAGGTTTTCATAGTGACGGCGTCAGAACGTTCGCAGGCGGTCAAGTGTGGTGACTCCCTGTTAGTGTGTTTGTGCGTCTGTGACAAGATAATATTGCTTTAACTATCGTTGATAGATGAAGTTTAACTTTCTAAGCGTATCATATAAAATAACTTGATGACTTATCTAAGCATAAATGTAGAGTTATGCCCCTTTTGTTTAGTATAACTTGATTTTTAGTTACGCCTGTTTGGCTTACGTCAGTTGTTGTATCTCTTTTTTTACATTGTTTCATAAATATATAATAATATTAATTTAATAATTGAAATAAGTAGTTTTTTATCAATACCTTTAGATGATTATAAAAGTTTTATTTTGTTAATAAATTTGAGGTCATCGTGGCACAGTGATACAGCATCTGACCGTAAGTGCAATGGTTGTGGATAGTTTTTTTCCTCGGAGAATTGAATTATACTCTTTTCTAAGGAACTTTCATAAGGAAAGACGCTGTTTGAAATCGGCCATTTAACATACATTATTTGGAATATAGGCGGAAAACGGAGAGTGTAATATCTTAATACAAAATTTTCTCTGCCTATCCTGGCATATCTATGCAGCATGGAGCTGAAAGATTTTTTTTTTACCATAGTTTCTTTTTTCACATTGAATTAGACTACGTAATATTTTATTTATGTAACAGGTCCAAAATGCATAAATTATAGAGATAAGATTGTGATTTCATAAGTTCATATACCTACCTAAATGTAAACAAAACCTAGGTTCTAGATACTACAATATTGTGTTGAATAAACCTTACACGTGTGTATTATTTTATATAATATATTTTAATATATGGGGATTTAACCCACAACTATAGCTTCACTATAAAAGACCGTACCATTACGCTGCGACAGCCTCACTTACTGTAACGAAATTTATATTATTTAGTTTGTTTGCTTTCTATCACACTTATATGGTATGAGCCATTTCACTTACTACATGATCACACGTAGCCTCAAATGGCGCTGTTACCTAACATTTGACATTTACTCAAATTGCCGGTTCGAATCCACGCCAATGTTTTTCTCACACGATCTGAGGCAAATAACTGGGTGATGGTATAGCCATATTGTTACCAATTGTGGTATAACGTGTGGTACAAACTGGGAAGATATGTATGTAATTTCTTTAAATATTCAGGTATACATATAAGTTATCATAGGTTTGGGAAGATAGAAGAGATATTCAGTCAGTATTAATATTTTTAAAAGCTCAAGTTCCATTAATATAACAAATTGATTCTTTAATTAAAATTCTTCATAATTACTAAAAGTATAGCGCAATTTACATAATAACGACGTTTGTGCTAAAGTTTTATATGTCAATTTCCCCCGTGGCTTATTGTTGGGAGCTTTATAAAGCGCCTCCTTTGTAACATTCCTGTGGAGATTGGCTCATAGCGAGCGTAATCGCGGGATTGTTTCACGATTCAGATTTCTAGTGTGCAGTAGTATATCATTCAGCAAATTGACCATCATTGACGCCTCGTTGTTTTGGAAAAAGTACCTAAGAAAGGTCAGAACTAGAAAAATAATCAAATTTAGTATAAGATATACCTACTATAATTCCATCTTGGCGAAGTCAGCTTTTAAATCTATGCCTAAATAAATATTGTAATGCTGTAGAATTTATATACAAGTTTATGTCGAGTATATACCTACCTATGTATATATAAAGAGTTCATGTCAGATATAATTATTTCATTGAGCTGTAACCCACTATAACTGGGGTCACAGTCACGTTTGGAAATGAAAATGTGTTATTTATCGATATATTTATTTGGTTTATATATATTTAAGTACAGTACAGTTTTAAAAAACAGACTTATACACATGTTTGTTACGATAAGCACCACAAGCATACATTTTTTGTGAAAAAAAAATTTGAAAATAAATAGAAACGTGATAGTAACAATTATCCTTACAGAAAAAAAATTGAATTTTCCAAATATAAATAAAGAAAAAAAAATACAAAGTTATGCACAGTTGTCCCTTATATTTGATTATGCGAGTAAAATTGGAGGTAAAAAGCTAATTTATGATATTTTTGTGCAATGTCGTATATAATGGTCGTCGTCGATAAACAAATGGAATTTATCTAAAAAGGAAATTAGGAAAAAAGGAAAAGGGATTTGAACCCGCGCCTCTTGGAAACCGTCAACGCGCTCTGATATTCAATATGAAATCAATTCCCGCTGTTCAAATTTTTACATGTTTTCTTTAAGTATTTTTACCATTAACTTAGGTTTGCCTAAGCATTTGAAATAAACATGAATGCATGGAATGTGTATATACCATGATTTTTTAATTAAACTATCTGTCCTTTTACAGTAGCGTTGCATTGGTTTTGCACAATTGCCTCTATGAAAAATATTAAAGGATTCCCAAACTTTTGATATCTATTGTTTTGATATTTTGTAGTTATAGTAAATATATGTAGGTACTTGATTTTGCAAAAAAAAAAAAAACTACAATTAAAAAGTGTAATATATACAAATCATTATACATTCCGTTTTCAATAGGCAACATGTTTTATTTCCATACTAAATTTTTTACATTCTTCATTATAAATACGAAAATAATCACTAACAACAATGAAACGCTCATTCGGTAATACAACAGTTATTTTTAAGTATAACGATACAGTACTATTCATATAGAAGGAATTCTATGTACCTATATAAATGTTACAGTATTTGAAGTTTGACTAGCAGTGTTAATATTGTCTCATCACAATTCGTTCAGAAAATACAGGATCACATGAATGAAAGTCAATGAAAAACGTGAGTACACTCACGCAGATATGTGCTATATTATTTTGATGTAATTGAATACAATTTTATTTAATAATATATGTCAGCTTAAACGATCATTACAATTAGGTACTTGTTAAAATTGTTATACATTTAAATAAAAAATAATTAGATTAATATTATTTTACACTCCATTTACCATTTTCTTCGAATTTGAGCGCATTTCGTCTTAGTAGAGCGAGAAAAATTAAAATAATTATTTTCTCCGAGTGAGAATCGGACCTGCATCCACGATATTTACAGCTAGAGACTATCGCATGTCACATGCCACGACGGCCATATTTCAGTTTTATTTATAACGAACTAAGATGTTTCTAAACAGATTTTTTCATCTGAACCTTTGCTCAAAAAATCAGTCATCAAGAGCTATATTATAATTGATATATAAATATAAATATAAATAATAGTCTGTTCTTTACTACAATTTCTGTATATCACATATTATATCTATGACATTCGTAAAATAAAAAAATATATTATTCATATTGAAGAAACTTTTCTCTGCACTGGTACATCCAAGCATCGTGCCAGCAGTAATGACACTGTACTACGTGCACTGTACACGGTACGACACAGACGTGCGCAAACAGCCTCCGCCACTTTTCTACGCGAATTCACTTAATGACATCGATGATTCGACCATACGTGAGCAAATCAGCAGAAATCATTACGTGGGACGCTACTGGATTTTAAATTGGCTCTAAATTGACGCATTTTCAAAGCTCAGTGCAATATTCAACAGAGCTTAAGCATTTTCTCAAGCTTATAGCTGTAGCTGGTGCTTTTTTTTGTAAATTGCAACAGCAAGGATGTAGGAGTAACCCGATATAATAATAAAATAAAAGTAAAATAACAATACCATATTCCTTACTACTTTCATTCCGTATATGCCGAGGTCTTTTGGAGATGTGGTGGAAAAAATAACCTGGTCAATTTTATATAATATATCTAAACAATAAGCACGACAACTATAGAATAATAGAAAAATATTCATTTTTGGGAATAGCATATATTGTCACTGTTATTTAAGTTATAGATATATCAATAAACTCGTAAATAAAAATATACTCTTAAAATAGATGTACTAAAGTTGAGCTTAACGCTATAGAGTATTCTCTTCCAGCCAACCTTGTCCTGTGGAAGAATATGTCTTACAGAGTGCAGAAGATGTATGGTATATACTGATATACAAAAGTAATAAAATTATATTTATCAAAAAGTAATACACTTGATTTAGGCAGTCATGAAATAACAGCAGGCAAGCTAACAAAATTACTTACACAATATTTTGAATATTATAAATATACAAATTATCTATAGCATTAGCGTTGATTCTATGAACATACATACGTACATATAAATACCAACATAATATAGTTAGGTATTTCCAAGCCAGCGATTCATCTGTGCATCTAATACGATAGTTACTCAATTCACATAATAATGACAAAGTCTGTCTGTGTACGTGAATCAATCAATAGGACGTGGACAAATAGACGTCGTTGCAATGGTACAGTCCTGACAAATCACTGTCTGTCTGTCCGCAATACACTGCGCGGTACCGTGGATTATGTATGCAGGATTTGAATCTGTATAGGTATGCATGTTTAATAATAAAAATGTTGATAGCAAATATTTTACATTCACGTTTTAATCGAAGCCATTGTGGCTCAGTTGGAACTTTTTTAATTGAATAGAGCAGGTTTGTACTATCGTGACAACGTAAGTAATTTCACCGATCTGGTAAATAAAGCGGAGTGTTGATTCCACTAATCACCGTGCAATCTCGGAAATGGAGTGTCATAGCACTAGGTTCTCTCTGTTTTCCCTAGTTTAGTCTTGCAAAACAAGTTATATCTTGTAACTACAAAGCTGAAGTGCATATTACTGTCTCTTATACATATGAAAATATGAAGTAGAAAATAGAAACACGTAATATATTTATAGAGGGGTATAAATATATTAGATAAATCGTACTTACCGCGACATGCTCAAAACGCATTCAGGCGTCACCAATTTCGTGTGCACCGGCGCGTGTACCACCCCTAATGCAATTGCACAGACGTCCTCAATATGCATAGCCCAAATATTTGCTAACTGATTAAAAGTCAAAGCTGTCGTGCCTGAGGCCACCGCACGGAAACAACTCTGATCTGAATAATATTAGCCAAGCCGATTTTCTAAGTGAAAGATCATAGGATGTAGGTAGGTACTTGTAAATCACAGTAATAAGGGGATGCGACATTGTTGCCTATTTGTTTTGTCTGTTATTTGAATTCCTTAGTTAGTTGTTTATAGCTGGTTGGACTCGGTTACTGTTTAAATTTAAGTTGTATAGAATTTCAGTATTCATTTTAAGTATATCTATACCTATCTACTTATATTCATAACGGTTGTGGTGCAGGCGGGATTTCTCTCATTCGTGAGTCTAATTAAGCGTTGACTTTGTTTTCTAATGAGACTGTATCCTCTCGGATTATCTTTGAAAAAAAGTCAATGTCCCTTATATAAGTAAGTTTTTAAAAGTTTTTAAATGAAATGGACGAATCTCACGCGCTTAATAAGGTATTATATTTATAAAGATAACTATTTGTAAAATCTGGAGTTAAAAAAAAATTGTTTCAGCTTTCATGTAAAGTCGATTTCCACATTCTAACATTCAATAATACCTACATATCTATCTATATAATAATATCATATACAACAATATCTATACAATAATAAAACAGTACAAAAATTGAGTTTGTACATTGAAAATTTTTTATAAATTATTCAGTACAATGTAAAAACAGAATATTACAACAGAATATCTATATGATTTTTAAATCTATCTAATATAGATACTTCAGGGAATTTATCTATTATAGATACTTCAGGCTCAATTATAAGAACGTGTAAGCACTTCCCGTTGACATATAAAAATCAAGGATCTGGAACACCTGATGTAGAATCACAACAGAACATCTTAACTATAAGAAACCAAAAAATAGCTCTTTAATAAAACTTTTTGAGCGTGATGCGTAGTTTTCGTTGAAATATGAAAATCGAAAATCGAAGACCTGGAACATCACATGAAGAGCTATTATGTCCAGCTTATCTACATGAAATATAAAAATGGCGCCTTAACAAAAGTCATGGACATTTCCTATTGACATTTTGATATATACCTAATATCAAGCATCTGGAACAGCTGATGTAGAACCAAAATAGGTAAGCCAAACTAAAAATAACGAAAGGATCTTTAGTAACTATTATTGAGCGTAATGGGCATTTTTGTTGTCATGGAAACATCTGACATGTGGAATACAGTCTCATGAATCTCAATGAAAAACGGTAGCAATCCGTAGGGTGGCAAGGTACATAAAATTTACGCCGTCGAAGTTGCGGATGTCCATAATAGTTAAACTAGTCCTCCTGTATATGGATACGAACCAACGACCATTTCATCAAGAACATTTTATTTCAATATTTGTTTGAAGTAAATTTTTGACACAAATTATTGAATGTATACAAAAATACTTAAAGAAAACATAAAAATTTGAACTAAACGGGAGTCGAATCCTTGCCTCATGGAACCATCCAAGCGCTCTGACCACTAAGCCATGCGTTCTTCCTCACGCTGTGTCGAAATTTTTATATGCCTGTTACAACATATTACGTTGTCACGAGTTGTTATCTCTGTAGGGAGATTTTTACAAATTTCCGCTACCCAAAGATTATTGCAAAGAACAAGCATTTGGCAAGAGAGAATGCTATTTTTATTAAATCTTTTGATGATTTATTAATTTTTATATATTTTCTTTAAATATTTTTTCTATCCTCAATGTGAATTAACACTTTAAATTCACAAAAACATTGAATGCAATTATAATAAAGTATAGGTAATTATAAAAAAAAAACATTATCCTATCATGTTACAGAAGCGGCGCGGCTTAAAGTCTTAACACTGTCGTTTTAAGAAATTAATCCATAAGCCTCTTATATACACCTTGTATGAAGAAAGTACTTACAAAATATGCCTTATCCAATACTAGCAACCCCTTAGCGGCTTCACCAGCCTGACTTATTTTGCGTTCAGGTACTTTTTACTTTTTCCTTTAGAATCGATTTGTTTATAAAAACGAATGAAAAATGTATATAAATAAATGAAAATGATCAATTTAGTATATGGTTTATTTTATATGAGTGGAAGGTAAATGTAGGTTTTTCCGTGTCTTGCCTATTCCGTTCAGCCACAGGATAAACAGTAGCGTATATGCTGCTACACAACTAGAACTAAAATTAGTTCCACCCTACTAAAGATTAGCCAGGACCCAAATGGAAAGACAGACAAACAGATAAAAATTTAAATAATGTATTTTTATATTGTAGTAACGTTAGTAAATAACTAAATATGTGTAATTTAAAAAACAGTTAATTTTATAATGGGATATCACAACCGCACACAACAGACACTTTTAATTTATTTATATGTAAACAAAAGATACCGGATATAATGGACTATAAAGAGTCTTTAGCTATATTTAATTTATAGTTTTGCTTTTATAGTTATTTTATAATATATTTAATTGTCATTTATTTGTTCAAATATCATTAATTTTACACAAAGCATTCTTCTGGTAATTTATTTAAGAGGTTAGAAAAATGCATGGAGCGGAATAAATATAATTTTGGAAAAATGATGTCACATTTGTTTTATATTTTTGAATGTTCAAAAACTCTAGGTCACCATAATCGCAATAGGTTATAAGTTTTAGTTATAAGTTTTTTTTTTCATTTTCTTTTTCTTTAAAAACTAGGGCTCCATCTGTACTATAAAAAGAAAAGACAATCTCTTTAAAATTGATATATTCACTCAATGACAGTACCGCCATACAAACTTTCATGGCGTGCCCATAAAACCATCGGTAGCCGATTTAAAGATCAAAGTGACGGGAACAATCGTAAAGCTACATGATACATCCCGAATCGATGTTAAATCTTTTAGTAAAATCTTAATTTCCTCACAAAAATCCGTACCGAATGGCAACAATCTAAACAGTATGTAATTCCCATAAACATAATGGTTTATTATTTGATCGAGTTTGTTTTGACGTTTGAGGCGATAATGGCGCTATTACGCATACATTTACATTTCTATCATTATTTTATCTGTAATTTTATTTCACTGGTGACAGTTGAAACTAGTACAATAATTATAATATTGGTCGAAGTTCCCTTCTTGTTTGTCTCGATGTAAAATAAAAATTAATAAAGCTTTTCAAAGGGCAACAATTTAATATTTTTTGCATTTGCAACAGTATAATTCGTTTTTAAGTTATTCTTCACATTGCTATACATTATTATTTAATAAGAATAATTCACACAATACAAATTTTTAACTGGCCCTGATTTCATAATGACAGGTGCATAATAATCTGCCAGTGACTCGTATAATAGAGAGAACATAAATGCATATTGCTTGAAAAATAGTCATCAGTCCTCTGTAAACTGTCATATGTAAACCACAGTCACAGATTTATCGACAGATAATATAAAAAGCCCAATCAATTATTTTTCGAAAATATTATTTCATTATATTCTTTACTGTGAAATTATTTTTAGAAAACAATGATAATAAAAGACATAAATTTTATTACATTTACATATATAATTGTTTAAGTACTTCAATCCTTATGAACAATACATATTTGATCGCAATATCATTAGATCATTCCGTTAATTCGAATTCAATGCATTTGAAAGTTATCTATAATGACAAATTTCATATGAATAAAGTTACAAAATACATAAAAAAAAAATTTGCATTAAACCAAAGAAAGAATAACTACAGTGTTCTACCAATTGACTAAAACGACAACAACTGAATAATAAAAGGGCTAACAAATAAAAGGTGAATAAAACTGAGCAACCCAATCGTGTTCAAGTGAAACAATGAACCAATTACTATGTCCTCCAGCGCTCCCGTAATCCCGGGTACGCTATAGGGAAACAATAAAAAAGCACAATCCCCCGGGATTGATACTAAAAGATTTTGAGGGGAGAAGAATTAAACGTGATACTTTGTTCTTTTAAACGGCTTGCTTTGTTAATGCGATGAAAGCGACCTTTCGCCAGTTTTTCAATTTAGGCCTTATGTTTTTTGTTGGATGTTACAGGACGTAGATATTTCTTAATGATGTATGTAGGTTATTTATGCATTTTCTGTACGTAATAATATTATATTATACTACAAATTCACTTCTAATTTTACCAAATGAAATAAATAATATCGCTGGTGTCATTATTTTTAGTGAAATAAACGTAAAAAGTACTATAATTACACTTCACATAACATAAATCTAAAGTACATGATGTTTTTCAAGCTTTATTTTTTTAAATAATATCGAGTTATACAAAAGACTTTTTTTAGCTTCATTTTGTATCCCGTATATAGCATAGTAGGCAGAAGGAACATAATGACAAATCACTCCGTCCTGGACTTCCCGCCATGTATAAACATAAAACACAAATTAAAAGCAGCAAGATTAATAAATCCAATTATATTTTATAAATCAGTACTTAATTCGTACAAATTAAAAATAACATTTAACAAGACACTTGACGTATTAAGAAGACAGTCTCAAGAGAATACGTTTTATCAAAAAAAAAAAATAAAAATAGGGGAGATGGTATTACGCTTCCGGCGTCTCAATGTGACAGATTAGCGAGTAATTTCCTCTAAATGGATATCTCAGGAGCTTTTTTTTTCCTTTTTCCTCGTGAAATATGGAAGTCATCGCTTGTTTATGAGATAAGGTCGAGGGGCGAAATGTTTGACATAAATTATATCAGAACTTTTCTATTTAAGTAAGTTTAAAACACATTTTCTGGTCAAAAAGAAGTTATTCTTTTTATGATACCATTAGCATAGGGACGAATGCATTAAAATTGCAATTAATAACAAAATGTATATATGTAATATACTCAAAAAAAAAACATCTTTAGCCTTTTAAAATTTCTATCTAAATACTTAATTTTTTGTATACCTATGATTTTTTTACAGACGCTACTTTAGTACTATAATAGGTATATATAAAGGTTATACTTAACTATAGAATATGTGACCTACTTTATTATGGGAAAAGCTAAAATAATCCGAGAGTCATTAAAGCGTTTATTTGTTTCCTGTAATATTTTCCAATATCAGTAGGTAGTAAAAATGACCCGAGCTCGTTTTGTTTTTGTAAAATGACTGAATAATTACAACGTAGTGTAACGTGGATTTACAAAAAAAATTGTTTGTATTGTATAGCGTATTGTAATTATTAACATTTTCCACATTTTGCCTCTATTTTTTTTTTGCGTATCTACCAGTACCAGTTTTAGTTGAAGTTTTTTTTTATTGAGAGTTAGGTTCAATTCTAGATTTAAGCCCATGTATTTTAGAGAGTGCTTAAGTTTTAGAATGCAAAAATATCAACAATATCGAAAAATAACAATTGTGAATGTTAAATATTTAGAAAGCGTATACATTTTTTATCTTGTAACGTAGCGGGACTCGAACCCGCACCTAAGTGCTCTCAAAGCGTTTTTTTGAAAAAAGTTTGTTTTGTCTTATTATTTATTAGATAAGAATTTTTAATATTTAAATTGTAAGCTTTCCTTCTAGTGATTTAAATCAACGACCAATTATGTTCATAATAAAATCAAATAGATACATGTTTTCCTCGTTTATAATATTCTTGTGGGCCGTCGTGGCGCAGAGGCACGGCGCCTGCCTGTAAACGTGACGGTTTGTGGGTTTGATTCCCACTCGGGGAAAATAAATTATTTTAATTTTCTTCGCTATGGCAACAGGGCGAAGCGCGGCGTTGAGTTCCGCCACATAACACGCAATGCCTCGAATGGCGGCAAGTGGGGAACGGAGTATCTTAACACTAGGCTCCTTCAACCTACGATTCCCTCAACCCTGCTCTGTGCGGGATACAGCGTGAAGCTAAATATAATATATAACATAATCTTCTTAGTGATGGACAATGCAAAACATCATTTTCTTGTTTTTTTTTAATAATTGAATGTGCAAAATGCAATGACAAATAATGGACAATCCAAGTAACATAAGGGTTACTTCAATTGAATTACAAAACTCAGGATGCATTGGCCTCTCTGACAACTAGAGCGCGACAACCGTACTCATCGTTACCGAGACGCCCAATGTTACTTGAACTTCGTATTTAATATATGTATATTTTTTCTCAGATTCACGTTATTTAACGTAGACACGTAGGCAGGGATACTTCAGTGTTTTGACACTCTGTTCTTCACTTACTTTTAGGGAGATTATGTGGTTACAGTTTGCTTTATGTCTCACCATATTGGGACTCTGGAGTAATATAGAGAAACAATTCCTCGAATGGGAATCAAACCCACAACCATGGTGTATTCATTTAAACACTCTTTATATATACGATATCGATATATATCGATGCGTTAATAAACTTAGTCAATTTGTTCAGTGGTCACTATGACAATCAAAGGGTTTTGACCCTTAAGTTTTTTTTTTAAGTAAGCATATTTTTACCAAATCAGGGTTACCACTATATGCCATTATACGTAAAGGAGGGACTTTAATAAACTGGCAGCGTGTTGCGTAAATTATTTAACAAGTGAACGTAGTATTTTATTGCCATGTTGGATACAGAGTACAAATTAATGTACCTACAGTGTAAATCCTTTAGCAATATTGTTAATGCGAAATTGTGTTAAGCCAATTTCGTTCTTATTTATGTACAGCTTAAGGTGATTACTGAATGTTGTATTTTTTGTTTAAAATTATGTTGGCTAGTGTATTTATATTTAATTAATAAATGAGATGTTTAAATGTCGTTTTGGATGATGCAAGAAATAAATTGAAGTTGATATGATTCATTTTCTTTTTTTTATAAGTTTTACTAAAATTTAAATACTAATATTTTTATATATGTATAATTATTACACATATTATGTCATAAAAAAAATGGAAAAAAACTACGTAGGTCAAAATACATTATTATTATAGACTTTATGTTTTTTTTAATTAATATACGAAATAATTGTTAAACTGTTCCACTATCCAAGCTTTCTTGAATAGCTAATTCTTTTTATTTTTGGCACAATAAATTATAAGGACATTTTCTGCATATCATTCTATGGATTTCAAAATACTTGTAATTTCAGCTCCATACCTTATACCGCCTACCTTATACCAGAATTTGAGATCCGAGTATTAAGAGTTAAGTCTAACTATATTCATTAATTTTATTTCATACTTTGTATTCACTTAATATTTATTTATTTTCTCTTTGTTCACTAATGCCTGCTATATTTGATATAGTATTTATAAAGTATAATAAATACATTTGATATAGTATTTAATTTCTTTCTTATGTAAATAACTATGTCAGAATAAGAATAAATCCTTACACTAAACTCATTTTTGTGATTTGACTTTGTAGAGCGAAAAATAATAAAAATAATTCCCCTAAGTGGGTACCCACAACCATTGCGTTGAAGCCACCTTACAAAATATATAAATCAATAAATTTTAATTTGGGTGACTTTCATAGGTTTAGGTATATTGTAAATACATGAAAACTACCTTGAAATTTCTTATCATATACAATTATTTTAGGCCTAGGAATTTCAGACCCCGTATTGAAGTTTATTTACAACAGTCATTTCCCTTACAGCATAATTAAAAGCTTATCCATGACATTTAATGGCGAGAGTGTAACGATGCTAATCTCGCCCATACAATTATCTTATTTGCTATACAACTATTGTACTAATGTAAATCTTGAGTGTTTCGTCTTAATTGGAGGAGTAAGGAAGTTTATTCGCCTACACAATTACAACTTCTACCCATTGATTTATAAGTACAGAAGCATAAGGCCAATTAGATATTGTTCTTTACAGTTAAGTGACAATAGGGATTTCAATGAATTATACCTAACGTATGTACCTATAGTTTTTTTAGCTTTATTTTATCTATGGTAATGTGTACAGAAAAAAACAAATGTCATGATACCCCCCAGATTTTCACATTCCGAACGAATTCAGTTTAAGTGGCGGATATTGACACCTCAATTTCCGAGAGTTTGTGAGATTGAACCTATTCATTGCGTTTGTAATCAGACGCTGTCTGACTGGTATAGGTAACTAAAATGAAAATAATAATAAAAAATATGATAAAAAAAATTATACACGCCCAGAGTTATATTTAGTCTCCCTATTTTTAAGAGACATTCAAAGTGACATATCACTTCATGTAACTGACCACTTAGATAATCGAATTATGATAACGTCAGATCTGAAAGACACTATGAATATGTTTTTTTTTTTTCAAATTTATCATTAGAAAGGTAAGAAAGGTGTTAGCATATTTTGTTTACAAGTGTTATAAATTTTCTCTACAATGTAATGATATTGTTTTGTTTCTTGGGAACGATCAGCGTTCTTTGGTTGGTTCAAAGTTCTAAGCAGGAATCAAACTCTAAACCGCCTAACCACCGAATTTGTTGAAAGATTTGAGAAATTTCATTATTATGTCTCGATTACGTAAGAATATGTTTTAAAGAGTAATATATAAATTAGATATCATTGCAACATAGTCTTTAGATACATATATAACATATACATATATGAAATTGAAACAATCAAAGTACCTCAAATTTATGTTTAGGCAACATTTAACCTGAATATATTACAATTATAAATGGTTTGTCAGTTGGTACAACGCGGTGACACTCGCCGCGGGCGACGGACAGCTTTTGATGTCCTGTCAGTGTATATATAATGTATAACGTATTCTATGGACGTAGGTAGGTAGGTAGGTAATGGCGTGCTAGCATTCATGTGCCTTGCAATGCTTTAATCTGTGACTTTGCCTGTATTATTATTAAGCGAAATGTTGGAAAATTTGTTTGTGCTTCTTTTGTAAAAGAATGTTACAAATATTAATTTATTATATATATATATATATATATATATATATATATATATATATATATATATATATATATATATAAAGCGTATACCAGTTATTATAGAGGTACTATACTATGCTGAATAGGTCATAGGTACTGTCCAGCAATCGAGGAAGGCATATGCTATACATATTAGATCACGTAAATAATTCCAATGTAGTCCATTGTACTGGCGGCTGATCGCAGATGTAATGGGCTACACTGAAGCGATACCTCTAGAGATACCTCGAGAAAACTACAGGTAAGCTAGTTTACTCTCTCTAGTCTTATTTATCTTCATCTTGGATATATAAAAGGGAAATAGAGCGGAGAGAAAAAAGAAAAATCGAATTGAGGCCAAAACCTAACTCTATATTTTATTATGAATAAAGCATTAATTTTAATATATTTATTTCGTTAATCGCCAATTGATTGAAAATATTTCTTCGAGTAGGTACTATGTTTATAAATGGGTATATCTTTAGCACAGAAGTTTGTTGTATCATCATCCCATGTGCAATTTATATGTGACGTTGTGTACGAAACAAATAACATCTCTTTATAATTGAATTTCCAGGTTAAAACCACTTGGTATATTAATGATTACGATTTTTTATGTATGAAGTATCTATCCATATTCAGCTTCAAATCAATACAAAATTAACTCAATTTCAAGGATAAAAACCTTAATTTCGTATAAAATGTTAATTGCGAATTTGTCACTCACAATAATCAACTTAATTTGAACTTTATGGTACAGAAATTAGAAGTGACAATTTTATTATAATATATGAGGTACGAGTATACGATACTGCGCCTACGCATGTCAACAGGCCTGTAAGATCGAATTGCGTGTTTTATTGTGATATCCTCGTAGTTTTATGCTTGGGTAGTCTTTATAAGGAATTTATATTATTCAATTTTTTTGGGGAATAAAAGAATTGCTTTCAATGTTATTCAGGTTTTACATAACCTACAATCTACACATAGTGAAATTAGTTTAAGTTAGATTATAATTGGACATTAGTAAAATTAACTTTAAGTTCACACTGTATACAATATAGAGGGGTCAGCCTAGATAATCTAGTGTCAAGATTCTCCGCTCTGCACTTTCCGTCAGAATTCAAGATCTTGCAATTTGAGTAGCGGAACTCAACGTCGAACTTCGTCTTACTGTAGCAGAGACACAACCATAATTCATTCCTCCCAGTGTGAATCGAACCCATACCGATCAAGCTGTCCCACAGTGCCACGATGGCCTCAAATACTAAACTAAAATTATTTAATAATATCTGCGTGTTTGTTATTTTTTTGGATAAGTAATTAAATTACTTAATTGATTTAATCAGTAGGTAACTAATTACATAGTAAAAACATAGTATATTCAATTTTATATTCAATCGTCAGCATTTTAATTTAAATAGGTATACATACTTTTTGTCTTTTACTGTTTTTGCTTGGTTTGCCTGTGGTTTAAATCTTTAAACATACTTATTTTATAACATGCATTGAGCAGTCAACGCAAATATAATACTCTATTACTCCATTATCCATTTTCTTAACTCCACCTATGTGAAAGGATCTGCATATATGAAAGGATATGCAAGAAATGCTGCAGGATCGCTAGCGCATGCAACTACAGCAGCACTTCGGTGGAAGGCTCACTTAATATAGGCCATCATCGCCTTCAGGGAGCCCCAGGGTGTCTTTTGGGGCGCCCGCAGCCTCGATGACTTGCGAGAACATCTTTATGACCTTTCTGCAGTAGCTCCTCTAGGGTTAGGGAAATTGAAGATGCGCGTACCACCTTCTCCTACCACCTGGTCTACGACATCCGTCCACTGTCAGCCTACTTTAACTCACAATCAAAACGAAAAATAAAAACATATAGGTATTCTAAGTACAAACATATAAGTAAGAACTGAATCTACATCTGCCTTCCGTTCCTTCTTAATATTATATGATATATTAAACGAACAACGACCAATACGTATTTTAATATAATAACTTCATTAGTCAATATAAAACTAAATTAATAACCAACGTACGAGCATCACGGCCGTCAATATATACCTATTTTGATGTCGTAAAGCGCTTATTAGCTACCTCGTTACCACTGTCGTCTCATTTACAATCTCTAATGACACCCGGCGTTCTGTTCTCGGAAGATGACAGGGATCGCGACTACACCAATAAAGCCGTAAAACTTATTTAATTGTTGCCATAAACGTTGATTAGCTATGGGTTTGCGTGTTTGTAAATATCGTGTATACGTTAATATGTAAGTAATAAGACACAGAATGGTCTATTTCTTAGATTTTCTAAAGATATTAGATGTTTGTCAAGATTTAGTTTCACATGTTAGTTAGGAATTGTATGGATTTGAGTTACAATCTTGTATTATGTAACATAAAGACTAATTTTGTTTGTATTTATATTGGAGGTTAGGATGGGCTTAGAATTGTGATTTGGATCCATCTCGTTAGCGACAGAGTCCTGATCAAGTTTAGGGTGTAAGAGATGACGGTTTACGTATAATAATAGATTTTCAAGTGATATGAACGTTTCTCACGGCTACCAATAGCTTTATAAAATTGTATGCTCCCATAGATTGGACTTTTACATCTCTATAAAAAAAGGATTGGAAGGATTTCATATAAAATAAGTAGATGTTTAAAATAAATGTTATTAAAAACAGAAGGATAAAAATGTTTGGTCAGAATTTTATTGTTTTAATTTTTAAACGTAGTGGTCCCTAAGGGTAGATAACGCATGTTTAACGCAACTTTGGGGTGTGTTACACTAAGAACGACCAAATTCAGTGTTTCAAATATTGGGTAGGTAGGTTAATTGTATGTAATAGGTAGCTATATCTATATATCCTTTAGTAATATATATCTTCTTATATATGTTCTTGCACAAGTAATATATACAAGTGTCTCGTCAAGCATATTATGAATTGCTTAACTCATTGGTCTATACCTACCTAATACAACATCAGGACAAAACCAGACGTGGATTACCACCATGGTGTTTTTTGGCCTTGGCCATTTTATTAGATTAAGTTAGTTAGTTTTCAATTAACTAATTATTATTTATGATAATAGTCTTATAGTGTTTTTGAAAAGAAACTAATATACAATGAGCTTGTCTCGACGTAGGTACTCTCGTTTCTATAAAAAATGTTACGCACATCGTACTATATAGGTAAATGTCGATAATGAAATCGTTAAAAGTTGACGTAATTTAGTTGGTAATTTCATGAAATGCGATTAGTTCATGAAATGATCAATGATAATATAAAATCGTCCATTCTAGGACGGGGTACCTATACATGCTACTTATAGAATTTGTTGGTAAAATAAAATTTCCATTATAACATTTAAGTATTCAAATATTTCATAAACACTTTAAACACATTTGGCACTGTGTGTCAGGTACGTAGCGTAAGCAAGCACTTTGGGTTTAAACACACAACTGTCGCTTGCTGACTGACTCGTCACAACTGCGTCGTAAAGGCGAAAAAATAAAATTTGAAATATTCCTACCATATTTGTTCATGTAAAGACCACCCACACTGAAATAAACGCGGCGTTTTATGACGATGATAATAAACGCGTGTTTACAATGGGCTATGCGCGTTGTTCTTGTCAACCGGCGGCCAAGCAGATGGCGGCAGTTTTATACGATAATGGAGGATAAACATACATATAATTATTTAATATTATGTATGGGTATCTAATGTTTGCTTTGTGTTGGTGGCGCCGCGCCGCGTATGTGACGTGTGACCAACAACTTGAGATACGAATTTTGATCACTTGTGATTGAATTGTGCCTTCTTCTTCTTCTGCCTGGCATTCGTCCCGGCCTCGTTTGTCAGGGTCTGCCTTCCGACTAAGCTTACTCCACTTTGCTCGGTCTTTAACATCCACATGTATCGACACATCACATCACGACATGTATAGCCATCGCTTCCTTGGGCGTCAGGGTGGTCGCCCAAGGAAGATTGATTGAATTGTGTTTGAATAGCTAATTCCCTCCCGTTCGACCCATAAGAGAAGATTGTTCTCTTTATAATATTAGTATACAATATATTTTTAATTACCTTACTTTGATAATCACATAGGTATAAATATAAAGTTACATTTTTTTGTACTTTTGTTATGTCTGTAATATTTTATGAAACAGAAATAATTTTGCTATGATGTAATAATTGAAATTCGACTTGAAAGAACTAATAAAGTATTAATTTTAAGCCCGAGAGGTCAGGTCCTCCTCACAGGGAGGAATGTCTTGAGGAATGTTAAATAAAAATCAGTCTTAAAATCTTTGGTTTACCTACTATTAGTAACGAATTCCCTGGATGCCTATGCAAGGCATACATAAGTTTCGTCCTTTAGGCTCCATCATGAGACCAGCTAAATGGTACCATTATATTATTGTATTGACATCATGAAGTAGGAAAAATTAAGTTTCTTAAATTTTATTATAGGTACAGACAGTAACAGCTCGAATTAATAAAGAAAAAAATATAAACTAAATAAAAAAAACACATTTATATAAAATAACAACATTCAACTGTCGTGTTTACCGAGCAGCAGTTGAACACGTACACGCTACACCGCCAGCGTGTGTATATATATAGTTGTTTTTTTATTATATCTAAATATCACAATCATTTATTCCAATCAAAGTAGTTTTATTTCATGGCGAGTACATTGCGTCACCGCTATCTATAATTATTATATAGCAATTAATGTCAAAACGGGCTGTTTAGAGACAAATGAACAAAGAAGTCCGCTCATTAATCATATAAATCACATTTGAAAGAGATTGAAGGCGACCTCGGGTGTTGTTCGGTTTTTTACGTGCATGTCGCTTTAGAATTATGTTTAACTGGCCCCTGCCCACGGCTTCGCCTGGTTTTGATGTAACCGACATATTGTTTATTGTATATGGCAATTATAAATGTAGGTATTTAATAGTACCAGTAGGGATGCTGTAGGTATTCAATGTACGGCGTTGGGTTCCGCCATTCTATATGTAATCTCATCGACAATTCAGGCGGAAATCAGGTAGCGTATTGCATAAATACGTCCATTGAATTACCCAACTTATCTAAATTACCAGAATTGGAAACGAATACGAAGATTATGATTATTTTCAGGTTTTACCTAGTTTTACATTTGCAGGTACTTCTTACTTGTCTTCTTACTGTCTTACTATTTTTTTTTCGATCTTTTCAGGATCGAACACACAATTGTATTAAAAATCAGACGTTGATTTAGTGTTTAAATTTTGATAATTTAGTGTTTATTTTTCATTAAAAATCCGGTAATAATATGATGAATACTACAAAAAAAAATCTTGTCCACTACGCGATTTTAAAGACAACCTCTTCTTTTCACAAAAATTAATATAAAAATTGTATTTCATATATGTTTATTTTATTCTTCTACCTTAGACTAAAGTTCCCTATACAAGTACTATATATATCTATATATATATCTATATTCTATCTATATCTATATATATATATCTATATATATATCTATTATTATATCTATATATATATTATTATATATTATATATTTTATACATAGATCGATATAGTATTTTCTCTCCAGCTATTTTATATATTATATTTATAATTATATATATATATATATATTATATATATATATTATATATATTTATATATATAATATATATAATATTATATATTATATATATATATTTGTCTTTTAAAATCGCGTAGTACAGATTTTTTTGAAGTATTTATCATATTATTTATAATAAATACAATTTTAATATTATTTTTTGTTTAATTTCCGAAATGTCTGTCAATGCTTTGTAAAATATTGCAATTGATTAGTCGATGAATAAATGATTTAACAATTGGATGTTGTGCAATTTTGTTGTTTTTAAATTACTAGCGCCCACGTCCGGTTTCACTTACACACACTGTTTTAAATTAAACTGTCAGGTTAAGCTTAGCGTGTGCGACGTAAAAAAAATATAGGTAGTACCTATACTTAATGTGTAATCTACTTTATAAGCTTATTAAAGTTCAAAAGCTTAAATATTATATTTTTTTACCTAAAGCTGCAAATTGAGTCTACAAGAACAGATTACTTGATTAAATTACTTAAATATTTGAAGTTAAAACTTAACAAATTAAAAATAAAATGCGTTACAATAATTACTTAAGTTAAAAAAGCTCAGTACAGCCAATACTATTCAGTTTTATAAAGACAGGAAGTGAACAATGGAGTCACATGGTGCTAGGCTATTTCTGTCCACCGTTCAAAAAATCCATAGCCAGAAAAGCCGGAAAAAAGTGTATGAATAATTTCCTCGATAGAGTTTCTCACTATCATCGTTTCCAACCATTGTAACAACGTCAACCAACATCCATCCATCCATATCCCATTACTATGGGATATATGGGATATATACTTATATCCCTATATACAGGTAGAAGAGCAGGCATATTAAACCTGTCCTGTCCGTTCCCCGTTTTCTGCCTTATATTTAAGAAATTGAGTTTCGAAAGACGGAAGTCAGTATCGCGCTCTGTCTTATTGTCAAGATGAGGAAATGAAATTAATTCGTGCCCTCGGCCGGGAATAGAACCCACGACTGTCACGTTTAAATCAGTGTGTGCTATTGTAGCTCGATAGCCCTCACTATATCGATTCATTAAAATAATATAACAGATTTTATATATTACTACATGATATAGAGTATATTGATCCGCTACGACACGCGTGGCTTATGTTATGAGAGATGTCAGATTTTGTCCTCCAACTGTTTGAGTATATCGAAGATAAGGCCTCCCACACACGGGACATATGTATATTGTGTGACTGACAGTGAGTCACAGTGTCGCAACATGCGTTGGTGCGACGTGGGTGGCCGTGATAAGCATCTAATTGAAACCTCTCTTGTCTATCTTTTAGGCTTTCCGTGCAAGATGTGATTTGTTTGAAAGAAACGTAATCCCTTCTGGGTTTTTTGCGAATACTAAACATGTGTAAAAAAATATTTTTTTAGTAAATTATAAATTACGTAACATTAAATAATTTACAATTCAATGTCTTTAATCTATGTATTTATTTATTTTCTATGTAAATTAAAAGAAATGCTTTGTAATATATAATAAAGTGAAATTTATAGAGTCAATGATAGTAATTTGATAACATTGCTCAGCTTTTTTGTTTGACTTTTTTTTAATTAACATCGACTGACTATTTTACGTTGCACCACATACCTTTCCTATATATCGAAATCGTATGTTAATATCAGAACAATACGTGTAATCATTCTGTATACACAAATAATAGTTCTCAAGAGCTTTTCCAAATCGCACGTCTGTACGAAGCCTAACCGTGACAACGACATTATCCTATTCTCGATCGACAATTGTTTATTTTATAAACATTACCTCCTACATACAACAACACTTGACATCCAAAAACGATATAACAACTCTTAGTACGTTAGAATAAGGAATATTATCCTTTAAAAACAATTTAACAGCCGGTAAATTTATTTTGCAAGCAGCTGAGGACATGATGTTTTGAATAGAGGTCAAAGACATGTCGATGGGAGAGTGCGGTGTGAGAAAATAGACTGTTTAAATTTGTATATTGATTCTCAATCAGGTCGTACCTATGGTTTTTTGTAATCTATAGATAACTATATATTTTCCGTTGACTTTAGAGAAGTTTGTGTTGGGCGGCGGAACTTTAAAAATAAACTTTAGTGAGAATCGAACCCCCAGTCGACGTCTTTATAGTCGAAATCTTTTACTGAACTGCCACGATGGTCTCATATAATAATTCTCATACGTTTTGATATTTTAGTACCTATGTATTATCTAAATAAATTTGATATAGTATTTAAATAAATTTGCACTTTAAAAGTAATAATGATCACACGAACAGTTTGTTTATAAAGCTCAAATTATATTTATTTTTGTTTAGATATGTGTGTGTGTGTGTTATAAATTCTATATTCTTTGTGCAGGATATTTTGTGGGTGAAACAATAAGAAAAGAATTATGTGAATAATTGTAGAAGCAGTATACAGAGAGAGGGAGGTTTGACAGAGAACGGTGGAACCCACTTTTTTTAATTGTTAAGTTAATGCTATTATTGGCCTTAACAGCGACACCGATTGGGAGGGAAAGAGGTTCTGTCCCTGAGCAGAAGCAAACACTATCGTGTCTGCTTGAGAGGAAACCTCGGCGGCAAGCACGTCCATTTATTCTCATGCATTCTCCCGAGTGAGGATAGAATTAATCAATCATCGCGTCTACAGTCAGACAAATTCGAAATAAAGATAAATACACGAAAAAAAGCTATCGAAGCTGAAGAATGAATTAAATTTAACGTGCTGAAAGCTCTGAAAAGAACAATATATAGATATAGAAGTGCATAATCTACCTATATAAAAATATATCAATCCAAATAGTATTTAGTAGTAAAATAGTGAAAAACAATCAAACTTTTCAATTAACATTTTACTTTATAACAGGCACTTGTAAGCCCAAGTTAAATTATAAATAAGTTCTTTGATCTCTATCGTCAAATTAGTCCCGTCCCACCCCTGCGTCATGGCGCTTAGTGACACGCGATCTGTGATTGTGACAACAGATTGATTGCATTGTGTTTTAAAAAGTTAGATTATTAAAGTACTTGTTTAGTCGTCGTGGTGCAGTGGCACAGTGTCTGGTTGTAAACATGACGGCTGTGGTTTCGATTCCCACTTTAACCGCTCTAACAATGTGCGATTTTGAGTTTAGTTACTGAACTAAAAATTTGCTTTTTTTAATTTTGACGGAAAGTGGAGAGTTGTAATACTAGGTTCTAGGCGATAAAGCTTGTGGAGTTTACATTCTTACATGTTAAATTTTGGATAGGTGCATATCGAAATAATTATGTTAAAATACCGTCAAAGAATTGGTTTTTGGAACAAAATATTTCTAAGATTCAAAGTAATGTAAAATAAACTATCAAAAGTTTTAATTTGCTCTTAAAAGCTTATAATACCTACTTACTTTTAGATATATTCACAATTAGGTACTTCGGACGAATCAACTGACACTGCTCCAATGATATATAATAATCATCAGTAGAAATAACTAGGTACTTATATATGTACTAATAATTCAGATATATAATTATATGTTCAAAATAAACCTATATCATTTTAATTCTTATCGATTTATATCGAATTATTAAAATATATTGTACGGCTTCAAAAAAGTCTAATAAATTGATATTTAATTCTACATGGAATTATTAAGGATTGGTTAAGCAATCTGTGGGCCGCACCCCTGAGACACGGTGCTAGAAGGACACGCGAACTCTGGATTTGTCGTGACAACGACATGATATAGAGGTAATAACATGTTTTTCACTGCTAAAGCTTATGTTATTTCTGATATTATTTCAGTATATTTAAAAATTTTTATGCTTTAAGCTCTTAAGTATTTAATGTTAATTGTATAAAATAAAATTAATAGTTTAATTTTAACTATTGTTCAAGTTTGTTCTCTGTTCTGTGAACCTCTGTGAAGAACCTGGTTTAGATGTCTAACATATAAATTTATTCTTGAATAAAACATTAACAGAATAAGGAGACTGATACATATTGTATAAAATCTTCGAGACAAATTATATTTTCTTTAGTTAAGTTATATTTAGTTGAGAATTTTTTAGATGTACCTAAGTAAAAATTAGACATATATTCTTTTAAAAAAAGATATTCCTTATATAATTCAGTATTTTCTCCACATCGATGTTCCACACGCAAAGCCTTCGCTTTGTATACAACTTCCGGCGGCGCGCCATTTCCGGTCAATGCGACCGGAAGCGAGCCGTTCCAGCTCCATGTCACCTTAAGTACGTGTTGTGATTGGTTGGATTTATGATCCTCGTGTTTCAAATTACTGTAATTGGTGTACTTATTTACAGTGTTTTACTTTGAAAGCATTTATTACAGTGAAACAGACGAATTGTAAAATGTAATACGTACGTGTTCTTTAGAAACAATTTATAGTGTATTATTTGGTTTGGTTGTAGTGTAGTATTTGGTAACATCTGCAAATTACCAGTTATATTAAGTAATAAATACAAAAAAAATCTACTTTGTTCAATAATTACATTAATTTTAAATTGAAAAGGATTTCTAAATTGATATAAATAAAACGCCTTATAATGTAAGGGGTTGTTATGACCGCAAGTAAGTAATTATTAAGTAAATATATCAACCAATTAAGGTCTAATTGGCCTATAGTTATATAAGTCAAATTGGCATATATGGTTATATAAGAAAAAAACTGTCGCCAATGCACGTTACATATAAGTTATATTTAAACACCGTAGGTAGAGTACTTACAAAAATGACATGTTTTAAGCTTACATAAACATAGCATGTGGCTGACGTGCATACGACTTTATTTACAATATAAACAAATGGTTTCCACATGGCGGGCAGAATGACAAGGTCTTATCCCACCACAATAACTTGGACCCTTTCAAAATAACCGAAAACCCCTTAAATGTACAAAATAGAGCGGTAATAAGGGCGTAGTAGGTCAAAGTAAAATGGACAAGGTAAAATAACTTGTGACACAATAAACACAAGATTATTTATTTACACTAATTATATATAACAGATGTGGGAATTGTAGCTATAGAGCTAGAGAACAGTTGACGCTATACAATAGTATATATTACAATTGAATTTGTTCTGTAAACGGTCTCAATTAGTACTTTTAGTAGATATGTATTTAAAATTTATTATTTAATATAGTATAGGTATAGTATTATGAGAATATCTTTTGATATATATATCTGGCTAGGTATAGAGCAAAAGGCCCATAAATCAATTATTATAATCTATGGTATTTTAAAATAATAGAGAAGCGTTATAACGCTCTACAGATTACCTTGTGATATAATGTACATAATTTCCATTACCGTTCCATATTCTTCCACTGGAACATTATCGAGTGAGGTAGTTTTAATTAGCCCCTCCCATTCTATGATTGACACCGGCACCAGCAAACTGGTCCATCACGAGGCTATAACCAGCGCTGCTAACGACTAGCATCATGCGTGCTCTAAGTGTGTCTATTGTTTGTACAAACAATATATTTTGACAGTCCCACGGAAACACTTGTTTGGTCATGTTTAGCGTATCGATAGATAGTGTTTATTTGATCGACTTACCAGTAGGTAGCGTGTTAGTAGATTTTTGTTTGGAACGAGTGTGCTGTCTTTGTTTACATATCAAAATGTCCGTGGGATGTGGCTTTTTGCTTTAGCTGTTTAACTTGAAATTCTACATTACAATTTTAGATTTGATAATTTCTTTTCAATATTTTAAGAATTACTTTTTTAATTTTTTTCTTAATTTAGCAGAACTTGAAACAGGGCCTCTTGCACGGGTTAAGACTTTTATGTTTTCTTAAAAGTATTTTATATATATATATATATATATATATATATATATATATATATATATATATATATATATATATATATATATATATATATATATATATATATATATATATATATATATATATATATATATATATATATATATATATATATATATATATATATATATATATAGATTTAATTAACACAAAATTTCCAACACGCAGGTAATATAATAAAAACTGGTGAAGTTATATGCAGTATAAATTTTATTTCTACCTATGCATTTTTCACTGCTAGAATTGTTACGATCCTTTTTTATTCTGATAGAGGAGTGGTCGCTGCAAGTGTTCCAACAGAATCACAATGCTAATGTAATATTACAAACGTAATCTCAATTATCAAGATCTATAAAACAATTAGAAACCTGTTGGAAAAAAATATTCACCTTGGCGAGTCCTCCGATATTTATTCCATACAAAAAAAGTACACTTATTAAGCTTTATAACAATAAAATTACAAATTTTCAATATTTACGTTATATAATAAAAGGTACAAGATGTTATCGCCTAATTAACATTTATATAGTCACGAACCCAAGCTACGGCCTACGTCTCTTATCGAACACCATCTAAGAGAATAATAATAGCAATCAACACATTTCCCTGTCAACGGACAGACAGACAGAATATAACAAATGACATTGTCTTATCGATGATCTTTCCTAGGAGGTTCCGGACCTTATTAAGTATTGGTTCCAGTTTAAAATTATATTGTTTAAACATAGCTTTATGGCTGTAAAGTATTGTATAATAATGATTAATTTTGTAATAATAAATTTCTTTATATTATTTAATTCATACTCACACATACGATACTCGTATATCACATTTTTGTTATATTTTGATGATTTTTGACGTGTTAGTCCACACTAAGGTTAGAAAAAATACCTAAAGAAAACATATAAAAAAACCGTCCAATAAAATTTTATATGTTTTATATGTTTTCACATTATTATTTCTTAAATACTCTGTGAGTCCTCTGTGCTCCATTTGTGAAATTTTATTTACCTAGGTATTATTAATTGTGTTTTATCTTTAATTGTATTTATTTGAATACAAATTACAATTAAGTTTGACGCCATTGTGACGCAGTGGGACCTCATCTGTAAGTGCTATAGGTGCGGGTTCGATCACCACTCGGAGGAATGACTTAATTACATTTCCCTCGCTCTGGTAGACAAAGTGGAGCATCGTAGCACTCAATAAGTAATGTCTTGTATTCGAACAAAAAATGGATATTATTCTATTTATGTAAGAGTTTGCTAGGTATATCTAACAATTTGAAAAATTTAATTCAATACTTATTTATTTATAAGTAATGATGTAACAAATATATGAACAATCACCTCTTGTTGATTGCTTCAACAATATTACTATAACGACTATAGAATTTTTATGAGTGTTTACAAGATAAGGGTGGCGATAACATTAATATATTCTAGTTTGACCTACGGCCTACTTAGGGGACGAAATTGAGTGCAATCTTAACAGCCATCGTCACGGCACTGTCGATTTACGAGGCGTGCTATAGCGTGTAATACGTGGTAATGATATGGATGGATGGTCGATACTTCGTTTTTACAAGTGAATTGAAACTACTTGTTATTTGTACCTTTATACATACCTACCTAACTTTATGTGGATACGGAAACAGGTAGAAATATAATGAAAACGGAAATAAAACTCTATACTAGGTAGGTAGAAAAAAATATTACTTAGTTCTACCATCTCTCCACCTTTCCATTTAGAGGTTCATGGACAAATTGAATTAAAACCATATCTAGCATTATTAAGGAGGATACTTTTTTCAATTTTATCTTTAATTAAAGATTTAACTTTTACTAATTTCGTAAAACTCTACAAATTTATCTTATGCTACCGAAATTAATAAATACATGACATTTACCAGTTATATGTACAATATATATGTACTAGGTACTATATCTGCAATTTTAATATAAACGTATGGAAATTAAATACAACCTTCGGTAAATGTAACAAAAATGACTTTCTCATAATCTCTATTTGTGTAGCTTCCAGCCACTTGATTGGTCGATAGCGTCTCTATGTCGCTCATTTGTCACCAAGGCACCAGCCAATCGGAGCGCTTTATTGACAAATGTCACCAAAATGTCGCCTTATATACTCGCTATTGTTAAATCCTGTATTGTATCCCGAATATCAAAATTATATCCATTTTACGATCTTATACATGATGTAATAATATTGTGACGTTAGTTAGGAACATTCTAGGAATAATATATATATATATATATATATATATATATATATATATATATATATATATATATATATATATATATATATATATATATATATCTTTTGATTATTATATATAAATTATGTAATATACATTACATGATATTTTATTTTAGTTGTAAGCTTTTTCATAGAGCGTTTTAAATCGGCAAATAAGACTATTGATTCTTAAAAGTAAATAATAAAAAATAATATAATTCATTCAATATGATTTTGAAAAGTCATAACGAATGTTTAAAATAAACAATTTATATGATTTTTTTGCAAGTTCTCGTACAAACAGTTCTATAGAATTTTGTATTGGTACATATTTACAAATATGAATTCGTTAAACGTTATCAAAACAAATATGAAGGCCGTGGATAATTTCGAAACATTCATATGTAATTTCATTGCTGGTCACAATACATAATTGTTACACTCATCACGCAGAATGAAACTACAAAAAGGACACGATTTCATCTTAAATCAAGCGTGACTTTCAAAGGGCGGTATGTGGGCTGCGCAATCGTATATAACCCAACTAGATTCAACATACTCTCATATTCAGTATAGTGTAACAAAACTTGTATATTTCGGGCCACCTTTCCCTTTAGCTGAGTTATAGCCCACTGTGCCAATTGCCCGGGGTCGGTGGAAATAGCATGGCTATATCATTGTTATACAAAGTGCAGCTGTTCTCTTCCCTAAGGGTAAAAAAGACGTTTTGTGTGTGTTTTTTTCGATACGCTTCGAAAGCCCTTTTAGCGGTCACCGGGACGGGACTCCCGCTCGCGTCGTGATAGGTACACAGTAACGTGCCCTCTCGATTATATCGAAGCGCTTAATTTAAGGGATTGTTTAGCAAATTTTTTTATTTAAAAAGATACAAATGAAGCCAACATTCGTACTTTTATTAATTTACATATTTTAACCAAACCTTAAAATGTGATAACAAAGAATATTGTAGATATATTTTGTAAAAGAGTTTTTTTAGTGGCTAGGTTGGTTCTAGTAGTTTAACCGACTTTTTGAACTTACTGTTAATGTTTTGTTAAAATATAGGTCGTTTACGTTTAAAAATATGTATTAATACTTAAGTAGATAATGAGTATTATCATAAATATTAATAAACATTAAGAAACTTTAAGTTCTACAATGAAAAGACTTCAAGTATGTATGCATAATTTAAGCTCCAATGTTCTCAAACAGCCATATTTGAAAGACAATTATGATTTCCATATCAAAGATTGTTGGCTATTCTATAGGACAAAAAAACGCAATTTATATTAGGACTAATAAAGGAAAAGGTATTATTATATCGAGTGTCCTCAAGCACCCAGCCGCCATTTTGTTTTTTATTATTCGCCATCTTGAATAATCTCTTTTGAGCATATATTAATCCGTTGGGAAGAACAGATGTTGTTGCGTAGCCTAGGGTGCAGTGCTCCTTGAGCTCGTATACAGTGATTTGGCATTTTGCTAAAAACTATTATAATTCTGTGATATATAAAGTTATATTAAAAAAACATAATTTAATAAGTACTTATTGATTAAAAGTTTATTTCATGAATGTTTCCATCTTGTAACTGAAAAAGGTAAGATATTTTTTAATTAATGTAGGTAGGTCGGGGAATATTTTCTTTTTTTTTTGTAAATTATATATTTATTAATGTGTCTTTAAATCTGTAAGGATTATATCATGTTCTTAATAATTAACAATAATTTTAATAGTTTTAATGAAACCCCTTTTTGTTTTAAAAAAGATATAAGATATTTCTACGATAGAGCTTAAGTTGAGCCAAGAAATGATTTTTTTATCATTTCTATGAATATAATACTTAATTGCAATTAAAATATGCTAATTATACTTCCTTATAAAATATGAAAAATTGCATAAATATTATAAACTACATAAACAAGCAACGGAAAACTCTCGTTTAGAGTATAACAAGTACAAACACATAATACCTATATCGTATGCAACAGTTCAGTTTATAATAAATATAAAAAAAAATCGTTTGAAGTAATTGGGTACTCTCATTTTTTAATTAGTAGGGACTTGATGAATCCATATAATATTCATTGAAACATAACGACGCTTTATAAATAGATGGTTATGAAACATTTTAATTATAAAAATGAGCCTTTTGAATATAAAATGAGATGTTCTATTAATATATAAGCTAGATTATTATATATGTTTTCTATATATGTATGTGTATCTGTATGTGTATGTATATGGGTCAATTCATTGGTACGATATAGTATAGAGCAATAATGATGGTACCTACGTAGTTTGTGAGTACAGTTGTATTAGGTATACAACTGTACTCACACACTGTGTTTACTATGAAATTAAGATTAATCACATGATTTCTTTCCATAAATTCTTAATATCATGAATTGTTGAATTAAAATATTATTTATGTATTAAATATTTATAGTATATGTATAGTATATGTATAAGGAAGTTGGCTCTACACACCAACTTTTCTTGTGTGTTTTGGTAAAAAGAAGTAGGTTTTATTGTTTGCTTTTATTTCGCAGTTAAGACGTAGCTATCACAAATTATGCAGGTCTATATAATTCTAACTACTTCTCGAAAAATATTGTTTTCAATACGATTAAACAATTAGTAAAATATTTTGTTCTATCAAACAGTGCGATATAGTATATTAGAGCTTCACACTTTATCTCATATATATATATAGGCAGGAGAGAACTTAGTGCTTGGACACTCTGTACTTCGACAGTCGTATACTATAGGCCTGAGCTTCCTATGTAAAATAAAGTGGTGGTTTATATGTCTGTACAGTATCTAGGATATTATGACTTACACTTATATCTTATAGGTACAGTATCACCATGTCCAGTTGACCTTTAAAATATATGTAGTACATAAATTACAAAACACATTATATAAATATTAATATGTAACGGAAAGTAAAATAAGGTAATTCCATAAAACTTCTCCTTTTGCCTGTCCTTACCCTTTATATTGATGGACAGGCAGCTGAAACTTTGATGTGGGTGCGTTGACGCCAACCCCAATGCTCCCGGCACTATACACATACTACATACATATAACATAGTATGTACTATGTTGTTTTATATATATATAGATATATTATATTTTACAATAGTAAAGGTATGTTAAAACGGGTACCTATGTAACGACTTCATGTCGTACAGTATTAGCAGTAGTAACTAAAATCTCGCTTGGTGGTAATATATGTTTAAGTTAGGATGTTTGTATAAATTAGTAATTTAGTAATAGATCCATATATCCATATATATATATATATATATATATATATATATATATATATATATATATATATATATATATATATATATATATATATATATTATATATAATTCAATTATATCTGTATGTGTATGTATATGGGTCAATTCATTGGTATGATATAGTATAGAGCAATAATGATGGTACCTACGTAGTTTGTGAGTACAGTTGTATTAGGTATACAACTGTACTCACACACTGTGTTTACTATGAAATTAAGATTAATCACATGATTTCTTTCCATTAAATTATTAATATCATGAATTATTGAATTAAAATATATATATATATATATATATATATATATCTATATATATATATATATATATATATATATATATATATATATATATATATATATATATATACATCGTGTAAAGCCGTGGGCGATAATAGGATAGGATATACAAGACACAGTGTAAGGCGTAAATCTAATGATCAACAATTACAAGTGTCGGCGCGTCGTGTGTTTCTCCGCGCAATCACGACCGTACCGCCTTCTCTTCGCTCCCTATCAAGATGCTGTATGCTTTAAGTTATAAGAAAATATAACTTTTATTTTTTTAGCTGAACAACAACGTAGGAAGCTTTTACTATTAAAGCTTTGTATCCTATATATTGCAGGGTAGACAGAAAAAAACAGTGGCAAGATCTAAGATCAAATTCGATAGTGTGTGCTTAGTGGTAAAACTCTATTCCGCGCTTTATTTTGCCATAGCTGACAATTACAGTCAGATGATATAACCTCGATGGTGTAAAACTCGAAGTAAAAATTTATTATAACCAATAAGAGTCCATTCGTATAAACGATTTAATGAATATTTTATTTAATAAACTAAAACTAAATAAAATAAAAAAATAAAAAAAAAAGAAAAAATATGTATGTTACTAGTTTTGTCAATATGCTTAAGTTTCAAGATATTCCGTTCTCCGCTCTCCGCCTACAATCGAGACTGTATTAAGCAGAACTCAAAGCCACGATAGTTGCTAGCTTTAAAATAACGCAAGTAGTTGAGGGACGGAGTGATTCCATTTAACATGTGCCTCTCTTTCCATTTAATAATGGAACAAGTCATTAACATTTCAAATTTAATTAATTTAAGATTAGGCAATTAATAGGAAAATTTCCATATCCGCATTTTGTTTGAAAACTGAGCCGCAGCAAAATCTAAAAGCATAACAAACAGCCAATATTATCATTTGGCAATGATTACAGACTAATGCCTAATGATTAATGATAGCTTTATTGTCTTTAACAAGAGATATTCGCCACGATTTCTTAATTCTCTAATTAGATGAGGCAAGGAGAGCAAATTTGGTATGAGTGATCGTTATTCATTGAATCGTGATCGTGGTGATTTATATGTTCAGTGCAAAGGTGAATAAGATCACTACAAGGTTGTAACGGCTTCGATTTATCACAAAAGTAACACATCTGCCAATATTACTTAGGTATTTTTGATTTATTGCTCTGTGAAAGTGGGCTTTGAGTATTTTTTTTTGACTTTTAAAGTATGTTAATATTTGTATTGTTTTTAAATCTAAGTAGTAGATAAAGTATGTAGATAAATAAATGTTACTCACTTCCACTGGTTGGCTGGAAGAGATTTCTTATAGAAATAAGCCCACCATTGCCGACATAAGTTTATTTTATGTGCATTTTTTTTATATGTGCAATAAATAATATCTTCTTCTTCCTGGCATTAGTCCCGGCTTTTGCCAGGGTCTGCCTTCCGACTAAGCCTACTCCACTTTGCACGGTCTTTAACAACACGGTCTTTAACAGCAATAAATAACAACACGGTCTTTAACAGCAATAAATAATATATATTGTACATATATATCATTTCTTGTAGATTTACACTATAGCATGGTGAGAGAACCTAGAGTGATCGTACCCGTCGCGATGACAACCAAACGTAGGTTGATATGAGAGAATAATACTATGCAAAAACACAACTGTCTAAACTAGTAGATATATTCACAAACACAGATATAAGCGAAATAAAAAGTGTTATAAAAAGGTCTAGGTCTAATATTGGTTAATCTACTTTAAAAATATCAAAACATACAATTGGTCTCACATAATTTGGGCTTTAAACAACACGACGCCAGTGCGTATCGCCGCATCGATGTAATGGCGTCAAAATTACCGATTTTGGCTATAATTTCATGTAAAACATGCTTTAACGGGGAAAGTAGATCGACAGATACATTATTAATAGCGATTATTTCCATTATTTTACGTAGATGCATCTAAGTCGTTTTTTTTGGTATACCTACTTTGGTAATATTTGATTTGAAGGACAGAACATGGTTTGTATATAATTGTTATGTTGATTCTGTAATACTTATTTCAAGTTGAGCTTTGTGTATAAATATATTCCAGTATAAAACAGTTAAAGGACTAGGACCCACCACCCAGTCGGGAAAGACTTGAAAGCATTTATTTTTGCGTTTTTACTTACATGATTATAATATAAAAATGGGAATTAATATAAAGAAAAAGCTTTAAGCTGCGCATACAAAGTAAAACTGTCTAATGCTACATCTATTAGACATAAATCATACAACGTTCTAGACACGTTATGTCATCAAGGCGTCTTCCGTCCCGAATAGCTTCCAACGCTCGCCATAAATTACTCAATTATCTCCACCATATAATTAACTGCGTACGAAATTTTTAATAATCAATCTCTAGAAAGAAAGTACAGTTAGACGTAAAGTTATATAAAAAATAATGAGCGCATTAGAATATGTGAAGTGTTCGAAACATTAATGTGGTCGCGGAGCTACGAAATCAGCGTTGTCTTGGTAACTTACGTATTATATAATACATACTGGTTAGATAAGTATACAATAAAAATAGTGTTTACAGAGTAGTTTTGTTAGTATAGTATAGGTGGTAGCTAATTCTAATTCCGGTTGAGGCAATTGAGGCCGAAGGAAACAAGTAAAATCCATTGGGGCGCCTACAATGATTTTCTAATTATTTTCATTTGCAAATATAATACAAAATTTTACTAAAAAAGGCGAAAAACAACATGTCTTACTTTGCTTAGCTTTATGCAAGTAACTGTAAAAAACCAACCTAAAACGGTATTTAGTTTTAACTGAGAAAATTTAAGTTCTGCCTCAACACGCAATGTCTCGATGTTGAAAGCGGGGAACGGAGTGTCTTAACCCTCTGCCTACCTTGCTATGTACGGGATACAGCGTGAAACTAATATTATGAATACGATATTAATATAGGTACACATATATAATCACTTCTGTGAAAAGGTGAATATAAAATAAATAAATAACTTATGTAACCAGAGTGGTGAATTATTAGGAATCCACCTAATAACTTTTATAAATATATACATATAAAATATTGATAACTAAACAGTAATTTAATATGAATCGAAATAATAATTGATTGAATCTCTACTTTCAATGCCTCACTAAGACAAGTTGCATGATTGTATTGAAGATCGTGACAGATGTTCAGATGCGATCGTGTGAATTTGATAGTGAAATATAATGTTATACTTCTGGTACTGGGTACAAAATATTTATTACTTGCTACTTAGTTATTCAGCCTTTTATGTAATATAATTTATTTTTAATTTTATCACTTCGTTCACAAATGTATAGCCTTGAAAAAAACATTATTAATCAATTAAAACCTAGCACATTTAATAATACAATAGTAATATTATAAAAAAGTGCAAAACGTCTGTTCATTACTCATAGCAGCTAAATATAAAAAAAACATGCATTTTCATTACTTTTAAGTTATACAATTACAGAATACAATCGTGTTTTATATATAAATGTGATTAATTTCATAATGATTATTTTTTATGCTATCTCTACGAGAGCTCCCGAAATCGTGTCGATCTTCGACAAAATAATCCTTACCTGTCATATACAAGGTATAAGCAATGAGGGCGAAAGCGTGTAGCACATGATTTTAATTATACTAACGCCCAGTGTACCATCTAACTACTTTCTACTCACGATCTAACTCTACATATATAGTAATAGGAAAAAAATAACATGAAAACTTTAATTTCTGAAGATATATACTTTTTTCAATAACATTTTTATAAGATTTATTTATTTTTAATTAGAGTACTATGTGGTTTCTGATACCGCTTGGACTAATAATTAATTATGTATATAAAAGTCATCTTTCGACGGTTTGACAAAGAAAGCGCGGCGTTGAATTTCGCTAAGTTGATCCAGCACACGTACCTATAAGCCTAAAACAATTTTCCCATGATATCAAATTTGCATACATACATTTTGATACGCTTAAATATATGATGGAAAATTCTCCAAGTTATTTGACGTAACCCTCCCAAAGTCACGTACCCGTCGAGGCGACCCTGTTTAATTAGTGGTGGGTAGAAATATTAATGAAGTATCTGATACAGACATATTTAAAGGTTCCTCGACTTTTGGGACTTCATGTCTGAAAGCATTATGTTATTTAATTTAATAAGCGAGGGTAAAACTTGTGAACGTGATCCAAATATTACGTCGAAAACTAATACAATTTTAGTCGTATAGCTCTCACAGGTAATACCAATGTATGTAATAACTGATATAATATAAAATTATATTTATGTTTTTTAGCTTCACGCATCTTCTTTATATAGTAAAGTAAACAAAAAGAATATAATGCAAAGATATTCTGTACTAGAGATATAAGGTATGGGGTAGCGAAGACTAACGCGGCAGTATGGGGATATTGGAACTTTGAAATTTATTATTATTATTTTTAATATCATCTTGACCGACACCATTAGACATTGTTTTACTAAACACATATAATTGTAGATATCGTATCCCAATTCAGAGGATTATATATAAGTATAACATAGATATACCTATAGTTGTATTACAGCACCAAATAAACCACCAACCTGGTTGTTCAAGCCATGGTGAAGTATGCTGACAGTGATAACTGCGTACTCCGAAATATTTCTCATTTATTGATGTACTGATGTATATAAATGGAAGCTTAAATTTTTTTTAGTATTAACTAACGTACAGTTTAAGAATAAATTTGCAATATGGAAACAAATATAAATTATTATCAACAAAAACCCACTTTAAACGGTCATATTTCAAAACGTAATAAAAAAGTTGGACATTATAAGCTCTACACGCAATTTTGTCAAAATTCACAAGCATTAATATCAATATGTGAGGCAAAAAGGCCCTGTAATATCCTCCGGGTCCCTCCCGGCTTTATTTATCAAAGCCGACCCATAACCCTTTCGTC
Organism: Dione juno; assembly: GCA_037127375.1. Lineage (NCBI taxonomy): Eukaryota > Metazoa > Arthropoda > Insecta > Lepidoptera > Nymphalidae > Dione > Dione juno. The sequence goes on from JAXRJS010000068.1 coordinate 7,681,801, forward strand.
GTTACGCGAATTAAATTTCTTTTGCCGTCATTTCCCGTGCATTATCTCGGTTAAAATCATAATGCGAGTCCCACAATGGCGGCGCTTGTTTAGCCGGCTTCATTAATGTTGCCTGAAGAATTTTATTAAATTGTAACGTCGCGCTTAAGGGTTAAAGGACGGATAAACAATGAAAAGAATAGAGATGTTCTTAACCAACGCTAGGTAGAGTGATTGTTATATCAAAACCTTGTAAACATTTAGTTAGTACGAAATGAACATGCCTCATCTTTACAAGCTTTTATTCTATTTTTTTATTTAATTAATTCTTTATTGACGTGTCTGTTTTATCTATTTGTGCCAAAATAAGTTACTCGAATACGTACGTAAAGCGGAAAACGGAGGTTCTTGTCACTAAGTTTTTTATGTTTGCCCTTCTATATGCAGGAAACATAACAAACTAAACAAATAAATAAAACTTTAACCTATAAAACAAAAAAAAATAACACTTTAAAATAAGTGACAAAAATAACAAAAAAAAATAACACTTTAAAATAAAAAATAAATAACACTTTAACCGGTCATGATCAGTGAAACAAAAATAAGTCAAGGTATTTTCTTATACCTTATGGAGGGGTATATGAAAATTATTAAAGTCAGATGGCGATAAAATAATATTTTAGATAGAAATAATAAAAAATTGAGCTCATATATCGAACGT